>OZ012740.1:87959095-88216595 GCA_963859935.3 Lathyrus sativus | reverse complement strand
CGTATGTAGCCTCTTAGACCCACATAGCTATAAATTTTAAAAAATTATATTAATACTTATATTGTCTTGCTACAAAATAACACATTGATTTTTCTCATTTCACTAAATTATATCTCTATTCTATTCAATATTTCTCTTTTAAATCTCTATTATGTTCAATATTTCTCTTTTAAATCTTATACATTAATATAATCAACACTCTTTCCTCGTATTCTATTAGTTTCTCTTATGTTAAATATTTTAGTATTATTTTATACAATTTAAACATGTGTTGTATTTAAAAAGATATTATAGTATTTATAAAAGATAATACAATACTTAAAAATGTATTATGTTTAGAATAATATAATTTTTAATTTCATTTATAATAAATACCATGTGTTTTTAGTTTATTTCATTTATAAAAAAAAAACCATTTATGGCCGGGTAGTCCGAAGCCCATCTAGGGTCGGACTCGGGTAGTAATGTTCGAGTCCATATTACAACATGATTTTTCTAACCCAACCCTAAAAAGCTCGAGGCCCGTCAGGGTTGGCCCATTGAGAGTCAGGTTGCCCATTTTAACATAATCGGTATAAAATTTGTGAGTTTCTTATTGCATCATATATGTTTATACCGCAACGTGCAGAATTCCACTAATGCCCCTCTTTTCGGAGATATATCTCTGGACGCGCACTATGCAGATTCAACAAATGTCATTCTGAGAGGCGCCCTATATATTGGGTTTAATTTGTTCTAGAGAAGCATCTCCAAAACTATAATGTAGTTACATTTCCGAAAAAACACCAAAACAAATACAACAGAAAAAGAACTCTCCAAAATGCAATTGACATTCATAATATAAAATGATAATTACATTGATGATTTTAATAGAAAATCAAATATTACATTTCAATATCCTGGTGGATGCTCGCACATCTTCAGGATATCTTCGACCGATCTTTATAGTGTCGCTTCCAACTCAAGTAGAACTTTCTCTTCGAAACTGAAATACGTAACCCATATATCGCTAAGATCTGCTCAAATCTTGAGCTCAAATTTTTTGAACACAATGTTCCCTTCGTTGTCAACCGAAGGTGAATGATACTCGATCTTCACAATCCATCATTTGTCTCCGTAAGGTAAGAGTTGAATTTTGTCTATAATATCTTTGAGGGGGTAATATCGATGAGTTTAAACATTCTCTCAGGTGTAGAGTCGTCGGAGTAAAAGACATTTGCGACATACCAACATATGTTTATTTGTGAAATTTGATACATATTAAGTTTGTGTGAAATATAACACAAGAACACCTAAATTTATAGATGACCTAGTTCAATAAGGACCACTCGTCAACTATCATATTGATTCCGAAGATATATCTCTAGAACCACACCCTATTATCTTGTTTCGGAGATGCATATCTGGAACTTTCCCTAAACCATTTCAAAAGCAAACCATATAACAGAACCTTCCATAGATGTATCTCCGAAACTTTCCCTAAATCATTTCCAAACAGAACCATATAACAGACACTCGCATTAAGATGAAATATGAACTAAATATGCATAAAGACCAAATATGAATAAAAAGTGAATATGTAACACTTTATTTATATTGAGATATAAATATATACAAGTATTTGTCCTGTTAAACAAGAAATCAAAACGAATCGAAATAAATGTTGTTGCTAAATCTATAGGTGGTACCCCCTTGGACTTTTGCGCATTCGATTCTTTTTTAATGTTATTCAATCTCTCGAATTCATGCATCATTTCCATTCAATGATTCGTCCACTTATTGGATTTTGCGATTGCATGAGCCTTCTACTCTGGTGATGTAAGTGGTATGGGGAAACCCAGTTTCAAGTAAACTTGAACAAAATGACTTAATTTTGAAAGTCAACCAATACACATGATACGATCATCTAGATTTTGGGGTGATGCGGTGTGCAGTGGGAAAAAAGTTTCCGAAAAATCATAGCGTGTCAGATCAATGCACACCCTATCATATACACATTCTATTAGGTGATCCATATCCAGGAAGCTCATCCATTTTGACTCTGGTGCAAGACTGCTCAAGCAAGGAACAAGAGAATCATAAACCCCATTTATTTTTTATTTATTTTCGTACAACCGCATGTACGATTCTTTATGATTCTTCAACTCTTGGATAAGTTGATTTCGGACAAGTGCATGACCATCTTCTTCTTTACCAAGTAAAGTCGAAACGACTCAGTAACGGTAATTACCGTATTTGTGCATAAAAACCAACATCTCGCCGATGAATGGAATATTTGATCGAAACGGCGTTAGAGGTGGTTTCCTAATGTGGGCTCCTTTCATAACACTTTTTAGAGATTTTGGAGTTGGTGAGTCGGGAAAAACTTTGTCACTGTGTTCAAAATATGAAGGAGATCGTGTAGTCAAGTTGTCATTTGACGTAGGCTTCATTTTTCTCGGAGCACCTTTTATTTTTACTAGTTGAAAAGGAGGTTTCATGTTGGTGGTTTCGGGATAGGGAATATTCCTCAATTGTCCTTTGATATGGAGTTTCATGATGTCACCGACCTTCAAAAATCTCTCTTGTATCGCTTCTCATTTGGTCAAAATAGAGATATTTGATTTACCGTCATCCATCATCATCGAACATAAGTCTCCTCCAATGAAAGCAAACCTCGTCCATTCGTATTGGCTCACCAAGTTTCACCTTTTTAGGAAGAGTACAAGCACAAGGGAGACCATATGTTTTCACAGTAGTGCAACCATACTTTACGCTATCAGAGCCTACATTATCAGCTCTTTTAGCCTCGTGAAAAATATAGTTCAAACGCGCTCGAGAAATGTTATCGACCAAATGAGAATATAAAGTGTTGTCTTTAAATTAGAGTTCCAAAACTGTGATGCTTTGACCAAATGTTGTTTGTATCTCATTATGCTGGTTCTAAATCATGTGGTTCATAGAGTCACAGTCTCTACACAAATCCCCTTTGCTATTTCCCAACCAGTTTTTCAAAGTAGCATGAGCCGACTCAACTCTGTTAGTAGTTGTATTTCCAAGGTGTCTAACATTATCAGTCTACGCACAAACTATCTCCTCCTTCACCTGATCGAGAATGGTGCTTTCGACATATTTCAACAAATCTGGATACTTTTCACACACTTTTCGAAAATGAATAATCAACATATATTTATTTTGTGGAAGAATTTATTATACGATTCCATGCATCCATAAGTTTTTCCACAATCACACCCGCCTTCACCAATTTTCCACCTTCAGACTTTATTGGTTTTGTCCCTACCGCAGGTTTTACCCGACTTCTCACATTCTTTATTATGTGATACTTACAACGTAATGCATAAGAAGAAGGAAATACCTTAGCAGTCGAATTCATCAATGTGATATCGGGGTCAGTAACGATCGCTTTAGGAATCTCACTTTGATCCTTCAAAAGTGACCGACACACCTCTAATGACCAAGTAAAATTGTCCTTTTTTTCACACTCAAGAAATGCAAAACCAACATAATATGTCTTCTCAGTTGAGGTAACACCAATCATCTCAAATAATGGAAGTCTATACTTGTTGGTCTTGTAGGTTGAATCAAGTATGAGCATCGTCGAAAATGTGATGAACAACTTTATCGAATTAGGATGAGTATAAAAAATATCTCTAATCGTAACTCCATCATCGCACGTTTTGTACCGATATACACAACTGTTATCGTCCAACAATTTCAAGAGTTGATGCATCTCAGTTATACTCCCTAATCGCCTTGTTAGTGAGGTTCCGAATGTTATACACTTGCTTGATATTTAATATATCGTCGAGTCGCTTCCGTTTCAATGTTGCAAGTATATTTTTCGGTTAAACAAGACTCAAGGTCATGTCATTAATACATTCTTTCTCTTCTGGCTTGAGCTGACATACAGTAGGATGACCGACTGATTTTAAAAACAAATCATGGTTATGCAAACCACATATCACATTAAATCTCCAATTTTTGTTTGCCAACGTGTAACCATGAACCTTAAACGGACACTCACATTTTTTACTATCTGTGACGTCTCTTTTAAGACTTCGGAGAGGAGTTTGACATCTCCCGCTTCTTTTGCACATCATTGTCACAAAGACGCATCTTCTATTTGAGCCACTATCGGACCTTCCGATAACCATATCGAATCCAAGTCTAGATGTCTCCATGCGAATCCATTCCAACATTTTATCACGATTTTCAAACTCTTACTTGTCATTAAAGTCATTGCCAACATCTACCGCCTTCACAACAACCCCTTGAATATTCAGAGAAGCTACTTGTTTTGGGAAAATATCGGGATACACGATATCTATTGGAAACAATTAAAATAATTACAGAACATTAATTAATCTACTGCTGCAGAAAAGCTGGAAAATAAACACATAGGCATTCTGGAAATGTATCTCCGGACAAGTTCATACACGTTCTGGAGATATATCTCCGGACACAGTGTAAGTTTTTTCAGAAAAAAAAACTCATGATTAATGTGAACAATGTATAGGAAAAAGAACAATCTTTACCTAAGATTCTATCTTCTTTTACTCCCTGTGATATGTTGAACCAAAATGTTGGAGATCTGAAATGAAAAAATGAATGATTTTTAGGGTGAAGGTTTATGTTGAGAATGAAGTATGATAATAATGAGAAAATTTAGAAGCTATGTCAAATATTTTTGAAGATGCATCTTCGGAAATACCTGACATGCAAAAGTGACAGAAAAATTTAAATTGCCACCCACAATTTCGGAGATGCATCTCCGAAATATCCCTGAATTGGACAATTAAAATGTTTTCCTAAAGCTGTTTTAGAGATATATCTCTGAAACAAACTAACTCAAATATATGTGACGTATTTCAGAATAATCTTTATTACGTATGTATAAAATGCGTCCGAAAATATATCTTCAAAATTAAAGACATATGTGAAAATCCACGTGATATCATATACTAAAAGTGTATAAAGTGCACTAAAAGTTTCTCTATAATTTTGTATACCATCATTGGTTTGGTTTGGATCTTAAAACCATTTATATAAAATCGGTTTATTTTTTTAAAACCGGTTTACAAATGGATCGGTTCGGTTTCAAACCGGTTTTTAAAGAAAAAAATAGTTTTTTTAAAAACCAGTTTCTCTCAAAACCAATTTTTTTTTTAAGAAATCAGTTTTAAAACCATTTTAAAAAAATCAATTTTATTATTAATTATCCATGTGCACATAATGTTAAATGTAGATGCATTACTAGAAACAGATCAATTGGACTAAGTTTATTATCTATTTAGAATTAAATGTTAAAATGCTTTAAAATTTCGTTAAAAAATTTGAAAATAAAAACATGTTTAATAATTTCCAACTTAAAACTAAACTACTTTTTAAATGATTGGTGAAGTATACTATATCAAGTCTCAAATATATGACTTTTTTTTTAAAGATTTCTGACAGCATCCCAATAGAAGTGCTTTACATGCTAAGCAATTGTCCAAATAACTTTCTCTCATCTTATGCACATATATAATTCAACTTTGTTAAAGAAAATATAAATTTATCTATAGTAGATAACAAGTCTGTTATTGAATTTTCTTTTTCTACTGCTCTTGTTATAAGTGCTCCTATTGACTTTCAAGTCGAACACAGCAGAAGAAAAAAAATTACTTTCTATTGCTTCTGAAAAATATTTTTGCTGACTGGTCCAATCATCGACTTGAAAGTAAAATTTCTTTGTTAGCCATTATCTATGATGAGTTAAAAAATAGATCGAACAATTAATATAATGAAAATAGATCGAACATTTGGTATGCAAGCATAACAACTGAGAGTTTAAAATTATAACAGTATACTATTTCGATAAACCCATGATTGTGATTTAGAGAATTAAGATACAAATGAGATTAAGGTTTGAAATTTAAAGAATGATGAAGAAGAAAGAGATGAATAAAATTTGGATTTTGAGGATTAGAGTTTTTGAAATTTGTGTTGATCTTGATTTTTCCAAACTATTAATTGAAAAATGGTTACCGAATCTCAATCCGGTTTCAAACAAATGGTTACCGGTTATTTTTTAATTTGATAAATGGACCACCAAATTTAAAATATAAATTTGGTTTGGATTTTAAAATTTAGATTAATTTGGATATAAATTTGGTTTATGGTCATTGGTTATTTTGCACACCCCTATCCATGATCGTATCACAACCATTCATAAACACATTTAAAAGTTTAAGTAATTACCATTAAATACTTTACAAATTCTTTACACTTTAGTGTATATGAATTAAATTGATATAAAATTTTCATACAAATTAAGTATAAATGAATGTATTTTCATTAAGATATGTTTGATGAAGTTTTCATCAACTATCACGATCTGGAAAAGCATATTTATCAAAAATAAGGATCTGTAACCGCGTAACCAAAACGAAATTTCGGTATCTGATCTCCAACACCATTCTGATCTCATCACATCATACTTCTCTCCCTCCAGTCTCGCCATTCCATACAGTATGTATCTATCCCCTCTCTTCCAATTCTTCTTCCCTGTTCATCGATCGATCCTTTTTAATTTTGAATCTTTTAGAAAATTTTTAAGGTTTTGTGTGAATAAATGCAATCAACTTTTTATATTGATTGTGATTTATTTATTTTTGGATTATTTCTCGCAGTGCCTTCAATGGATCCTCCAATTCCCATGAAAGTTCTTAATTTATGTTCGATGATAATTTCATATTCTTAAATGATAAATCTGTATGTTAGGAATAAGAAATTTGTTTTTTTTTTTTTTATTGGAGACTTGAATTTTAGTGGCTTATATGCAGATTTGTTGTTTGTTAAAGGGTTGCTAATATATTTGTTTGGTGTGTTGTGCTAAAGTTTAAAAATGGAGGGGACTGCTTTCACTCCTGCACTGGAAGAACTCCAGCATGTAAAGTCTGAGCAAGGAGAGATTCTTACCAAGCCTTTCTTGGATTCATGCAGACACATATTGCCTGTTATAGGTGCCTGTTTATGGTCCCTTATTGTTTTGTAAAGGGAAAATTCAATTATCCTTGTGATTGGTGATAATATATATGCTAGATCTTAATGAATTGTTCACTCTTGATCACCTTCTCATCTACGAATCTATGAAGCACAGACACCTCTGGGGTTAGGTGTGTCTCGATGTCTGACACACATCAGTGTTGGACACCCGTACTAAACGTGTCTGACAACTCAGACAAGTGTAAAACAATTTTCTTTCTGTATCCTCACACCTTTGACACTCTCTAGACACATCTATATGGGTTAAAGATGTGTTGAAGCAATGATGATCTATGTGAGGGTTAATGACATTAAGTTTACATCACTTTTAGCTTTTCGGTAGTCGAGAAATGAATGAAAGTGAAAAACTATCATTTAGTTCTATAATTTTTTTGCAATGAATCAAATTGCTCAATTTAGATATGCACTTATATGTTTTGATTATCAATTTAAATCTTTTATAAATAATTTTCATATATTATTTAAGTATGATGTATAAATAAATATTTATGTATTGGTGTCTGTCTTATGTTTTTGACATTAGCAGTGTTTGACGTGTCCGTCATGTCATATTATTCCTCTTCACTAATAAGTAATTGACGTGTCCGTCATGTCATATTATTCCTCTTCACTAATAAGTAATTGACGTGTCCTTCATGTCATATTATTCCTCTTCACTGATAAGTAATTTATATGCTACAGTATAACTCTAGAACTTCAATATGTACACACAATAGATAGATTGTGAATTATTCTGTTGTATAGTGTTTACATATGCATTAAGTGATATGAACACTTGTACTAAGGTAATAAAAAGTGAAATACTGATTTTATTTTTTATGTATGACAGATAAGTTTGGACCTGCTATGACCCTTGTTAAATCCGACATAGGTGGTAATATAACGGTATGTTTCAGCCAATTGCTCTGTTTGACTCTTACTTGAATGTATATGTCATTGTCAACGCTATCAAATAGCGGTGCTATAACACAGCAGAATTTGAACAAGTCATTATTGTTCCGCGATACACTATTAATACAAAGTGTTGTATACAGAGGCTATAGCACTTTAGGGTAATGGGATTTGAACAAACCTCTGTTTTCCGCAACCTATGATTTATAACACTGGTCAATGTGGTCGTCATATCCATCTAGCAGCTCTGGATGTATTCCTTTTTATTTCTTATGATTACAATTTACACGGTGAAGCTGTATAATGATATTGAGCTGCAAATGGTTTTGTTTTCTGTTTGTGGGTCTTTATTTCTTATGATTAAGCTTTTCTTACAATTATTGGTATGTACATGTTCCACCAGGTTTAATATCCTTATTATACGGTGTATGGTCTCACTTTATGCCTTATTAATTTTCATGGCAGAGATTGGAAACTTTATACTCATCCAATCCATCAAGATTTAATATTCTGTACAGTTTGGTACAAGTAGAGATCGAAAGTAAAACCGCTAAATCATCATCCAGTTGTACCAATGGGCTTCTTTGGTTGACAAGGTAATTAGTGGATACCATGCAGTTTCCATTTAACTTTTGTTTCATGTTTGTTTGACATTCTCATTTCTGTTATCTAGAGAACATTTTTTGATAATTTGTTTTAGGGTTAATGTAAGAAGTTAAGAATATTAACATGTGTATGCATAATCTATGCATGCCTGGATATTAAACATGAGAGTATAACATTATGAATATGTCATGAAGCAACTCAAGTGTGAATAAGGAAAGACCAAGCCTGAACTTGTTTCATGGCTACTTCGAATAAATGGTTAACTGGTGATATGGACAGCAGCTTCTGCTTGCACGATTTCTGAATAAATAGATGTAAAATATAATGTGGAATTCAAATTCAGTGAGACGGCAAAGGCGCACATTAGAACTCGCTTGAGTCACAACTCACATGATTTAAGTACCTTGATTTTATCATGAAAGTGACAAGAAATTGAGGGTTATGCAAATTACAGGATTCAAGTTCGTAAATGAACTTACTGATAACTTGGCTTTTGACTGTTGGTACAATATAATGATGTTTGGACTTGTCACGCGTCTAATAGTCAGGTTATCTTCCTCAAGGTGTTGAGTTGAGGCATTAATATCATAATCTTAATTATTATTTGGTGGTAAGACCTTAGCTTATTCTTATTAATATTATGGACAAGATCTTAGCTTATTGTTAGTTGCTATTAATCGGTCACACAATATTATTTATGGTAATTTAATTTAATTAACCTGAAAATCTAACAGAGCAATGGATTTCTTGGTGGCTTTGTTCCAAAACTTGATTGTGCATAAAGATTGGCATATGTCACAAGCATGTACAGATGCATACAACAAGACTCTGAAGAAGTGGCATGGCTGGCTTGCTAGTTCAAGCTTCACTGTAATGTTCTTTTCGTGCTCTATTTTTGCAATCCTCAAACTTTACGATAGAAATAGATTTTATTTGAACTTCACTATTTAATCTTGCTTCACATTGGCCTGTTCCTAGGAAATGCATTGAGTTACATATTCTGCTGTCATTTTTTCTACAATCTTTGCTCCTTATTGTGTGAATGCTACATTTTTTGAATAAACAACTTTATGAAACACTTATTATGTAAGTGATTATGTATTATCATTTTTTATAACAAAAGATAAAATAAAGTTAAACTGTTTTTACATATGCTATAAATTATTTTCATAAGGTATCTTAGAGAAGTTATAGAAATAAGCTGAAAATAGCTTATGGACATGTCATAAGCTGTTTTCATAAACTCTTCTAAACAGTCTCACAAGTACTTATCCTAGTAGATAAGCTTAACAAAAGCCGATCCAAAAAGACACTCTTTATTGTAATTTGCTATAATTTAAACTTAAAGCATATCCGAGTTCCTGAAAAGATTTGAGCTTGAAAGCATTTAAGACAATAAAATAAAGATGACATCTTTATCTTCTAGTCTCTACACAGTAGTCTATTCAACTTGAATCAAACACTCAAACACCATGCAGTTTTCCCTTGTCTCTCTTTCTGTCAATGTTTCCTTGTTTTGTGTTTTTCAGTTATTTGTTTTTCCATTAAAGATGGTTAGTGTGTGGAACTGAATACCATTTGGAATGCATTGAATGTTTACTCTCTAGGTAGTCATGAAGCTTGCTCCAGACAGGAAAAAGTTCATCGAGGTGATAGGAGGTACCGGTGATATCAATGCTGACATAGAGAAATTTTGTACAACCCTCTCTCCTCTCCTTCTTCAGAATCACAAGTTTCTGGTAAGATCTCTTGTCATTTCTGGTCTTATTTTTGATGACCACTAATGGCATCGATCAATAGAGAAAAGATAGAAGCTAACTAGACAGAATTTATTTCTGGAAACACTGAAAGCAATGTTTTGAAAATTTTCAATCTATTTTATAATGCAATCTTATTCTTAGGAGGACCAAATAACAATTTAAAACTCGATATTTTTTTGTTGAGTTTATTAAACTTACTCATGGCGCAGGCGCGATTTAAGTTGGATGATATGAAGGCATCATGAGTCTCAGATTCATTCATGCATTGTCAGAAATACCTAATGAATGGCTCTTGCATGGAATCATGGTCAGAAGTTCCTCATGAAGGGCTCTTGAATGCTCAATCTTATTTTATCCATGTTTTCAACTTTGGCACACAATTATCATGATAAATAAGTTTTATCTTCAATGTGCCTCTAACTTTACTCTATACAACTTTATTCTGTTATGTCATAGTATTTGTTGCTATCAAAGTTTACTATGATGCTAAGGCTACTCCATTGACTAGTTTTCTGTAATACCATAAAAAATATTGGTGATGGAGCATAGATTTACACTGGTTCAACTTTTGCTCGTTGAATGTCCGTTTGGTCATAAAAATCTTGTTATTATATAGAATAAATTACTCACATGTTTTGTGCTTACTCACATGTTTTTTTGCTTATGTATATTGGTCTCAGTTTGGGTGATAGAATGATTAATGTTTATCAACTTCTTTCCATATTAAAACTTTTCTTGTTCTTTATCATAAGCAATTTTAATCACCTTTACAATTTATGATATTAGTTTTAAAAATTATTATCACAAAATTAAATTAAAACAGTAAAAATGACACCTTATAAACATTTTTTTGGGTAATAGAAAGATTAATAATGCTCATCATTTAAGCAAAGGGACTAAAACATATAGAGAAAATGGTTTAACTACAAGTTTTAGTCATGTTATTTTACCGTATTTACAAAATTAATCATTTTATTTTAAATTCAATCAGCTTTAATTTCATTCTCACATTTTTATATTGAAAATTATGATATGAACATTACAATGATTATGGGATGGTTCGTAACGTTCCTTCACAGTTTTTTAAGTGTCAGAAGTTTTTGAATATATAAACGTTCTCATATGTAACAAGTTTTTGAATATTTCACAATTATAAACGTTTTGTATGTAGCCCACTTTCGTATTAATCCACGCTTCATTTCATTTATTTTGTGCATTTTCATTTATTTTTTATTTAAAAAAATGCAACATTAGTTATATTGCAACGGCAATAAAAGTAAACGGTAACAAATTTCAATATTAATATAGTAAATAAGTTTAAAATCTAACGGTAATAAATTTCTATTTCAAATGGTAACATTTAATTATTATTATTAGTATAAATAGATTACTCATTGCATCCAATATTTAGGTCACATCTAGTCTAAATTTGACTAATTTAATTTATCTCATTTTAGTTTTTGCTTACATATTTCTTTTCACAATGAATCCCAATTAAAATAACACTTGTCCAATTTTATTCAAAATGATGGAAGTCTTCCTAGTATTCCAAATCAACAAAACAACTCATATTTTAAAAATGCAACTCTTATTTCAAATCCAAACCATAATCCAAATTTTCAAAACTCTTTTTTTATCCGAAATCCACAAAATGACCCTCACTTTGAAAATTACCCGTATCATACACCACCTTATCTATATCAACATCAACAATTTCAATCTCAATCAATTAACCCTAATATGCCTCATGTGATTCAAATAGGTAGTAGTAATGTACAATCAAATGATCAAAAACATATTTTGCACTCAAGTTAGTACAGAAAATACTAATCTTGTTGAAGAAGTTGCATATGCACCGGTTGTGAATAGGTCTAAACAAAGGTTCCAATAAAAAGAGGATGGAATTCTTATTCAGTCATGTCTCGACATTTCAAAGGGTTCAATTGTTGGGGTTGATAAAAAAAAGAGATAGCTTTTAGAAGAGAATTGGCGAAGCTTTTAACAAGCATCATGACATCAATTACAAAGAGAGGAAACCGATGACACTAAAAGGGAGATGACATAAAATAAATCCACCTGTTCAAAAATTTGTTGGATGCTACAAATAAGCTGTATCTACACAGAAAAGTGGGAGCTCTGAGAACATTGTCATGCAAGCTGTGTATAAAATTTATTTCCAAGATGAAGGTGAAAAGTTTACATTTGAGGCTACACGGAGATTATTGAAAGATGAACCTGAATGGCTCACAGATTCATCTGAAGCTTCTAAAAAAAAGAATTTAACTTTAGGAGCATATCACTCATCTTATAATCCACTAACACCAACAAGCAACAAATATAATCCACCATCACCTACTATGTCACGATGTCCAATTGGTCAAAAAGAAACAAAAAGGAAGGAGAAAGAAAAGCTTGTGGAAATGTTTTCTACTCCCAATGTTAAGTATGATTGTTTGAAAGATGACTTCAAAAAAAACTTGATTTGATGTCAACGTATGTACGAGACTATGTACGTATTGAGGGTGCAAAGATTAAATAGGCTGAGAGTGGAGAGGAAAGATTGAAGATGAATGATCTACAGACACTCTCAAAAGATACATAAAATATGGATACAAGACAACTAAAAGCACATGAAATATTGTGTGACATGATTAGAGAAAAATATGGACTTAACTAGTATGATTATGTATTTTGAATTTAATTGATATGAACTTAATTAGTATGATTATGTATTTTGGATTTAATTGATATGAACTTAATTAGTATGATTATGTATTTTGGATTTAATTGATATGAACTTAATTTGATTTAATTTAAACTAGCCTTTATTCAAACTAGCTGTTATTCAAACTAGTCGTTATTCAAACTAGTCTTATAAATAGTACTAACATGCACGCTAAGCTTCATAGTACTTCTTTTCATTGTCTACCTCTTTCATTCTCTACAATTTATTATCATCTTCTACTCAATATCAAACTTTTTTTTACATGAATCCTTCCAATCCTTCCCACATTGTAATCATGTTTGTGGATTATATGCATGATGATATGGATGAAGAACTTGTGAGGTTGTTTATGAAAGAAGAAGCCTCGAGCTCTAAAAGGCCTAGACGTCAAAGAAGGAATATAGAGAGAAATCGTGAAGAGGGACATGATCGATTGTTCAATGATTATTTTTCTGAAACTCCGGTATACATGAATGAACAATTTCAGCGAAGGTACCAAATGCAGAAACATGTGATCCTTTGTACCGTTGAAGCTCTAGGTCAACACGATGAGTATTTTCGAATGATGGTTGATGCGTCTGATAGGTCAAGTCTTTCACCATTATAGAATTGCACTATTGTTATCCGTATGTTGGCATATGGAACATCTGCTGATAGCGTGGATGACTATTTGAGAATTGGTGAAGCCACAACACTTAATGTGAATAGGGAGGCACGAGAATTTTCAAGTATGTTAGGAAGCATTGATTGTATGCATTGGGAATGAAAAAATTATCCAATTGCACTAAAAGGGCAGTATGTTAGAAGTGATCATGGGAAACCAACAGTTATACTTGAAGCAGTGGCTTCACAAGACTTATGGATTTGGCATGCATTCTTTGGGGTAGCGAGTTCAAACAACATGATTGTTGAAGATGAACGTGCTACATATAGTGGAAATTTTAATTTTTCTTATGATCAATTGAGTAATGACGCGACAATATTGTCGAATGATTCTAATATTGATTTTCAATAGTTCCTACGCAGAAGATTTGACGTTGGTAATAAACAAGTTCATCGATACCTTCAACAAGATTTGATATAGCATATATGACAACGTTATGGACAGAAGAATAACAACAATTAAAAATTATTTTAAATACATCGCTTTCTTGTATTTTGTGCTAGTAATTTATTTTAATGTTTATGTTTTTTAATAAACTATTTGTGTCATGTATTGCGTTTTTTAATAAACTATTTGATTTATTTTAAATGTATATATTTTTTTAATGTTTTTGATATATTTGAATTAAAATGTTTCAATTATATTTTTATATAATATGTATGTGGGGTATGGATATTTGATATTAAAATGTTTTTAATATATTTTTATATAATATGTTTGAGATTTGGTGGAATTCTTTTTAGAGTTTTTAATATGTTGTATGGATATTTAAAAAATGTAGTAGAGTTATTTAACAAATAAAAATGTGTAATTTAATATAAAAAATTGAATAGATTTCATTTAAAAAACCTAAATGGGAATGATGGATATAAATGTTGTAACATATGTTACCCTACTTCCAGTGAACAAGTAAAGCCTCAACATTCTTAATATGTGAATAAGCGATCAACAACTTTGGTCCTTCTTCGACATACTTATAGATGTCCTGACTTGACTTTACTTTAATCTGACCTTTACACCTTTGACCAATACACATGTTATGTGTCCATTACCATTTATTTCCTTGTCTCTTCTTTGTCCAAGTGTTAATGAGGGGTTCCTATCTAAATATGTCACATGATTGAAGGTTGAATTATCTTTTTAACTTGAAGTTATATCGATTTCATCATACAATGACTTCGCGCATCGAGCATGGTGTGGCGAGCTCAGCATGAATGACCCGAGGATGATCACTATAAAAAAAGATAAAGTTTTAAATGGTAAAACCCTGTAATGCATGGATATTTTAGGGGGAAAATCCTAATTCACTACAAAAAAAAAAAATTTGAATCTTGTCACGTGAAATTCACTTCACAATTTGAAAAATTACTTCACGAACTGGTATTAGCGACGTGACTATTCATGTGGCAGGAAGACGTGTGACAACTTTATGAAAATCACGTCACAACTTTATCACGTGATTTTCACGCCACAACAAATAAAACAGAGTTGTAGGCGTGTGTAAGAAAGTTGTGACGTGATATTCACGTGGCAAGTTGCGAAGTGATATTCACGTGACAAGTTGCGACGTGAAAACCACGTGGCTAAGTTATTTTTATTATTTAAAAAATTGATTAATCTTTTGGTATGTTTAAAAATAATTTGTATTTTTATTTAAATTTAAAATTATAATTATAGTTTGTTTTTTTAATTATTTTAAAATACATATTTATTATTAAATTTTTTTCAATAATAATTTAAATTGAAAAATTAATAAATATAATTTTTTAAAATTTTTTTTTCAATAATTTAAATTGAAAAATTAATAAATATAATTAATACCAAAATTAAGAATAAAATTTTTAAATCAAAAGTGTATAATATACTAAAATGTAATTAATATTTTACAAAAATAAAAATTTAAAATTACAATAAATGCTTCGGATTAATCCGGATCGGAAAAATTGTCAATGTCAAAATCATCGTTATCCTCGCCATCTAACTGTTGTTGACCACCAACTTCATTTCCAACAACTGGATTACCGCCACCTTGTGATTGTATAAATTGGCGCATCATCGCCTCCATTCCAGCTTGGCTCTTATTCATTGCCTCAATCTGACGTTGTTGCTCCTCCATTTGGCCTGTTCGTTTCACCATCTCTAACTCTTTGAAATAGAGTTTTGTCCCCTTTTCTCATACCACCGACCAAAGCTCCAGCGCCAAATAAACATCCATTCGGTCCCTTTCCGCCACTTACTAAATCCCAAATATAAAAATCCACTCGTGGATTAAGCGGCTCAGAACCTCTAAAGTATACTGAGGATTCTCTACCAAAAATTGTGTGAGCAATACCTGATAATCCTCCTACCTATAAAATAAAAAAAATTAAATTGAATATAACTTAAATAATTTAAGTTAAATTAAATAATAAATATTGCCACGTGATTTTCACGCCACAATATTTCAGTTGCCACGTGATAATCATGTCATTAAATAAAAAAACAAAAATAATTTAAATAAAATGAAACGTTTTACTTACCAATTTTGTTTTTTGTGTGTTCGTCGACAAAACCCCCCGTTTTACTTACCATGCGTCGAGCATGTTTGACAACACTTATACTTCCAACTGCATTAAGGCTACCCCCTTTTTTCAGATGCTCTCATTTTCTTTGCTTTTTTAGATCTTACCTTAAAATCAGCATCTAAATCCCAATAAATAAGAAGTTCATCAATACTTCTTTGCCTATCCAATTGGGGCGAATATTTTCAAGTTTCCAACGCTTTCAAGCATGTCATAGCATGTCAGAAAGTCGAACTGTTGTCCTGCCAAAATAATTTTTTATAACCTCTTTCTCATTCATTTTTTTCCCACGTACACTTTTCCTATAATGTTATAAGACATTCAAATAAAATAGTTAGACAATTATAATAAAAAAATAATTTAAACAAAAATAAGTTAACAAATAAATTACATAACTTAACAAAAATAAATTAACTATACCTTAAATAAATTAAACCAAGCTTCTCATTCGTCCCCTTTAACTTCTCTAAATCTCTTCCAAGCTTTTTTATACTTTTGCTGAATAACATAACTTATACACTGGGCAGCAGCCCGACTCGGCTCGAAACTAAACATCAATAATTTATATTAATATGAAATATGATCTTACCTGATCAGAGAGGATCAATGGCCTGCCACGCGTTGTTGGATTGCAGCTTTCACCGGAGTTAGGGAGAAAGAAGGGGGTGTACTTGCAAGACACTCCGATGCTTAAGTGAGTAAAGGATCAGAGTGAGAGAGCAAGTACAGAGAAATATGTGTAGAGAATAAGATACTTGACCCTCTAGTGAAATAGGGTATTTATAGATAGACCCCAACGCAGGGCCAATGGTTACTTGCATTGGGCCAAACTGCCAGGCCCAACCCAAGTGACTATCAGGGGTTACATGGCGTAGTGAATACTAGCACGTGGTCTTCACCCTATATCAACTACTCGTGATCTTCGGAAGGTGGGCTGACCAACTCTTTCGGAGGTGGGTAGTTTTCCTGATGACGTGTCCCTACATGGGGGAACACGTGGAGAACATGGGGGAAACATGTGCGTCTCCCCGTCAAGGGAATCGTCTGCCTGAAATATATGGCGCGTGCCTTACATGGGAGGATTGAGCCTTATTGGGCCTCCCAACGTAGTGTTAGGCTAGTGTCGCAACTGCGAAAAACAATCGGCGGAAAATAAAAGAGTCTCCCCCTTTCATTATTTATCCCAAAGAGAGGGAAAGGAAACGATCGGAAAAACCTAACGAAAAAGGGAAAAGACAAGGTCATCGCAACCAAGTCCTGGATTCGGGAATCGGTTACGCAAGGGAAAGGTATGAGCACCCCTCACGTCCTTCGTACTCGACGGTATCCATGCTTGTTATCTATCTAAGGGTGTGTTTAAACTATCTACGCTACAGGCTCACAGGACAAAAAGAAAAGAAAAGAGACTCGGCAGAGCATCGTCGCTCTATGCCTACGTATTCCCGTGTGCAATGGGAAAGTCAGAGTCAACGTAGTTCAACTAACTACGGGTGAAAAGAGGGGAAAGGTTGCTCGCCAAGACATCGCGTCTTGTGCCTACATATCCTCGTCTGGTACGAGAAATCCGAGCAAACGTAGTTCGGGTTGACACGAACACCGATTGGTTTAAGATGTTTTACCCAAGTAGGGTTAAACCTTCATTCTAGCAGTTAGGGACAATGCCTGTTTGCGGTAGAACCAAAGCTTAACAACACTCTTTTTTTATGAAAAAGGTTTTCCATTATTACAATCCTAAAGGATGAAAAAGGTTTTCACTTTGTTTTTGAAGTCTTTTAAGGGGAAGTGTTTTGAATTGTTTGTAATTCATGTTGCACTAAAGACTATGACCTAGGAGCGAATGCGTCGCATATCGTCCAAATGACATATGCTAACATTCTAGACAATTGAGAGGCAACCACCCAATAATCATTTCCAAAGTACTTAAGGCTAGTAACGCACAATATTTGTTAACCTTTATTAAGTGTTTTGACATGATTTGAAGATGAGAAGGAGAGAGGACAAACTAAAGGGAGACTAACTCAAACCTAATAGTTGTCATGCAAATTGGTCCTAAGGTTATGTAAGAGCACAGATTGTGTCTCAGTAATATCTCTATGTTTTGATGATAACATTAATGATAATTTGTATACAAGAATTATACTCTCTAAATTTGTTCTAAACTGTTTTCTACAGGCACAAAAGATTTTAATCTTAAAGAGCAAATTTGATGTGAACAATGAATTCTGAATGGCTCAAGAGCATCTGAAGATTAGAAGAATCTGAAGTATAAGAGCTTAGTTATCAAGATTCTGAAGATACAACACGCTGCATGTATTATCAAGAATCTGAATAAGAGAAGACTCTGAGTGAAGAGACTCTGAATGAGAGAAGACTCTGATCTGAGTGAAGACTCTGATCTAAGAGCATGTTACGCTTCAAGCACACAGCTGCACCAGACTCTGATTCATCAACATCTGAAGAACATATTAGGCTCTGAAGTTTCCAGAAGGTTCTGAAGACTGAAGACTCTGATATTGATTGTTGATCTGAATTATTTGAAGAAGAATATTTTAATATATCCGTTGGAATATGCCAGCAAATCTTTCCTTAATTGGGATAGACAAAATTCTCTGCTAAGAAAATTATTCCTCTGGTACATTCCTGATATAGTTAAATCACAGCTCAGCAGACAATTGCTACACCCACATTTTGTGCGCCGTCTCTCTGCTGTAATAGTACAAAGGACAGTACTATTTTGATATTGGAAATATTTTCTCTAACGGTAAAATATTCTCTCCAATATTCAAGTGGCTATATAAAGGACATCATAGCTCATTCTTCAAGTGCCAAAAATTACAACAATATTGACAAGAACTCTCTCACGCTAAAAGCTTTCATATTCTTCACTGTTCATACATTGTTCCAAACTTAGAGAAATAACACAGTTGTGTTTATAGCTTTCATAGAAGCAATTCTTACTCTTTCATTGTATTACATTAATTTGTAAAGAAAGTTTTCCTTAAGAGGATCTAGGTTAGATCAGTAGCTCTTAAGAAGACTAAGAACAGTTGTTCTTAGGTGTGCTATTTGTAATCAGTTGATTTGAATAGTGGATTAAGTCCTTGTTGAGAAAGGCAAATCACTCTTGAAAAGGGTGGACTGGAGTAGTTGAGTTCAACGAACCAGGATAAAAATACTTGTGTTTTTATCTTTGATTATTTTCTGTCATACTTATTCAACCCCCCCCCCCCCCCCCCCTTCTAAGTATTTTCTCACCTTCAGTTGGCATCAGAGCTCCGGTTCTGAGTGTGCATTCGCTTAACCGTGACAGATAAAGATCCAGTGAGAAAAATACTCTGTTATTTATTTGGTTGCTAATATGGGTGATATTCCTACATCAAGCAACAAATATGAAGGAGACAGAATCAGCACCAAACCTCCAATGTTTGATGGAGAAAAATTTGATTATTGGAAGGATAGACTTGAAAGTTTTTTCTTGGGGTATGATGCTGATCTCTGGGACTTAGTCATTGATGGGTATGAACATCCTACTAAGGATGGCAAAAAGATTGATAGAAAATCAATGACTGAGGAGCAGAAGAAAGAATTCAAGAATCATCACAAAGCCAGAACCATACTTCTGAATGCAATCTCTCATACAGAGTATGAAAAGATTACCAACAGAGAAACTGCTCATGATATGTTTGAGTCTCTCAAAATGACTCATGAGGGAAATTCTCAGGTGAAAGAAACAAAGGCTCTGGCGCTGATACAGAAGTATGAAGCGTTCAAAATGGAAGAATCTGAGAACATTGAGACTATGTTTTCCAGATTTCAGATTCTAACAGCTGGGTTGAAAGTTCTGGACAAGGGCTACTCAACATCTGATCATGTCAAGAAGATCATCAGAAGTCTTCCTACCAAATGGAGACCTATGGTGACTGCATTGAAGCTGGCCAAGGATCTGAACAAAATCTCATTAGAAGAACTCATCAGTTCTTTGAGAAGTCATGAGATTGAGCTGGAGGAAGATGAACCCCAGAAGAAAGATAAAGGTAAATCCTTAGCTTTTAAATCTAACAAATCTGTTAAAGCCTTGCAGGTTAATGAAGAAAGCTCTGAGGAATCTTCTTCTGAAGAGGAAGATGAACTTTCTATGCTGTCCAGAAGGATCAACAAACTCTGGAAGCACAAAGGGAAGAAGTTCAACAACTTCAGAAGATCTGATCAAAAGAAAGAATCTTCTGGACACAGAAGATCTGGCAAGAAAGAGATCACTTGTTTTGAATGTAAAGAACCTGGACACTACAAGAGTGAATGTCCCAAACTTCAAAAGGAAAAACCCAAAAGGAAGTTTGACAAAAAGAAAAAGGTTCTGATGGCTACATGGGATGACTCAGATGAATCTGAATCATCTTCTGAATCTGAGGAAGAATGTGCAAATGTTGCGCTGATGGCCAACACAGATGATCAAGATGAAGGAACGTCATCATCTGAATCTGAGTCAGAATCAGACTCTGACTCTGAAGAGATATCCTTAGCAGCAAAATCCAGACACCAATCATGGTACCTGGACTCTGGATGCTCGCGACATATGACGGGCGAAAGGTCTATGTTCCAAAGCCTGGAACTTAGATCTGGAGGGGACGTGAAATTTGGAGGGAACCAGAGGGGCAAGATCATTGGCTCTGGTACGATAGGTAATGGTAACCTACCCTCTATTTCTAATGTTCTGTTAGTAGAAGGATTGAAACATAATCTATTGTCCATAAGTCAATTAAGTGACAATGGTTATGATATCATCTTTAATCAAAAATGTTGCAAAGCTGTTTGTCAAAAGAATGGCTCAACCTTATTCAGTGGAAAGAGGAAAAACAACATTTACAAAATTAACCTTTCAGAACTTAAAGTTCAAAATGTAAAATGCCTTTTATCTGTGAATGATGAGCAATGGGTCTGGCATAGAAGATTGGGACATATTAATATGAGACGTATATCTCAGATTAATAAACTCAATCTGGTCAGAGGACTCCCTAATCTGAAGTTCAATTCAGATGCTCTGTGTGGCGCATGTCAAAAGGGTAAATTTTCAAAATCCCATTTTAAACCAAAAAATGTTGTTTCCACCTCTAGACCATTGGAATTACTTCACATTGATCTGTTTGGACCAGTGAAAACTGCATCCATCAGAGGCAAGAAGTATGGGTTAGTCATTGTAGATGACTACAGCAGATGGACATGGGTAAAGTTTCTAAAACACAAGGATGAGTCTCATTCTGTGTTCATTGACTTCTGCAATCAAGTCCAGACTGAAAAAGAATGCAAAATTATTAAAGTCAGAAGTGATCATGGTGGCGAATTTGAAAACAAATATTTTGAAAAATATTTTTCTGAAAAGGGAATTGCACATGATTTCTCCTGTCCTAGAACTCCACAACAAAATGGAGTTGTAGAGAGGAAAAATAGAACATTGCAAGAAATGGCCAGAACCATGATCAACGAGACAAATCTGGCAAAACATTTTTGGGCAGAAGCAATAAATACAGCATGTTATATTCAGAACAGAGTGTCTGTAAGACCTCTTCTGGAAAAGACTCCCTATGAATTGTGGAGAAACAGAAAGCCCAACATTGCTTATTTTCATCCATTTGGATGTATTTGTTATATGCTTAACACTAAAGATCATCTAAACAAGTTTGATTCCAAAGCACAGAAGTGTTTCATGCTTGGTTATTCTGAACGCTCTAAAGGCTACAGAGTATTCAATACTGAAACACAGATTGTGGAAGAATCTATTCATGTTAGATTTGATGATAAGCCTGGCTCTGAAAAGCCAAAGCAAGTTGAAAGTTTTGCAGATAGAGAAGTTATTCTCACAGACTCTGAAGGCTCAGAGGCAAACAAGACTAAAGACAAAGACTCTGAAGAAAATCCAGATGCTACACCTTTAACTTCCCAACTTGACAATCTGCATATTTCTGAAAGACCAACAGTCAGAGGATCTTCTTCCAGAATGAAAGCTTCTCATCCAGAGGATGTGATAATTGGAAAGAAAGATGATCCAATAAGGACAAGAGCATTTCTCAGAACTTCTGAATCTTCCTTCTGTGGCTTAGTGTCAATTATAGAACCTTCATCTGTTGATGAGGCTCTGGAAGATAATGAATGGATTTTAGCTATGCAAGAGGAGCTGAATCAATTCACAAGGAATGAAGTCTGGGATCTGGTTCCAAGACCTAAAGGTTTCAATGTTATTGGAACAAAATGGGTTTTCAGAAATAAACTGAATGAAAAAGGAGAAGTTGAAAGGAACAAAGCAAGACTGGTTGCTCAAGGCTACAGTCAACAAGAAGGCATAGACTACACAGAAACATATGCTCCTGTTGCAAGGTTAGAGTCTATACGCTTGCTTATTTCATTTGCTGCACAACATAACATCACTCTTTATCAGATGGATGTTAAAAGTGCTTTTCTTAATGGAATTATAGAAGAGGAAGTGTATGTCCACCAACCTCCTGGTTTTGAAAATGAAAATTTTCCAGATCATGTTTACAAACTAAAAAAATCTCTTTATGGACTAAAACAAGCTCCCAGAGCTTGGTATGAGAGGTTGAGTAATTTTCTTCTGAAGAAGGATTTCATCAGAGGAAAAGTGGATACCACACTATTTTGTAAAACCATTAAGAAAGATTTGTTGATTTGTCAAATTTATGTAGATGATATTATTTTTGGATCAACAAATATTATGCTTGGAAAGGAGTTTGCTAAATGTATGCAGGAAGAATTTGAGATGAGCATGATGGGAGAACTGAAATTCTTTCTGGGAATCCAAGTAAATCAGACTCCAGAGTGCACCTACATACATCAGACGAAGTATGTTAAAGAGCTTCTGAAGAAGTTTAACATGCTGGATAGCAAAATGGCAAAGACTCCAATGCATCCTACAAGCACTCTAGGTAAGGAAGAGGTAAGTAAGAAGGTAGATCAGAAACTCTACAGAGGTATGATAGGATCTCTTCTTTATTTGACTGCTTCTAGACCAGACATTCTGTTTAGTGTTTGTTTATGTGCTAGATTCCAATCAGATCCTAGAGAATCACACTTAACTGCTGTTAAGAGGATTCTAAGGTATCTGAAAGGTACTGCTAATGTTGGTTTGTGTTACAGAAGATCTGACAAATATTCACTAGTTGGATTCTGTGATGCTGACTATGCTGGAGATAGAGTTGAGCGCAAAAGTACTTCTGGAAGCTGTCAGTTTCTTGGAAGTCATCTGATCTCATGGTACAGCAAGAAGCAACCAACAATTGCACTATCAACCACAGAGGCAGAATACATCGCTGCTGCTGGGTGTTCCACTCAGATGCTCTGGATGAAGAGTCAACTAGAAGATTATCAAATCTATGAGAGTAATCTTTCTATCTTCTGTGACAATACTTCAGCTATATGTTTATCCAAAAATCCAATTTTACACTCTAAGGCTAAACATATAGAGATTAAACATCACTTCATCAGAGACTATGTTCAGAAGGGTGTAATAAATTTAGCCTTTGTTGATACAGATCATCAATGGGCAGATATTTTCACAAAACCCCTTGCTGAAGATAGGTTTAAGTTTATTCTGAAAAATATTTGTATGGATTTTTGTCCAGAGTAATATTTCTCAGAGTCTACTTCTCAGATGCTAAGTGTTTAACACTCTGAAGTATTTCATCTGTTTTGCTTATTTAATTTATCTGTGATTTATTTTTGTGTGAAACTCTGTACTGACCATCTCAGAGGATCTGAAAGTTGAAAACGTTTCATTTCTTAAGAGTTACAGAATCACATGCAAAGCAAACACGTGTCACTCAGAATCTGAAAAGATGGAGTACACCTACTGACTATGACGTTTAAGGTATTGCTTTGAAAATCTCAATCTGTCTTGATTTTCCCCCCAAATGTCATATCATAATTAAAAATGATTACTTTTCATTAAATGCAAACGTGCGTATGTGTCCTATGTATGTCTGTTGTGTTTCCCATGCGTGTTTTATTTTTCTATATAAACCACTCTCACAACACATTCACACTTTTCACATTCTCAACACATATGCGCTTTTGTCTGTTGTTCTCTCTCTTCTCAAACCCTAAACGAACCCAGAAACCGTCATCTCCTTCTTCTTCATCAACAATGGCATCCACATCAAAAGCAGTTACTACCAAAGATTCTACCACTATCATTGAACCAGTACGCACTCTTCTGACTCCTGTTGATTCTCTAGAAGTGTTATGTGAAAGTTTCGTGGATTTGGAAGACCTTGCTGATAATGGGTTTGATCTGATTCCTTCGATCAAAGAACAAGGTTGGGACGGTTACTTTGATAGACTGATGGGTCCTGTGTATCCAAAGTTAGTGAAGGAGTTTTGGATCCATGCATTCGCTACTCCAAAGTTCGTTCATTCTTCTGTGCTGGGTAAGAAGATTGTTATCACTGAAAATCTGATCAGGAAACTTATAGGTTTCAAGGCAACTGATGGAGTAACCTCTCTATCTTCTGCACGTGAAGACCTGAAGGATGTTTGTCAAGAAATCTGCACTACTGGTGAACCTTGTAAGAAGGTTAAGTTTTTGAAACCCACTTACAAGATTTGGGCTAAGATTTTCTTGAACACCATTTTTCACAGACCCTCCTCAAACTCATCTGACTATGTTAATGCTGAACAACTTTACTTCATGTACTGTTTGCATCAAAACATTCAGATTGATCTTCCTTATCTGTTGTTCAATCATCTGGTATCTCATGTCAAGGAAACAAGGGAAACAGCAAGAGATAAAACTGGAAAAGTCAGATCATGGATTCCTATGGGAAGACTGATTTCAGATATTCTGGTAGAAAACCAACTTGTGGCGCATCTGCAAGAGGCTGGGCTGACAGAAGATCTGAACTTTATCATTGGCTCTGAGATAAATGGCTTAACTCTGAGAAGGATGAAATTGGTTGAAGATTTATCTGAGAAACCAAGGAAAACTAACTCTGAAGAAGTTAGGGGGAGAAGGATTCCTGTTGAGGACTTTCCTCTATTTACCTCAGATGAACCCAGAGAGCTAATAGCTGAGTATGTTGCTTGCTGCATCAGAGATGGTGTTGAGATCCCTGCAAATCTTGTGCAGAAGGAAGGCCAAGTTCTTCCTGATCAGACAAGGGAAAGAAGACGCAAGAGAAAAGCTGATAAAGAAGGTCATCAGAAGAAAAGAAAGCATTCAGATGCTGAGAAGAAGAAGAAAAGAAAGAAGCTGAAGAAGGTTCAACAAAATCCTCCTGCAGCAACTTTTGAAGAGATAAGAGATACTCTGAAACAGGTATTTAACACTGATTCTAATCCTGTTCATCATTCTGCTACCACACCATCTGACTCACCCCTCATATTTAAAAGATCTAGACCATCTGAGACTCATACACCACAACCAACAATCATTCAAACACCACAATCCAAACAAACTCAACAAACAACACCACAACCTCAAAACCCCATCCCAGAATCTACAATTCCAGAGGATGTTCACCCTGAACACTCTGACCAACCTGAAAATCCCATTGATCCTAATGAGATTTTAGATATCACACCCTTAAACCGTTCTATCATTTTATCTTCAACTTCTGAAAAATCTAACCAATCTGATACATCATCTGATGATGAATCATCTGGTTTCATTAATGAATGCTTGAATGATCTCAAACAACCTCGTACTGAGAGTGTTTGGAAACAACTTTTTAAATCTCCCACCTCTGATCATCCACCTTCTCCACAAAATTCCCCCACTCAAACTCTCAATCCACAACATCTTGAAATCCAATCCACTCCACAACCAACATCTGAACCACAACCAACATCTGAACCACAACCATCATCTGAACCAACCAACCAACAAACTTCTGAACCACAAATTAACCAACAAACATCTGAACCTCAAACATCTGAACATCCATCTCCACAACCACAACCTCAACCTTCTAAACAAACACCACAAACACAACCAACCCAACCCAGAATTCCTGATGAAGCAGAATTGGGATCAAGTGTTTATACTATGTTAAGAAATTTTGACAAGGATAATGTCTCAGACTTTGCTGACATTATGGATGTGTGCATGACCACTATGGATAAAGAGGCTGCTAATGCTGTCTGGAAGAAATATCTTTACAGACTGAATAGGGAGGCTTTGAAAATCAGGACTCAATGTCTTAGATTATCAAAAGTAAGGTTTGCTGCTTATCAGAAAAGGATTAAGAAAAACCCTCCTCCTATTCTTCTTCTAGAAGCTCCTCCACCTCCAGAAATTCCTGCACCCAATGTCACTCAGATTGTTTCAGAATCCACTGTTCCAGAATCTTCTATTTCAGTATCTACAGATCTTCAGAAGGATGTCAAGGAACTAAAGGACTTCATGGTTGATCAAAAGAAGACAAATGAAGAAATGAAAACTTGGATGGCTAAGCAAGATGAGAATTCAGAGAGGATTACAGCACTGCTGCAACTCATCGCTTCTCAACAAGCCTCATCTGCCAAACCTTCTTAATGCTTTTGCACAAGTTTTTCATGCTTTGTTTTGTTTTTGATTGTCTTCTGATATGTTTTGTTTGCTTCTATCTGAATCTGGATGTTATCTTAATGAAAATGATCTTTTGCTTATCTGGATATGTGTTTCTTCTGCATCTTTACTGTCTTTTAAAAATCTTTTTGATTATGACAAAAAGGGGGAGAAACAAAATAGAATCCGATTGTTCAAATCTATAAGCAATTATCTGAACTAAGTCAGACATGTTACTAACATTCTTTGAATCTAATCAGAATCTGACAAATTTATCTAACCAGACTCTGACAAATTTCATTGAAGTTTTTCCTGAGATCTATCTTTTCAGAACCTGATCAAAAATAGCTAAATCTGAGTAAACCAGACTCTGATATCTAAAGACCAGACTCTGATATCTAACCTTGAGTACTATGATCTGAAAGATAACTCAAGACAGGAAATGGCAAGATAAACAACCAAGTGTTCTGAAGTTGTTCATCTGGCATCAAGCTTTAATATGGCATCAAGCTTTGGCATCAAGCTTTGACTCTAGAAGTCAAACATATATCAACCAGGATTTGTCAACCAGGCTTCAATCAGGATGTTAATCAGGCTCTGAACCCAAAATGCAATCAGGCTCTGAATCTGAAATGAAATCAGGCTCTGAATCTGAAATATACTCAACCAGAAAGGGAAGTATCTAATTCCATTAGAGTATTCATTTCAGGGGGAGATTATTGTTAATCTCAGGGGGAGTAATTTTAATTCATTTTTATTGAACAAATTGCTCATGTTTTGTCATCATCAAAAAGGGGGAGATTGTAAGAGCACAGATTGTGTCTCAGTAATATCTCTATGTTTTGATGATAACATTAATGATAATTTGTATACAAGAATTATACTCTCTAAATTTGTTCTAAACTGTTTTCTACAGGCACAAAAGATTTTAATCTTAAAGAGCAAATTTGATGTGAACAATGAATTCTGAATGGCTCAAGAGCATCTGAAGATTAGAAGAATCTGAAGTATAAGAGCTTAGTTATCAAGATTCTGAAGATACAACACGCTGCATGTATTATCAAGAATCTGAATAAGAGAAGACTCTGAGTGAAGAGACTCTGAATGAGAGAAGACTCTGATCTGAGTGAAGACTCTGATCTAAGAGCATGTTACGCTTCAAGCACACAGCTGCACCAGACTCTGATTCATCAACATCTGAAGAACATATTAGGCTCTGAAGTTTCCAGAAGGTTCTGAAGACTGAAGACTCTGATATTGATTGTTGATCTGAATTATTTGAAGAAGAATATTTTAATATATCCGTTGGAATATGCCAGCAAATCTTTCCTTAATTGGGATAGACAAAATTCTCTGCTAAGAAAATTATTCCTCTGGTACATTCCTGATATAGTTAAATCACAGCTCAGCAGACAATTGCTACACCCACATTTTGTGCGCCGTCTCTCTGCTGTAATAGTACAAAGGACAGTACTATTTTGATATTGGAAATATTTTCTCTAACGGTAAAATATTCTCTCCAATATTCAAGTGGCTATATAAAGGACATCATAGCTCATTCTTCAAGTGCCAAAAATTACAACAATATTGACAAGAACTCTCTCACGCTAAAAGCTTTCATATTCTTCACTGTTCATACATTGTTCCAAACTTAGAGAAATAACACAGTTGTGTTTATAGCTTTCATAGAAGCAATTCTTACTCTTTCATTGTATTACATTAATTTGTAAAGAAAGTTTTCCTTAAGAGGATCTAGGTTAGATCAGTAGCTCTTAAGAAGACTAAGAACAGTTGTTCTTAGGTGTGCTATTTGTAATCAGTTGATTTGAATAGTGGATTAAGTCCTTGTTGAGAAAGGCAAATCACTCTTGAAAAGGGTGGACTGGAGTAGTTGAGTTCAACGAACCAGGATAAAAATACTTGTGTTTTTATCTTTGATTATTTTCTGTCATACTTATTCAACCCCCCCCCCTTCTAAGTATTTTCTCACCTTCAGGTTAGGATTGAAAGGGGAAACATCTACCCTAATGTTAGCATGCATGGCTTCAAATCTTAAGTCTATCATAACCTCAAAAGAGATTAGAGATCCTAGGGGGAGCATGACAAAGAAAGACAAAGGAAGAAGAAAGATCAAACACCAGTGAGAGTGAAAATAGGGATGCAAATATGGAATGCAACACACAAGCAAAGGGAGGAACAAAGTGTGGGGTAAACACCACCACAAGTACATCTCGACCTTTATTAATGCAAGAAATAAAGATGCAAGAAGGCAAGCAAACATGAATATGCAAGCACAAGAGATGAACATCACTTTGAACGACAAACTACGAAAGTAGGCATCCAAGTGGAAAACAAACACAAGTCGGCGAAATCTCGATTAAACAACAAAAACAACGACATATATCAAAAAACATTTCACTTCTAATGCATCATATTGAACTACGATGATTCGATATGAAACGGTACTCAAACAAGCAAGAAAATCAGCAAAACAGACCCACTGGCACAATGTTAATCGGTTAACGCCAGAGGTTAACCGATTAACCACTTAAAAATGTCTGAAAATCTGGAAATTTGTACATGTTAATCGATTAACACCAGGCGTTAACCGATTAACACCTTGAAAACTTTGAAAATTTTGAATATTTGAAATGGTTAATCGGTTAACCATATGTGTTAACCGATTAACACTGTGCCAACAGCAGAAAAACAACAACAGAACAACATGTTTAGCAAATAAGCACTTATCCGATCAACTGGATGATCGCATAATCACTTAATCACGAAATTAAACCAGCAAATCATGATTCAAACGGTATATGAACAGATTAACACAACCAAATCATGAATCAAACGGATCAAATTAACCAAAAGTTAATCAAATATGAAAATCCACATGATTATGCAAATAAGTTAAAAACAGATTCGGATCCAACCTTCGAAGCGGAGAATTGCTTCGGTTAATGTTGACTCAACTATAATTGAATAGATCCAATGCTAGAAGTCCGAAATACTTCAAGATCCACACTAATTATTGTAGTAGCAATGAAGATCCTTCAAGATTAAACCAAATTGCTCCAAATAATCACTTCTAAAATCACTTCCAAGTTCAGATCCAATTTTGCACGAAAATTGGATGAAGAAATTGATTCAATGGAGAGAATGGGTGAAGGTTTAGATCTTAGGAATCAAGGATTCCAATGAAGAATCAATGATCTCAATGAGAAGAGCTTTGGTGAGGGTTTTGGAGATTGGAAAATTGAGAGAGAATGAGATCAATTCTGAAAATGAGAGTGAAAAATGAGTGATTTTCCTCTTTGGTTTGGAGTGGATCACTTAAATATCACTTAGGCTTGGAAAATTTGGATTGGAATGAGGAATGGGCATTTGGAGGGAAAATGAAATTAACCAAATTTCAAATAGGTTCTAGATCCTTCCCAAAGTGAAAATCAAATTTGCACATGACCAAAATTGGACCCCAAAATGGCTTGGATTGAAAATTCACGTGCAGAGGCAAAATATGCACTGGTTAATCGATTAACCATATAGGTTAATCGGTTAACACCTTCAAAACTTCAGATTTGACCTGATTTTGACTTGGTTAATCGATTAACCATATGTGTTAATCGATTAACACCTTCAAAATTTGAATTTTGGCGCCTTTTGGAGGGAAATCTACCCGTTTGCCCGTTTCTTGCCGTTTTGAGCCCTGGTTAACTTTTAAAACTCGCTTTTGGATATCATAACCATGAAAATGCTCACGATAGCTTGAATGCTGCTTTCTGAGCTGAAAATACCTTGCAAAATAAAATAAAATCGGTCGCCCGACCGTTGGGAAAAATAAATGCCAGAGCCTCTGATGCTCGCTGTTCAGGTTCATGCGCTGAGATGAAAACTGAGCCACGGGAAAACCTTGATCCCCTGTCCCAAGAACGAATGTTATGCAAATGCAGAAATGTGAAAATGCAAAGAAGCAAAATCCAGACGCTGCCAAAACGGAAAGGCAAATTTTGGGGTGCCACAGCTGCCCCTGTTCAAACAACTTGAACCTGAAGGGAGGAAAGGCACTCGCTTTTCAACATTCAAGGTATAAGGTGATTGAATATAAAAGAACCCGGAAATTTGCACCCTGCGGGGATGCCAAACAGTGATTACCAGCGAAAAGTTGGAATACAACACGCTGGGGATAACAATCCAATACAATCTGAACTTCATCCAAAAGATACCAACCAAGAGTTGGGGATAACTCCCAAAGGATACCAACCAAGAGTTGGAATAACAAACAGAAGGGTACCAACCAAGAGTTGGGATACAACCAAAGGTACCAACCAAAAGTCTGGATAACGAACTCTGGATACCAACCAAAAGTTGGGACAACGATAAAAGAATACCAACCAAGAGTTTGAATACCAAACCAAAAGTCGGGATACAACCCTGTTGGGGAACAAAAGGGAAAGTTAACCCAATAGCCTTGCGGCGACTTCATTGGGAAAAGAGTAGACTAATCAGACAACTCTGCACAGGATAAACATCCATCACAAAACAATAATCGGAGAATACCATCCAAAAGATGGGATAAGGGCTGCTCTCTGGGGATAAAATCACACACTACCAACCAAGAGTTGGAATCATCACAACACTAACCGAAATTTAAACGGCGAGAAGACTTTGCTGGGGAGGTATACTGACCAAAAGTCGGAATCAACAACCAGAGAACAAAGGTTACCAACCCAGAGTTGGAATAACGTCAACCAGACGACCAAACCGGATATTACGACCCTACTGGGGAATCAAAGACTACCAACCAAAAGTTGGGAAACGTCAACCAAACCTTACCAACCAAAAGTTGGGATAACGACTCCACAGAGGAATGGAGGAAGACTACCAACCAAAAGCAATAGACCAACAACTAAGAGTCGGGATAACAACTGCAGGGGATAACATCCAACCAAAAGTTGGGAAAAAAGGTTACTAACCAAGAGTTAAGATCACCAGGAAAATCCTCTTCGACCAAAAATCGGAACAAGAGCTACTAACCAAGAGTTAGGATTGTTGGGGAAATCCTCATCGACCAAAAGTCGGAACCAAAGCTACTAACTAAGAGTTAGGATTACTGGGGAAATCCCCATCAACCAAAAGTCGGAACCAAAGCTACTAACCAAGAGTTAGAATAAAAGCTACTAACCAAGAGTTAGAATAACAGTTGCTAACCAATAGTTAGAATAACAACTACTAACCAAGAGTTAGAATAACAACTACTAACCAAGAGTTAGAATAACAGCTAACAAGATTTCCAACCAAGAGTTGGAACAGAGACTCTGCGAGGGGAAACCAGAGATTACCGACCGAAAGTTGGGATCACCTTCTAGGCCAACCAAAAGTTGGAATACCAAACACAATAATTTGAACTACGATGGGGAGTACCAACCAAGAGTTGGAATCCCCGACTTTGCTGAGAAAAATAAGGATTAACCACCAAAAGTTGGAATAACAAGCACCACTGCGTCACTAACCAAGAGTTGAAATAAAGCAAAGATGACCAACCAAGAGTTGGAATGCAGAGGAAACCGAAGATTACTAACCAAAAGTCAGAACAACATATCCCCGACATTACCAACCAAAAGTTGAAGAACCAAGCACAATAATGTGGACTGCACCGGGGAGTACCAACCAAAAGTTGGGATAACGCACCCCAAACAGGTAGGCACCAAAACCAACCGACTCACGACTTGCAAAGAGAGGTTCAAACAACCGACTCTGCCAAGGAACATCAGTTTACCAAACAACTCTGTTGGGGAAAAAGAACAACAGGCTTGACCAGGGAAGACAACACTCGCAAGTGACTCACCTGGGGAGAGCGAAGACGTTTAACCAAACGACTCAGTTGGGAAGAATCTGATAAAATAACCAACCCATAAATTCATCCTGACGCGGATAACACGACAATCCCTTGAATCAAACAGTCTCTACTGAGAAGATACCCAGTCTTAAAGATACCAATCCTGGCTTATGCTTCAGATGCATATGTTTGAAAATAGCGTAATGCTCCATACGAAATGGAAATGCTATGCAAAAATGCAAATGCAAAGGAACCACCCCAGCAACATAAATGCTGGAGAGAAGCGACCAATTCTGCCGGGGAGAAACAGGACGTGCCAAGTATGATCGGACTCATACTGAGGACCAACAAGCCCTGGAGGACCTCCTTGTAAAGCACCTTCTCGGATACAACTGTTCTAAAGAGAACAACAAATCGCCCCGCTGGGAATCAGAACTCTGTTGAGGAAAATGCCCAGGATGGCTTCCCAGGAAACAACTTTTATGGGGATCAAATGCATAGGTCGGGGAAACACCCGAAACAGCCTTCCCCTCTAGGGAATCCACACTCAACTGGGGGGAACCGTTCAGAATACGACATTACCGGGAAGTAAAGTACTATTGGGAAATAGCTCCACTCTGCTTGGAAAGAAATCCCACCCTGCTGGAGGATATCAGATACTTCCACTGAAAGATCCACTCTACTGAGAAATGGATCATGCTTCGCCTAAACATCTGTCACATCGAGGGAATCAGCACTGAACTCTGCTTGGGGAAGATACCCTGAATACCGATACTACCGGGAAAACACCAAAAAGTCAACTCCGTTGGGGAAAGGGCGTCGAAGACGTTGCCTCTGCTGGAGAATAATATGCTGAGAACAAACCCACCCTGCCGGGGGTTAGCCTTTGCAGGGAGTCAAAACCCTACTCCGCTGGAAATTCCCTACACACCTCCGCTGGCGATACCTGACCTGATAGTGAGACTTGTCGGTAAGACAAAATCTCTGCTATGGGAGAAATAAGCCGGTATTATAATTTCAAAACTGTGTAGGAACACATCTGCTGGTGAGAGCTGCCATCCTGACAAAAGAAAGCATACACGCGAAATGGTTACCTCAGTTACCATTCATGAAACATACCACGCGAGCAAAGTCATTTGCTTTCGTTACGCTCTGTAAAGCCTCCTGTTTTCTCCTGCAATGTTTATTAAAATATCGGACGTTTTTGCAAACAAAACAGTAAAAGTAAAACAAGAAAAGGAAAGATCTTTGTCTAAAGTGAATACTTTTATTGATAAAAGGCCTGTAAATAGGAAAATTACAATTTGGATGCAATTCCTAAAAAAAGGCAATTGGGTAAAAGCAAAAGAATATATACAAATGTTGGTAATATGGAAACAGACAACCACCATGTGTCGATTCGGCTATGACCTGTATGTCTCCGTTGTCCCCCGTGTTTTGCCTTCTGAAAAGACTGAGCGGTGTTATCAACCAACACATCCATATGGGGGAGCGGGAAATCGTCTTTCGGGCTCGCTTTATTCAGATCTCAGTAATCGACGTACATCCTGACCTTTCCATCTTTCTTAGGAACAGGAACAATATTAGTGACCCACGAAGGGTAATTCGTGACAGCAAGAAACCCAGCATTCAACTGCTTCTGAACCTCTTCTTCGATCTTGACTGCCATGTCAGACCTTGTTCGTCTCAACTTCTGCTTGACTGGCAGACATTCTTCTCTGAGAGGTAACCGATGTACCACAATATCTGTATCTAGCCGAGGCATGTCTTGGTAAGACCAAGCGAAGATATCCTTATACTCACGGAGCATTTCAACCAATCTTCTCTTAACACTGTCTTTCAATGTAACCCCTACTTTAACCTCTTTCTTATCATCCTCGGTGCCCAGATTGATAATCTAAATATCCTCCTGATGAGGTACAATAACCCTTTCCTCCTGCTTGAGAAGCCTGGCTAACTCTTCGGGTAGTTCATAGTCTTCGTTAGTCTCTTCTTCAGCTTGATAAATGGGATTATCAAAATCATACGAAGCCATAGCCAAACTTGAATCGATGGCATCTGATAGAAAAGACCTGCATGATAATGTTATGTTTATTATGCGTGCAACAAACAAAATACATTTCCATTTTTCTGTTTAATATAAATGCAAAACAAAAACAAGAAAAACAGGGATCACAATATTTGAATGCGAAAACGTCCTTTATTTAATGATAAAGTGCGAATAACAAAAGGCCCCACAAATTGGGTCACTAAGCCTTGGGCAGAACGTAGGACTGAACATAATCAAAACAATGAACATTACTCTGTAGTAGTAACATGAATGACTTCTTCGGTAGTCCAGATGCACAGCTTCTGGCCAGGAGTACATGGACGAATCCAAGCATCCATATCACAATCACTGTCATCTTCATCATCTCCAACGGCATTAATCCTGTCAAATATCACACCACTGCTGGTGAACTGCACAGGTCCCCTGAACTTCAGAGTGCTCTGAGAAGAACTGGAGGGTTTGTATCTCAGGCCGAACTTGTCCTGCTTGACGGGAACATTAAAAACTTGGCCCCACTTATGCGATGAACCAGATTCTACGATAACACAAGCTTCCTTGAGCGATGACATCGAAACCTCTGAGCCTCTGGCTTCTACAGAAGACTTCCCCTGAATCTGAACTGTTTCGAACACTTGGCAGAGTGTTTCATGGATCTCCCCATCCACTTCCACGTACTTGAAGGATGACAAATGGCTAACCATAATATCCTCTTCCCCGCACACCGTGACTATCTTCCCCTCCACCAAAAATTTTAACTTTTGATGCAACGTTGAGGTAAATACCCCTGCAACGTGTATCCAAGGTCGGCCAAGCAAACAGCTGTATGCTGGCTGGATATCCATAATGTAGAAAGTTGCATCAAAGATCTCTGGTCCTATCTGAATAGGCAACGTGATTTCCCCAAACACTGATCTCTTAGATCCATCGAAAGCCCTCACGACCAAATCACTTGGCGTGCATATCAAACCTTGAATATCCAACTCCATTAGCGCCTTCTTTGGAAGAACATTAAGAGATGATCTTGTATCAACCAGGACATGCAACATCAAAGAACCTCTACATTCCAAGGATATATGAAAAGTGTAACAGCCCAATTTTTCAATAAGTGATTAATTGTGCTAATTAATTGGTTTATGTGATTTATCTGATTTAAATAAATTATTGGATTTATTTAAATGAGTTAATGGATTTAATTAATTTATTCTACTTGGTAGAATAATGTGGATTTATTAGATATTCTCTAATTAATGATAAGATGAGATATTTTGTGAGAAATGAATTGATAGGTATTTTTGAGAGAAGAATTATGATGGAAAGAAAATAGAAGGATATATAAGGGAAATTTGAGAGAAAAGAAAAGAGATAGAAACATAAGAGAAAGAAAGAAAGAAAAGGAGAGAAAGAATAGAGAAAGAGGAGAAAAGAGAAGAGAAGAGGGAAACTTGGAGAAATCATCAAGAATCAACTTCAAGCTTCAATCCAATCAAGGTAAGGGTGAGAAACATTATTATTTGATCAATGTGTATGATTATGTATGAGTTGTGTTGGATTTGTTGGGTGTTTTTCTCTATTTTCCATTTCTAGGGCAAATGAGTTAAATCGGTAGAATCGAGTTTTGAACGGTTAGAATTCAAAATAAATTGCATAGTTTTGTCGGGTAATGTTTAGCCGTGATTATTGGATTTCGTTTGATTGAATTTGGTTGAGTTTGTGAGTTTTGACATTTTTGGATAATTGAGGGTTTGAGATTTGAGTGAAAATCGGACGTCGTAGATATCGTGTTTAATGGTTCTAATTCGCTGCTATATGTTAGGTGAGTATGAGTATGTGTTTGTTTCGAAAAAAAGAATTGAATCGGTCGGATTTTCGGGCGAAAATGCAAAATCCCGTAGCCGTGTTTAGGCAAAATTCTGGTTTTTCGGAAAATTTCAAAAATTCATAACTCTTGAACCGTAAGTCAGTTTTGACCCCCGTTTGAAGCGTTGGTAAGTTAACGAGATTATCTTTCTAGAAAAAATGGCTTTGAGGCCTGTACCTGGTTCAATTATACAGAAAATTGAAAACATATTGTTGTGTTGATTTTTACCGTCGCGAATGTGTGTGATTGATGTGTTATTGTGCATAATACTTTTGTTATATAACGTATAGCTTATGCATGTTGTGATATGATATGCTGTGGGTAGCCGTATGGCATGAATCCTAGATGGTGGAATCGATTATGAAATATAGTCTTTTGACAAATATATGCATATTGTTTGTATGTGAAGAATGCATGAGAACATATTGTGAATATGTGTGCATTGCTTGATAAATGTGGTAATGATATTGAAGTGTAAATGCATATTGATTGTATGCGATATTGTGAATGCATGAGAACATATTGTGAATATGTGTGCATTGTTTGAAAAGGTAATGAGGTTGAATTATGAATGCATATTTGTTGTATCCGATTATTGTGAATTAATGCATGGGAGCATATTGTAAGATATGCGTGCATTGTTTGACAAATATGTTGATGAAAAGTATGAATACTTGATTATATGATATATTGTGTGTGCAATCTTGTTTAATTCTTGAAGGGAGGAATTATGTGAATGCATGGGATTAAGACGTGTGATCGGTCTTAATTGCATTTTGTTGTTGATTGCATATGCATCATTTAGTCAAGAGGCAATGTTTGCTAGTTTCGTGGAGGCTAGTGACTTGTCCAAAACCCAGAGCGGGGTTTGAAAGCTTAGGGAATGGGCTTTTGTTGTTATCGGTCTAGGGAACGGACCCGGTTTAAGTGTAAAAACCGAAAAATGATAACAAGTGTTGGTACCACATGGCATGAGTTGCATTGAGTCTCATGGAATGAATATATGATTGTTGTATGAAGTTATGCATAGGTGTATGTACATGACTTGTGTAATTGTGAACTATGGATATGTTTGATGATTGTCCATATTTGCCTATATATATATATATATATATATATATATATATATATATATATATATATATATATATATATATATATATATATATATATATATATATATATATATATATATATATATATATATATATATATATATATATATATATATATATATATATATATATATATATATATATATATATATATATATATATATATATATATATATATATATATATATATATATATATATGTATATATATATGCTTTGTGAAGTATATGATGAGTTATGATGAAGTATGGTGAGAATGGTGGAATATGCGTATGTGCATTACTTATGTAATTGAGAGTTGTGAATATGTGATCATTGTATGAAAGTATGTTTATGAACATGAATTGTTGATTTGAGAATTGTGAATGTGTAATTGGGAATTAGTGAGTAAAAATAATATGTGTATGTTCATGTGGAATGTTGAGATTTATGGATACGTGCATGATGAATATGCTTGGTGACTATCCATATTTGATTATATATATATATGTTGTATTGTACATGATGAGTTATAATGAATTATGGTGAGAAAATGTAGAATATATGTATTTTGTGCTTGTGTATTTGTGTATATATAATTATATGCATTATTATTATGATAATATTTCTCACCCTTCTGCTGGAATGATGTCCTACATGACATCGTGCAGGTATCAAGGAGTAGTATTGCTCGTAGTTACGAGGTCGCTTTTGGTGTAGCCGTTTAGTGATTTAATTATGTTGGGTCGAGTCATGCTCTGGTCATGTAACATTGGGATCGCTTCGGTTGTGCTTAAGATATACATTTTGTACTCTATAAACGTGTTTATATCCATTGGAATATTATGATGTTGGCCTTAGTGCCTAAGTGATGTTGTTTTATGTGATAAAAACAAATGTTTCTTTTATGAAAATTGTGGTATAATTGAATCCGCTGCTACATGCAAAGTGAAGTTTTGTAAAGCATAATTTTATATTGAAATAGTAATGAGCATGACAGGTGGTTTTGATATTTTGAAAGTTATGTGTAATGCCCTTTTGTAAATGCATGGAAATTTACTCTGATTATTCATATATTATCCGTGGGGTTTAGAAGGGTGTTACATTAATGGTATCAGAGCAGGTCGGTCCGTCCGACCAAGTTGTCTAATGTTGTTTGTTCCCTGGTATACGACATGTGTGTGAAAACACTGTCGATACATGTTTGTTGTCTAACCTTTATCTGCAAGAGTGAGAATGATTCAAGTGGGGGAGAAACTGGTGCTTCTCCAAGATGCTGCAAGTGTGGAGTTGTAGCTTAGTGTATGGTTGAACGCTCTTATAGTTTGGTAAAGACGGTTTATGCCCCATTATGATTGTCGACTGCCTATTAACAAATTGAGGAACTGATCACCCTTAATCTCTTGTTGATAGTATTTGGGATTGTGTTGGATGGGATAGACGTGTCTTGCAAGCTTAAATGGCGTGAGCAGTGAATTGTTTGGAATTAAGTCAAATGCTTAAGAATTGTTTTGATGAGTCGGCGCAGGACAGTGTTGAGATGTTTAATTTTGATGGGAATTTTGAGTGTTAATGAAGGTAGTGATAGCCAAGACGTGAAGTGGGGTTGTGATCGACTTAGTTGCGGAAACTAGTCTGATATTGAGAGCTCCATGTTATATGTCTATTTGGATAGTCAAAGAATTAAATTGATTGAGTAGTTTTGAGACTTGTGTCTGGTGTGTGTGCTACGGTAATAGATTATGAGGTCGAGTATATAAAGGGTGGATAGTGACTTCTGGTGATTATTAAAGGAAGTAACATGTGGGATACTATATCGGTAATTGGACTTTAAACATTTTAAGAGTTGGAGATGTGTTGAATGACCTTCTAATGGTGACGACGTTGTTTTCGTATTTTGTCCTAATGGGAGAACCGTAACTCAGAATGATGTCAGATGAGAAGCGTTGGAAGTTATTACAATACTCTATATGATGGTGAAGTAGTGACATGGAATTAAGTTATTTACTGATGGAATATGTTTGGATGTTGTAGTAAGTGCAGAAAGTGCGGTTCGTGTTTTCGCCATAACTCACAGATTGAGTGTCTGTTTAGCATGGGATTCTCCATACTTAATTGAGTGAGTCAATGGTTGGGTAACCAATGATATTTGGATATACTCGAAGAGTATAGAGGGTCATGTTGAGCATCGAGAACTTAAGTTATCAGTGTTGGAGAAGAAGTAGTAATATTCTACTGTGAAGAAAGTTTAAGGAATTGTTAGGAAAGCTGTCAATAGCTCGTGTATTGGTTTTGCCGAATCCGACAGAACAAATTGTTGTGTTTTGTGATGTTTAGTTGATATGATTGGGGGATATGTTAAGTACAACATCAGCGAGTTTTGGTTATGCTTTAAGGCAACTTAAAGTACATAAGGGAATTATCTGACAAGTAATTGGAGTTGGTTGCTGTTGCGTGTTTGTGTCGGAGTTTGGAAGCCTCAATTGTTTAGTTGAGATTTGAGATGGTTGGTGATCTTAAGAACTTAAGGTATTTGTTGATTTGAAAAAGAGTTGAATATGGTGCAGAGGAAATAAGTAGGGACTTCTGAAGGAGTATGGTTTTGGGTTGAATTACCATTCGAGTGAGACCAAGTGGTAGCAGAGGTATCGAATTGGAAATTTATGTATATACCAATGATGGTGGTAATGAGTTAGAACTGATGAAGCAAATTCGGGATATGAGTTTCGTCTGTGAAGAAAATATCTTAGGGAGTTGAGCTTTGTATCTTGAGACTGACTATAGGTATTCTTGATAAGATTCGAAGAAGTCGAAGTTCTAATTTGAGTTAATAGATTGATTAAATTTAATGAATTGGAGTCGAAGAGCTGATTTTCGGATTAATGAGAATGGTACCATGAGATGTCGTGATGGAGTGTGTGTTCTAAATAGTGTGAGTTGGATAAGAGTACTCTGGAAGAAGAACATTGAGATAGATGGAGAGAGAAGTGGTTGAAGTGGTATGTGCTGGTTTGACTTATCGGAAGTCGAAGTGTGAACATCAGAGGTTGTTGGACCTGATACAACTATTGAATATTTCTAAATGGTATGGGATAGTATTCCCATGGATTTTGTGTCGGGTTTTCCGAAGAAATATGGAGGGATATGATTCGACTTGGGTGGTTATGAATGGATTGGCAAGATTAACTCATTTCTTACTAATGAGGATGAATCATTCTATGTTGAAGCTAGGTAAGAGGTATAGTGAGGAAGTTGCGGGGTAGTATGAGTTACCGTCGAATATTGTGTCAGATGAGAATCTGAATTTTCGTTGAGATTTTGAGAAAGTTGTAGACGCTTTGGGTGTCATGTTGAAGTTGAACTTTGTCTAGCATCCGTGGACGGAATGGACAAAGAGAACTATCTAGTATGTACGGGATTTGTGGAGAGCTTGTGTGTTGGATCAAGGTGGATCGTGGGATAGTTAACTATCGTTGCTTGAATTACCTACAATGACAATGATCATTCTAGTATCGGAATGACATTGTATGAGGCTTTGTACGGTAAGAGGTGTAGGAATCCTTTGTGTTGATGTGTGCCAGGCGAGAGTGTTATACTCGGACCTGAGATTGTGCAAGAGACGACTAGAAAGATTAAAAGAACCCAAGAAAAGACGTGTTTCGAGAGTTACAATAGTAACTGGTGTCAGTCGAGCTTGAGGTCTCGGAAGCACCCACTGTGTTTTGTTGATCTGTATCAGAGTGGCGCAGCGGAAGCATGGAGAAAATAGCATGTTAGATTGTTTTACTGCTGTCGCTTGTGGGAATTGCATGATGTGTTCATGTGTCTAAGTTGAGGAAGTGCAGTGATTCAGATGGATAGTGTACGAGTGAGAGAGGATTTGATTGTTGAGAAATTGCCAGTTTAGGTTGATGAACGAGAAGCAACTTCGAGGTATAGAGATTCCTTTGGTGGAGGTAGTTGGGAGATTAGGATGCGAGAGTCGTATCCAAAGTTATTTGAATCACGTAACATTTTCGAGGACGAAAATTCCTAAAGTGGGGGAGGGTTGTAACAGCCCAATTTTTCAATAAGTGATTAATTGTGCTAATTAATTGGTTTATGTGATTTATCTGATTTAAATAAATTATTGGATTTATTTAAATGAGTTAATGGATTTAATTAATTTATTCTACTTGGTAGAATAATGTGGATTTATTAGATATTCTTTAATTAATGATAAGATGAGATATTTTGTGAGAAATGAATTGATAGGTATTTTTCAGATAAGAATTATGATGGAAAGAAAATAGAAGGATATATAAGGGAAATTGGAGAGAAAAGAAAAGAGATAGAAACATAAGAGAAAGAAAGAAAGAAAAGGAGAGAAAGAATAGAGAAAGAGGAGAAAAGAGAAGAGAAGAGGGAAACTTGGAGAAATCATCAAGAATCAACTTCAAGCTTCAATCCAATCAAGGTAAGGGTGAGAAACATTATTATTTGATCAATGTGTATGATTATGTATGAGTTGTGTTGGATTTGTTGGGTGTTTTTCTCTATTTTCCATTTCTAGGGCAAATGAGTTAAATCGGTAGAATCTAGTTTTGAACGGTTAGAATTCAAAATAAATTGCATAGTTTTGTCGGGTAATGTTTAGCCGTGATTATTGGATTTCGTTTGATTGAATTTGGTTGAGTTTGTGAGTTTTGACATTTTTGGATAATTGAGGGTTTGAGATTTGAGTGAAAATCGGACGTCGTAGATATCGTGTTTAATGGTTCTAATTCACTGCTATATGTTAGGTGAGTATGAGTATGTGTTTGTTTCGAAAAAAAGAATTGAATCGGTCGGATTTTCGGGCGAAAATGCAAAATCCCGTAGCCGTGTTTAGGCAAAATTCTGGTTTTTCGGAAAACTTCAAAAATTCATAACTCTTGAACCGTAAGTCGGTTTTGACCCCTGTTCGAAGCGTTGGTAAGTTAACGAGATTATCTTTCTAGAAAAAATGGATTTGAGGCCTGTACCTGGTTCAATTATAGCAGAAAATTGAAAACATATTGTTGTGTTGATTTTTACCGTCGCGAATGTGTGTGATTGATGTGTTATTGTGCATAATACTTTTGTTATATAACGTATAGCTTATGCATGTTGTGATATGATATGCTGTGGGTAGCCGTATGGCGTGAATCCTAGATGGTGGAATCGATTATGAAATATAGTCTTTTGACAAATATATGCATATTGTTTGTATGTGAAGAATGCATGAGAACATATTGTGAATATGTGTGCATTGCTTGATAAATGTGGTAATGATATTGAAGTGTAAATGCATATTGATTGTATGCGATATTGTGAATGCATGAGAACATATTGTGAAAATGTGTGCATTGTTTGAAAAGGTAATGAGGTTGAATTATGAATGCATATTTGTTGTATCCGATTATTGTGAATTAATGCATGGGAGCATATTGTAAGATATGCGTGCATTGTTTGACAAATATGTTGATGAAAAGTATGAATACTTGATTATATGATATGTTGTGTGTGCAATCTTGTTTAATTCTTGAAGGGAGGAATTATGTGAATGCATGGGATTAAGACGTGTGATCGGTCTTAATTGCATTTTATTGTTGATTGCATATGCATCATTTAGTCAAGAGGCAATGTTTGCTAGTTTCGTGGAGGCTAGTGACTTGTCCAAAACCCAGAGCAGAAAATTGTGAACTATGGTAAGTTAACGAGATTATCTTTCTAGAAAAAATGGATTTGAGGCCTGTACCTGGTTCAATTATAGCAGAAAATTGAAAACATATTGTTGTGTTGATTTTTACCGTCGCGAATGTGTGTGATTGATGTGTTATTGTGCATAATACTTTTGTTATATAACGTATAGCTTATGCATGTTGTGATATGATATGCTGTGGGTAGCCGTATGGCGTGAATCCTAGATGGTGGAATCGATTATGAAATATAGTCTTTTGACAAATATATGCATATTGTTTGTATGTGAAGAATGCATGAGAACATATTGTGAATATGTGTGCATTGCTTGATAAATGTGGTAATGATATTGAAGTGTAAATGCATATTGATTGTATGCGATATTGTGAATGCATGAGAACATATTGTGAATATGTGTGCATTGTTTGAAAAGGTAATGAGGTTGAATTATGAATGCATATTTGTTGTATCCGATTATTGTGAATTAATGCATGGGAGCATATTGTAAGATATGCGTGCATTGTTTGACAAATATGTTGATGAAAAGTATGAATACTTGATTATATGATATGTTGTGTGTGCAATCTTGTTTAATTCTTGAAGGGAGGAATTATGTGAATGCATGGGATTAAGACGTGTGATCGGTCTTAATTGCATTTTGTTGTTGATTGCATATGCATCATTTAGTCAAGAGGCAATGTTTGCTAGTTTCGTGGAGGCTAGTGACTTGTCCAAAACCCAGAGCGGGGTTTGAAAGCTTAGGGAACGGGCTTTTGTTGTTATCGGTCTAGGGAACGGACCCGGTTTAAGTGTAAAAACCGAAAAATGATAACAAGTGTTGGTACCACATGGCATGAGTTGCATTGAGTCTCATGGAATAAATATATGATTGTTGTATGAAGTTATGCATAGGTGTATGTACATGACTTGTGTAATTGTGAACTATGGATATGTTTGATGATTGTCCATATTTGCCTATATATATATATATATATATATATATATATATATATATATATATATATATATATATATATATATATATATATATATATATATATATATATATATATATATATATATATATATATATATATATATATATATATATATATATATATGCTTTGTGAAGTATATGATGAGTTATGATGAAGTATGGTGAGAATGGTGGAATATGCGTATGTGCATTACTTGTGTAATTGAGAGTTGTGAATATGTGATCATTGTATGAAAGTATGTTTATGAACATGAATTGTTGATTTGAGAATTGTGAATGTGTAATTGGGAATTAGTGAGTAAACATAATATGTGTATGTTCATGTGGAATGTTGAGATTTATGGATACGTGCATGATGAATATGCTTGGTGACTATCCATATTTGATTATATATATATATATATATATATATATATATATATATATATATATATATATATATATATATATATATATATATATATATATATATATATATATATATATATATATATATATATATATATATATATATATATATATATATATATATATATATATATATATATATGTTGTATTGTACATGATGAGTTATAATGAATTATGGTGAGAAAATGTAGAATATATGTATTTTGTGTTTGTGTATTTGTGTATATATAATTATATGCATTATTATTATGATAATATTTCTCACCCTTCTGCTGGAATGATGTCCTACATGACATCGTGCAGGTATCAAGGAGTAGTATTGCTCGTAGTTACGAGGTCGCTTTTGGTGTAGCCGTTTAGTGATTTAATTATGTTGGGTCGAGTCATGCTCTGGTCATGTAACACTGGGATCGCTTCGGTTGTGCTTAAGATATACATTGTGTACTCTATAAACGTGTTTATATCCATTAGAATATTATGATGTTGGCCTTAGTGCCTAAGTGATGTTGTTTTATGTGATAAAAACAAATGTTTCTTTTATGAAAATTGTGGTATAATTGAATCCGCTGCTACATGCAAAGTGAAGTTTTGTAAAGCATAATTTTATATTGAAATAGTAATGAGCATGACAGGTGGTTTTGATATTTTGAAAGTTATGTGTAATGCCCTTTTGTAAATGCATGGAAATTTACTCTGATTATTCATATATTATCTGTGGGGTTTAGAAGGGTGTTACAAATTAGCCTTAAGAAACTTTTTCCGGTTTTTCGAAACTCTTGAATTTTTCTTCTTTAAGTTCTTAGTGAAGAAAGCAGTAAAGGCAGAAATAAAAATGAACACGGAGATTTATAGTGGTTCCCTTCACAATCTGAAGGTACTCCACTCCCCTTTCCACATGAAAGAGAGTTTTCACTATAGTTTTAGAAAGTACAACCTATCACACCATCAACCGGTGAGGCCTACAATCTAACAACTAATCAACAATTAGTGTGCAAGAACAATCCTCTTGCAAAGACTACCCCTTGTGTCCAACAATCCTGGATCACAAGTCACAATAGTAATAACTTTGTATTTTTGTAATTTTTGAAAGTGATACAATGATAATATCAATCTAATGATTGATCTTCTCCTTTTGATCAAAATTCACTCTTCAATACTAATACAAGTGTTCAAAACTGGATATGAAATTGTATGAACAATATGAACACTTTTTGAAAATATTTGAAAATATTTGAAAAGTAGTGAATTTGATTCAATGAATATTTTGAAAATTATTGGAGGTGTTTTTCAATTTGAAATTTTCAGAATTTATATGAGCAAAACACCATTTCAAAAAGGTATAATTGAGTAAGATTCAAAACATGAAAAAGTATAATATTCAAACAACATTTGAATTTTAACAGCAACAATTTTTCAAAATTCGTTCAGTGTTAATCGATTAATCCTATAGGTTAATCGGTTAACACTTGAACGTTGGCACACAAAATTCAAAAGTTAAGGTTGTTAACCGATTAACCCATATGGTTAATCGGTTAACACTGTTAAAACTCAGAAAAATGCTTGAGTTAAAAAGTGTTATACTAATTCAACTGATTTTAAAATCATGCAAATGCAATATGTTATCATGTAAAATATTTGAACACTTGTATATCAATTAAAGGAGTGAAAAATGATATACCGAAGCTTGAGTCCAAATCTTGAAAGATGAATGATCATTTTGCACATGATTCTTGAAATTGCTTGACAACATTCCATAGATGATATGCTTCTGGTTTTATCTTCAGTGTATATACCCCCACGGGTATATAGTGCAAGCAGCTTCTCAGTGCATATACCCCCACGGGTATATAGGGTAATTATCTTGATCATTTTGAAAGCTTTGACTTTTTGCTTGCAATCAAGGAGTGAGCTTGAGTCTTTGTTGACATCATCAAAACCTTGAGATTGAAATGTGCTTCTACATTCTCCCCCTTTTTGATGATGACAAACATGTGCGTCTTGTGCGATATCTTTTGACGATGTTCGTTCTAGGCTTGCTTCTTGTTTCTCCCCCTATGTCCAACAACTCCCCCTATCTAAACAGAGGCAAAAATTCTGCACAGAGAGATATTAGACAGCAAGCTCTTCTCCCCCTTTGTCATTAACAAAAAGGAAGGAGCTTTCAAAAAACAAACAAAAGCAATATAGGCATACAAGACAACATATAATCAAGCACAACAAAAAGATTGAAATAAAAGTGCAGCAAATATAGAAATGCAACAAATAATGTGCCGTTACAACTTAAAAACTTAAATAATAATCGGAAAGAAAAACAATAAAAGCAACAGAAACAAATATTTTCTAAACATCTTCATCGGACATATCCATGTTTTATGCTTCTTCCTCTTCACTACCTTCATCATCTGCCTCTTCTTCTTCAACAGTCCCGGGGTTGGAAGGATGAGCGGTAAGAATGAGGTTGCAAAGTGAAGCAATGGCCCTGGAGGATTCTCGGTGACAATTCATAGTTTCTCGATGTTGGGTCATCATGGTAGTATAGAGAAACTCATTTGTAATTCCCCCTTCGGGAACGAGATAGGCTTGGTTTGAGGCAAATCCTTCGCCTGCATACCTATAAATGCCGTCAACGTCTTTGATAATACAAATGTTCTTAACAATGGTGATCTCATTTATCTCATTGGTTGTTGGTTTCATCTTGGTGAACGGTTCCCTGTTAAGGTCCAAATCCGTCAACTCAAGGATTCTTGAAATCAGCCTTGCATAAGGAAAACGTGTCGACAGAGAAAGCTGTTGTTGAAGATGATACATGATTTTCAAAATCCAATTTACCCTTATCTTGTTTTTGATTGCGAAAAGAGGCTGCATTTCCAGGTCATTGATCTGAGCATGATTCGAATCCTTCGGAATTAGCACATAGCAAATTACGTAATGTAGCATCCGGTCCGAAACCGTCAGATTTTTTGCATAACAGAGCATGCAAGCCGTTCGTTGATTTACTACGACATTCTCCTTTGGGAACCTGCAGATCTGATAATAATATTCCATTTTTTCATAGTTAGACCACGGTCCTTCTACGTGGTTAACTCCTTTCCGGAGAAAGTAGCCAGAGGATGGAATTTTCAACTTCGCAGCAATATTTGTCAGATTCTCTTTCAAGAAGCAATCTCGAACAGTGGTTTCCATAATGTGCTCATCGTCAGAATTCAGATACATAAATAATTTATTCAAAAAAGCTTTAACCAAGTCATGATAACAATTTCCAGAATCAGAGACAAACTTATCTATCTTCTGATATTTGAGCAGAGCAGGAAAATCAAAGGATGAAGCAGGAAAAGCCTTAAGGTTTACGTACTTTACCGGCAGAATGTGACGGACACGAACCTTGAAATCCATCCGGCGTTTCTTGGTTGTCTCCATAGGAATGCTGTCTCCATCTGATGCAGAGTCATATTCCGGTAACTTTCCCTTTCCTTTGTGAGAAGATGCCATGGATGAAGTTTGAGAGATTCTGAGAATTCTGAGTTCTTGGATGAGTTAGGGTTTTGAGAGATGGAGGAGAGGATAATGTGAGGGCAATATATATGGAGAGTTATGTGAGTGGGTTTTAATGTTGGTTGGAAGTCCAAAAGTGTAGTCAAAGAAGAAGAAGAAGAATTCTTTGGATAGTGATTTGGATGTCCAAGAAAATATTAACCATACATAAATAACACAATTAACACACTTAATTTTCCGAAATTTTAATTAATTTTTTGTTTCTGATTTTTGAAAATTTTAATAATGTTAATCGGTTAACCATATAGGTTAATCGATTAACACATTAAAAAAATTAATTTCCAAAATAAAAAGTAACAGTGTTAATCGGTTAACCCTATAGGTTAATCGATTAACACACGCGAATTTTGGAAAATTGCTAAAAACAGAATGCACAAACATTGGAAAACACACATTATGCATACATAAACTAGAGAAAAGATCAGATATCACCTTCATCGAGAATCCCAAGTTCTCGTCGAATTTAGTACGAAAGTAACATCTACATCTCCATTTAGTACGTGATCTCGAAGGAAGTGATGCCAGATATCTATATGCTTTGTCCTTGAATGCATGAACGGGTTCTTTGTAATATTTATGGAACTTGTATTATCACATTGAAGAGGAATGAAACCGAGATCTACACCGTAATCGAGGAGTTGTTGCTTGAGCCACAAAATTTGTGCACAACAACTTCCTGCTGCAATATATTCCGCTTCGGCTGTACTGAGTGCCACACAGGCTTGCTTCTTGTAGGCCCATGACACTAGTGCATTCCCGAGAATGTGACACGTACCACTCGTGCTTTTTCTATCGGTCTTACATCCTGCATAATCAGCGTCAGAATAATGAACAAGTACGACCTTTTGGATACCATAATCCGACGTTCGTTGTTCCTTTGAGATACTTTATGATTCTCTTCACGGCAGTGAGATGTGATTCCTTCGGACTTGCTTGAAAGCGTGCACACAGACAAACGCTAAACATGATGTCAGGACGGCTTGCCGTCAAATATAATAATGAACCGATCATACCTCGATATTTTGTAATATCAATTGGAGTACCGGATTCATCTTGATCAACGTACGTTCCGGATCCCATAGGAGTGGACATCACCTTGCAACTATCCATATCGAATTTCTTCAACAATTCCTTGCAGTACTTGGATTGGTTGAGGAAGATGCCATCCTTTGTTTGCTTGATTTGTAGTCCAAGAAAATAGTTCAATTTTCCCATCATGGACATCTCGAATTCTCCTTGCATCATAAGTGAAAATTCTTCGCAAAGCTCTTTGTTTGTTGATCCGAAGATGATGTCATCGACATAGACTTGAACCAATAAGGTGTTACCTTTGATCTTCTTTATGAACAGCGTCTTGTCAACCTTTCCTTTTGTAAATCCCTTTTCACATAAGAAATTGCTAAGGCGGTCATACCATGCTCTTGGTGCTTGTTTCAGTCCATAGAGTGCCTTTTTCAACTTGCAGACATGAGAGGGATTCTTGAAGTCTTCAAAACCCGGAGGTTGTTTGACATAGACTTCTTCATTGATGTATCCATTCAAGAAAGCGCTTTTGACATCCATCTGGAACAACTGAAAATTCATAGAACAAGCATAAGCAAGTAATAATCTAATTGCTTCTAACCTTGCTACCAGAGCGAACGTTTCATCAAAATTAATTCCTTCCTCCTGGTTGTAGCCTTGTGCGACCAATCTTGCTTTGTTACAAACTATGATCCCATTCTCGTCAAGTTTGTTCCTAAACACCCATCTCGTTCCTATGATGTGCTTATGATCCGGTCTTGGTACAAGAATCCAAACTTGATTCCTTTCAAATTGATTGAGTTCTTCTTGCATCACTATAATCCATTGATCGTCGCTTAAGGCTTCATCAATCTTGGTTGGTTCAATTTGAGACACAAAAGCCATGTTGAGACAAGCATCCTTAAGATTTAGTCGAGTTGCAACGCCTTGGCTAATATCACCAATTACTTTATCTATCAGGTGATCTCTATGCGTTCTCCATTCCTTCGGAAGATCTTGATGTTCTTCAATGATTTGAGTGACATCTTCTTGTAGTATTGCTTGATTCTTTGAAGTCTCTTCTTGTTTTTATGAAGAACCTACTATATCATCATCATCATCCACAATAATATTATCCTCTTTCAAGGGGTTAGTCTCATCAAAAGAAACATGAATGGATTCTTCAATAGTAAGAGTTCTTTTATTAAAAATTCTAAAAGCTCTACTAGAAAGAGAGTAACCAAGAAATATACCTTCGTCGGACTTCTCATCAAACTTACCGAGATTGTCCTTATTGTTGTTGAGAATAAAACATTTGCATCTGAATATGTGGAAAAATGCTATGTTTGGTTTCCTACCCTTGAACAGCTCATACAGAGTCTTCTTGAGAATTGGTCGAATATTGACACGGTTGCTTACAAAACACGCCGTGCTAACCGCCTCTGCCCAGAAATATTTAGAAAGATTCGAGTCTCTAAGCATTATTCTAGCAAGCTCCACCAGTGACCTATTCTTTCGTTCTACGACACCGTTTTGTTGAGGAGTCCTTGGTGCGGAAAAATTATGAGAAATTCCACGCTCTTCACAAAAATCTTCAAAGTCTGAATTTTGGAATTCTCCACCATGGTCGCTTCTTATGGAGGCTATGGTGAGCGACTTCTCGTTTTGAATTTGCTTTGAATACTTCTTGAATGCTTTGAAAGCATCATGTTTCTGTACTAAAAACAATGTCCATGTGTATCGAGAGAAATCATCAACAATAACTAAAGCATAAAGACTACCTCCGAAGCTTTTCGTTCTCGATGGACCAAAGAGATCCATATGCAACAATTGAAGTGGTCTTGATGTAGACACCACTTGCTTGGATTTGAAAGTTGTTGTGGCCTGTTTCCCCTTTTGACATGCATCGCATAATTTATCCTTGATGAATTTTATCTTCGGAAGACCAACAACTAGATCATGCTTTATCAACTTGTTTAAATGCTCCATGTGAATGTGAGCAAATCTTTTATGCCAAAGCCATGCCTCGTTGTTGTTCGCCATAAGACATTTTACCTTCAAGGAAGAGTCATCAAAAGAGATCATAAAAATATTATTAAATCTTTTACCTTTTAGCAAGATGTCATGGGTGACTTCATGTTCTATCAAACATTCATCCTTTGTGAATTTGATTCGAAACCTTTTGTCACACAATTGACTTATGCTAAGTAGGTTGTGTTTAAGGCCTTCCACATAAAGAACATCTTCGATGATTGTACATGGAGGTGCACCAACGGTTCCAACTCCAAGAATTTTTCCTTTATTATCATCACCGTAAGTAACGTATCCTTTGGCCTTTAATGATAGACTTTAAAATTTGTTTATGTCTCCCGTCATATGCTTAGAACAACCGCTATCAAGATACCATTGATTAGAAGTTGTCTTCAAGCATATCTACAACACAAAATCAAGTAGTGTTAGGTACCCAAATTGCTTTGGGTCCTTGATAGTTAGTACCCTTTTTAACCCACACATAATGCCCTTTAGCAACACCAATGTTGCGTACATAGCAAGCATTAGGTGTATGGACTTTGATTCCACAATAAAAACAAGTAGGTTGAAAGTGACTTCTATATCTAGGAACATAATTCTTTTTCTTCACAATTCTTTTCTTTTTATGACTTTGATGCATATTTTTAGAATTGTTTTCCTTTTCTTTAACAACTTGTTCACTTGCTTTCACAAAAATGATTTCATTTGTGCTTGGTTTGGAAAATTTAGAATATCCTAATCCACTTTTATCATTAGAATATCTTTAGTGCCTAAGAATTTCCTCCAAGCCAATTTGACCTTTTTCGTATCTTTCTAAAATTCTTTTAAGTTGAACAATTTGAAAAGATAAGGATTCACAATTTTTGCATACAAGACTTTGTTTTTCATCCACCAATTTTTGTTTTTCATTTTCAATATTTTTTATAAAGGCAGTATTCTGTTCTTCTAAAAATGAAATTCTTTTCTTTTGGGATGAGATGCTTTTACACAAAGTCTTGCATTCTTTTAGAAGTTCATCTATGACTTCTTGTACATCATTATCATAAATAGAAGCTGGCTATACGGCATAGGCACTGGGTGAAAAGGAGCTTTCCTTCGTTCCAAGTTGTTGCGAGGTCTGTTCTGATTCTGACGCTGATTCTGATAACCTCGGCCACGAGTTCGCTGATCTGCAATGGAAGCGACATAAGATTCTTGATAGAGTGCCCCAGGCACGGCTGTCTGTTCAGTATAACAAGCCACGGGAGGTACTGATCTCTGATAAGATGACGAACCAACAAAATTCACTGATTCGCTTCGAGGATATTCAACCTTTGGCATGACTGAGTTGATCACAACTTCTTCTTCACTCTGATAGTCACAAGGGTATTCAGTTTCACCAGCTTGATCATATGAAGTAATCTGAATTTTCCCCATTCTTATGGAGTACTCAAGGCGTTCTCCTAATGCTACCACGTCAGAGAAACTTGCCGGAATTCCGAGCAATCTTTTGAAGTACGGATATTGTAGGGAATCCACAAACATGCTTGCCAGCTCTTGGTCTAACAGCGGGGGACGCACTCTAGCAGCAAATTCTCTCCATCTCTGAGCATACTTCCTGATCGGTTCATTGATCTCTTGAGACAACTCTTGCAAATGCATGCGATAAGGAGCAATGTCTAGGTTGTAATCGTACTGCTTCAGAAAAGCTCTGGCTAAATCCATCCATGACTGAATCTGATTCCTCTCTAACTGCATATACCACCTCAAAGATGCCCCAGTCAGACTATCTTGAAAGCAATGGATCATCAACTTATCATCTCGCGCAAACGCAGTCATTCTTCGACAGAACATCATCAAATGCAGCTTTGGACAGCTATCTCCCGTGTACTTCTCAAATTTCGGCACTTTGAACTTGTAAGGCAACACCAGGTCAGGAACCAAACACATGCCTACAGCATCCAGGTTAACAGCATCTTTGGCTTTCAAAGCTTTCATTTGCTCTTCCAACACTCGGAGTCTTCTACCATCGTCAAGGGCTCTTGGATCTACCATCCCAGCTGCTGGAATATCTCTTCGGTAATTCATCACAGGGAAAGCAACACCTTGATTGTTGACAGGAGGAGGACGCTCATTCTGGGCAACAAACTGCTCATGTCGATCTCGGTTCTCAACAGAAGGCTGTACAACTTGGTCTGCAGCAACATTGTTCACTTGCGGGGAATCTTCCATGGAATCATACAGAGGGTTGGACGCCATAGTGAACCCTGTCAAGGTGTTAGGAGACTGGAAATTGCCTTCAGGCATGGCTACCAATAATTTTCAGCTGACTTCGACACTTGATTCTGCTCAAATCTACTCAACCCCTAGGTAGGTCTTCTGACAATCAACAGCTGCTCAATCCAAACTCCGGGTAATCACCTTCAGGAAACAAAGGCTGGATCAGAACTCTGGCTAGCTGGAGGATGATATGCAATGCAACACTGATATGCATATGATATGCAAAATGCAGCAAACAATGGGACCACAGCCCCCACACAAAATCTGAATACTGCTGACGGAGACGTTCTCTGAAAAGAAGACCAGAATAACGGGTAGGTTGGAAGTCAAGTTTCCTGCACAAAAAAAACCCCCCACTCACAGGTATGGACCTATATCTGACAAGGTACGACATCCTATGCGGTCGCCAGCGTCATAGACTTTCATGAGGAATGATACGATTCCCAGAAGGAGTGGCATCGTCATCTCATGAAGAGGCCTCACTTAGCCGACTTCCAATTGATCGGTTCCCAGAGTCGACAATCCTCACGTCTGGACTCCCCTCAGATCCTCAGGACCGGAAAGGAGCACCTCTGCGAGAACCTCGTCCGAGTGCGAATTTTCGTAGGGAACTGCGCCTGCTCAGCAGACAGGTTCGTCTACTACTTCTCCGCAACTATATCTAGGTGTATACTCATACTCGAGCCCAGGTCCGGCTTATCTCAATCATAGAACACCCGTAACAGCCCAACAGCAACAGATAAAATCGATAAATAAGCCCAAATAGACAAGCAAACAAACGCTAGGATTGACTCTCTTAAGGGACGTTGGATCCCAAATGCATGGGGAACTATCGCAATCCCCAGCAGAGTCGCCAGCTGTCGCTACTGCGAAAATCGGCGCCGGCTGACAGAAGAGTCGCCACCGTGCGTTATTTATCCCTCAGAGCGGGAAAGGAAACGCTCGAAGTAAACCTCGCAAAAAACGGGGAAAGGTATGGTCATCGCAACCATAGCCTGGGTTCGGGAGTCGGTTACGCAAGGGGAAGGTATTAGCACCCCTCACGTCCGTCGTACTCGACGGGATCCACGCTTGCTTGGTTGTCTACTGGATGCAAAACAATCTTATCTACGGCTGCTAAATCTAAACGGAAGGGAATTGACTCGATAGAGCGTCGCACTCTATGCCTACGTATTCTCAAGAGAGAAAGTCAGAGTCAACGTAGTTCGGGACTACAGGGAAAATTGGCTCGCCAAGACCTCGCATCTTGTGCCTACGTACTTCCACTGGATGGAAGATCAGAGCTTTACGTAGTTCAGACTAACTACGGCTAAACAAGCATTCTCACACAGCAGTGAGAAAAACAACTGGTTTCACAGGGTCGGGAACCTATGGTCAAAGCTACGGCTTGGTCTCAAATGCGCTCGGGCAAGAGAGAAAACAGGGTACTCAATTAATCGTCAGCGGGAAAGTCTCGATCGCACAGCCGCGAGAGAACAAAAGTCAGTCGTTAGTGTGCTCGCTAGGACATCGCATCCTATGCCTACATATCTTCGTCTGGTACGAAGAATCAGAGCAGCTGTAGTTCGGCTACTACTGGACCACAGCTCAAATCTCGTTTTATTAATCTCTGAAAGAATGATTACAATGGGTGGAATACTGAAATAAATCTCCTAGGAAATGCTATCCTATTCTATTCTGAAAAATCGGATGAAAAATAGCCCCCTAACAAATGGGCTTCTAAGCTGTCCTAAAAGCCGTAAAATAAAGTCTATGAAAATATCCCTAAAAGAAAATGCTTTAAAAAATATTAATCCTACTTCAATATTTTTTCTCTTTTTTCTCCTTTTCTCTTTAACATATTTTTTCATATTTCTCCAAATATTTTCTTTTCATTTCTTTTTCTTTTTTGTGTAACAAGTAAAAAATAAAAAGTAAAAAGAAGAAGGAAAATAAAGGGGTTGGGGGGGTGTATCCAATACAGGGGGAGTTTAACAGAAAAATAAAATAAAAAAAACTGGGATTGAATTGGGCCCAGCCCAATTCTCTTCAGAAAAACGCAGGGGGGGGGGGGGGGCGTGTGAGTAATCTGGGGGGTACTGGCAAAAAACAATAGGGCCCCAGGCCCAGAACTTGTTCCAAAAACGTGAGGGAGGTGCGTGCCAAAAAACTGATTGGGCCTGAGGCCCAATGAACCAGCCTTCTCCTTCCTCTCTCCATCTCCATTCTGCAGAAACCCTAACTCCTATCTTCAGCGCCGCCGTAAACCAGGCTCTTCCATCTTCCTCTCTCCAAGTTACCTTCTCAGAACTCTCAACCTTCGTCTCGTTTCCCATCTCGATTTTCTTCACATAACCTTCTTGATTCATGTTCATGCGTGCTTCTGGAAAGTGTTCTGGTGAAGATCTTCTGGGTCTTCCATTGAAGAACGTTGAAGGTGATCTTGGATCTGGAATTTTCCTGAACGAAAACGATGAAGAACGGCGCATAAGATCCTTGAGGTCGTCGATGATTATCTGGGAACGGCGATGATCGTTGAAGGTTTCTTCTAGAGATCCATGTCTGGATGAAGTTTGTGACGGGTTTGAAGATCTTGAAGATCGTCCACTGAAGCTTGTTCCTGAATCGTTGAACACTGTAGATTGGAGGTTCAGTGGTAGTTTCTGGGATCTTGTTCTTGATGGAGAGCAACGGTTAGTGATTGATGAACTTCTGAGAAGTGGCTCTGAAAACTTGTTCGAAGGTTGTTGAAGATTGTTGAGTAGTCTGGAGATTGGAAGAAGACGAAGTTCTTGAATTTCTGGTGATGATGAGTCTGATGCTTGAAGATTGATGTTCTTCTGGGGAACGGTTCTTGATGAACGGTTGAAGGTTCATCCTGTACATGATGAACACGTGATGAGGATCCTGGAGATTGGTTGAGGGTTTCTGGAAAAGATTGATGGTGATAGGTGGATGAAGGAGATGAAGGCGGCTGGTTGAGTGGTGGTTCTGAAGTTAGACGGAATCTTGGAGAAAGATTATTGAAGGTTTGAGGAGGAAGATGAATGTTGTTGGAGGTTTCTGGGTTTGGTGGTGGCCGGAGTGATTCAGGCGCGGCGGTTGGGTGAGAGGAAGAAGATGAAGATAGGAGGTGGGGACGAAGGTGACCGGATTCTGGGCGTGTTGGAGTTTGCCGGTGAGGGTTATGGCGGCCGCCGGCCATGTAGGCCGGCCGGTGAGATTTCACGGTGGGAGGTTGGTAGGGAGACACGTGGTGGCCGTTAGTGGAGTGGGAGAATGCATGTGGGACGCGTGTCCCCATGCGTGGCAAGTGAGGGAGAGGCTGAAGGGTGGCGTGGCGTGGCGTGAACGTGCAGCGTGGGTCCTCTCCCTTTACAACACGTGGCCTGCTCCTATTTAAAGCTGAGAAATCCCTGGACTGTTCCAGAACCTTCTGGAACACGCTGGATAATGGTGGAAGCTTTTGGACACTTTCTGAACTTTCTGGACCAATACACTCTAACTGGGCCTGCGAAAATGCACTGAAGCCCAACGAAAATGAATGAAAAAAAACTGCAAAAACTGAAAAACAAAATTAAAACCTAATTATCATCTAATCCTAATTAAACTCAATTAACTATTAATCTAATAATACTCTAAAGAAAATCTAATAAACCCACTAATATACTTCTAATAAAATTCTAATAAACTATAAAAGACTATTATTTATTATACTAAATCTTAAAAACTATTAAAGCTATTTAAAAATTATACTAATATTCTAGAAAATCCTATATTATCCTAAAAATCTATTAATTCCTATAAAATGCAAAAAAATGATTTAAAAAGAATTAAAAATATCAAAAATTCTATTAAATCCTAAAATGAATTTAAAATCTATTTAAAATCTAAAAACTATTAAAAAAAATCCTGAAAAATCACGATAATTCCCAGAGGGACAAAATAAGCACCGAACGACACAAAAATAATCGGTAAAAATAAACGGGCACCGAAATATCCCAAAAACGATTCTACTGATCAAAAACTGATAAAAAACACCTGAAACACGAGACGAGAGCTGTGATCCCTGATAAAATCAATATCACTGCAAAAATGCAATGTATGCAATATGCAGATGCGAATGCGATTATGCGTCGGAACATCGAGCCAAATGCGAGACCCGGTTGGTCAAATTTTGGGGTGCAACAGCTGCCCCTATTCAAGCGACTTCGACCTGAATGGGTGAAGAGCGCTCAGCCTTCAAACATTCAAGGTAGATGACGGTTGAATACAAATGGAACCCTGAAATTTGCCAACCGCAAGAATATACTGCAAAGCTGCTTGAGAAATGGCTTCCAATAAACTGAAGTTTGGTTGTCACGGCAACAACTGGTCAATTTTCTGATAAAATTTTCTTCTCCTTTCCAACACCTGTGTGACGCCACAAGTATTGAAATAACGCTTCGTAAAGCAAACACCTTGATTCCCATCTCTCTCATGGGATCAAATCTGGTCGACTCACAGTTCACTGCGAACTTGAGGACAATTCTCCTGGGGAATTCTGAATGGAACTGCCTGGCACCTACTTTGACGAAGGGGGCAGCTTCAGAAGTCTGATATATGTCAATCTTTGTTGTTGTTGTTGTTGTTTTTTCCGATGCTGACGTAACAACCAAATGAAGAATCACTCCGCTGGGGGAGACAAGAAGCTGAACCACACAACTCTGCAGGTGAACAAATTCGAAATCCAATAGGTAACCATCTTGGTCTATGTTTCGACATGCGTATGCTTGAAATGATGCAATGTCCTATACGACATGTAAATGCTATGCGTTTTGTTTGAAAATGCGAGGCCCAGACGGCATGGATATGCTATATGCTTGTATAAATGCTATGACTATATATGCAAATGCTAATGCAGGCTCGAGCTGCCAGAGAACACCAGGTCTGAAAACCACTTGGCAAAATAAATGCCGAAGGAAACGTCGACTCTACTGGGGACGACCTGAAGTCACAGAACCATCTCAGCAAAATAAATGCTGGAAACGAGAAATCAAATCCGCTGGGGATAACTGCCCTGCTGGAGAAATGAAAAGGCAACCCTGCTTGACGACTTCACTGGGGAAAGAAAGACAACTCTGCTCGGGGATGCTTTCTTCAAACCATTGGCAACTGATTGCGCTCTGCGGGGATTGACCCAAACTGAGGTTGATTACGCGCAGCACACTGCTGGAAATGCTCCTACTATCAAGGATATCAATCTTAATCTGCTGAAGATACTCCTGATCCTACTCTGATACGGGGTAAAAGACAATCTCGACTCTTCCGGGTATAATAAGCAACTTTCATCTGCTGAAGAGTAACAATTCCGATTTGACAATATCTGCGAGGAATTCAAACATTACTCGAAGCGCTGGCATCCGTCGAGCTTCGTATCGGGGAACATGACGACATGCGAGTCATTGGGAAATATTGTGTCAGATCTCTCTTAGGTTTTTTTTTTTTTTTGGTTTAGAATAAACATGGATTATGTACACAGTGAAAGATGTGGAAAATACTAGACGAGAACTAGCATTCAAAGGTAGACTATCAGGCGAGAACTGATAGGAAAATAGGTTAGGAAAATTGATTTTTGTGTTTTTGAACCAGACGGGCTGACTGGACAACAAGCTGAGGTATAGACAACCAGGCGAGAACTGGCTGAAAGCTAACGTACACCAGGCGAGAACTGGTATAACACTCGGGTTAAAACACGCGATGACCAGGCGAGAACTGGTTACGCGACGACATGTACCAGGCGAGAACCGATACAACTCTTGAAGAAACGGTGACCAAACGAGAATTGGTTACCAATAAACTGCACCAGGACGGGAACTGCTGCTTACAATAAACTGCACCAGGACGGGAACTGCTGCTTACGGAAGGTTGGCCAGACGATAACTGGTCACCGGTTTGCCAGGCGAGAACTGGACTTTGGAAACGACTGGTTACTGACACGTAACAGGTTTAAACTGCAGGATAATGATCCAACGACAACAAGATCTTCTTATTTGAAAGGTTTTCGATAAGGGTATTGACATGATTCCCCGATACTCAACTCTGGCTGGGGATAAACAAGCTGGTTTGAATGACTTGCCCCTGGTACACTCAGCTGGGGGATAAAAGACTGGCTTGCACAACTTGCCCCAGTACAATCAACTTGCCCCAATCTAACTCTTGGGAATACCTGCTCCGAGCAGCTTGCTACGAGAATACTTCGAGAATACTTGCCCCGACATCTGCACGACAAAAGAATTCAATCTCCAATTAAACACCTAACAACCCAGTTGATTTCAATATTCTCTGCGATGACTTGCCCCTGAATGAGCGATGAGCGACTTAACTTGATCTGATTATCCAATGGAAGCATCTGCCTTCAAATCTCAGCATTCTGCATAACTGCCCCTGATTGGCCCTCGAGAAGACTCACTTCTGATCAGCTGCTTCTCAATGATAAACTGCCCCTGACCAACTGAAGCTTCGGGACTGGTCCTCAGACTGACTGATACTGAACTTACTGGAAGATAATGCCCCTGATTCACAAGGCTTCACAACATACACCATTCTGGTTCAGACTGCTGGATTACTCAGTCCTGTTTGATTACTCCCTGGTGGAATTTCTTTCATGCCAACTACTAACCTGCAATTAGAATCGTCTGTTCACGAATGGTAATCTTAATACAGTGCTCATGCAGATTTTGAAAAGATTTGAGCTGTCACTCATTTACATGCATATGATTGAGAGTGACGAGGGAACCGAAGTTCAAACGTAGTGCTTACGTGGTCAGTGAAAATACAACAGGGATGTGACTAGCAAGTCAAGAAGGAGTCAGGTTACTCAACCTTATCATAATGCGCTTCAAACTAACCCCACCTCAATTAGGTCTTTTGAGGGTTGTATTGTGGTCGGGTTCACGGTTCGTGAAACAAAGGATATTTGGCTCAAATTTTGATTTGTACCCACCCCTTCTACGTGATGATCTCCGATCCTAAGGTTCAGTTAACCTGGCACAAGCACTCGCCTCTTCGAGAGATATGTTGAATGGTAAGAACCACAGTTAAGGAATTCACAAGCTTTTCTTCTAGAGTGATAGTTACTCCTTCTTCGCTTTCGGTGTCTGTGTACACGACTTTGTGATTTGCTGGGGAAAAATTTCTTTTTAATCCCTCTTTTTCATTCTTTTGATTCCCTAATTTTTGCCTGGACTGACTCATTTTGAGTTCTTTTCGATTCTTCGATTTCTTTGAAGTCCAGCGGGATGCTCTGATTTTTGCCTAAGTATTAGCTTTCCAGCTCTTCTTTCTTTTTACTTAGCGGGCTTTCTCATTTCTTTCTTTTGGAACAAAGTCGTGTGACACTGGTTGTCTTGATTGCTCCGAAAGGATTGTAACTGTCTCACTCCTGATTGGTGAGGTTTGACCTCTTGAAAGGTATCAACTGATTGGTCCTCGAAAGACAACACTCCTCTGTAAGACTTGAATGCTCGGTCAAGCTAACTGTCAACTACCCTGCCCCGGGTTAAGATGTGAGGGTTTATAAGTCCGAAAAAACTTCTACTTCCCGGCTCGAAGTGGTTGGCAAGGGACTAACTCCTTATATCTCCAGTGTTTGGGGAATTTGAAACAATGCCTTGTACGTCATCGGTACGGTCTTATCTGAAAGCATACAATCATTGGTTATGAGTTTCAGTTTCATCATCCTCCCTCCAATCTTTGCTAGTCACAGCGATAAAGTGGAGTGAAATAAATGCAAGTGTCAGTGCAATGCAATAAATGAGCGACAGCGACATGATTAATTCAGAAAAATGCATAATCACTTTATTATTATCACCATTCGAAACATACAATGTTTTAAAAGCAGGTAGTAACTAACAGAAAAAGAAACTACAAATGAAAATGATATAAAAGCTTGAGAGCTGCCACTGCTGAGGCGCCTGCCTGTCTGAACCACTGGCTTTTGCTGGGGAATACTTCCCGAGTCTACGAGCTTAGACAGCTGAACGGTTAGGGATGAACAAACAGAAATCCTTCTCGAAAGGAAATGCGATCCTGATCAATCAACTGCTGTACCTTCGCCTGAAATGCCTTACAATCTTCCGTCGAATGCCCCGGAGAGCCACCATGATAACCACACTGCACGTGGGGATTATACCCAGGAGGGTACGGTTCTGGAACTGGCTTAAGAGCTTTAGGTTCCACCAAAGACTTCAGGATCAAAGACGGTAGCAGCTGGCTATACGGCATAGGCACTGGGTGAAAAGGAGCTTTCCTTCGTTCCAAGTTGTTGCGAGGTCTGTTCTGATTCTGACGCTGATTCTGATAACCTCGGCCACGAGTTCGCTGATCTGCAATGGAAGCGACATAAGATTCTTGATAGAGTGCCCCAGGCACGGCTGTCTGTTCAGTATAACAAGCCACGGGAGGTACTGATCTCTGATAAGATGACGAACCAACAAAATTCACTGATTCGCTTCGAGGATATTCAACCTTTGGCATGACTGAGTTGATCACAACTTCTTCTTCACTCTGATAGTCACAAGGGTATTCAGTTTCACCAGCTTGATCATATGAAGTAATCTGAATTTTCCCCATTCTTATGGAGTACTCAAGGCGTTCTCCTAATGCTACCACGTCAGAGAAACTTGCCGGAATTCCGAGCAATCTTTTGAAGTACGGATATTGTAGGGAATCCACAAACATGCTTGCCAGCTCTTGGTCTAACAGCGGGGGACGCACTCTAGCAGCAAATTCTCTCCATCTCTGAGCATACTTCCTGATCGGTTCATTGATCTCTTGAGACAACTCTTGCAAATGCATGCGATAAGGAGCAATGTCTAGGTTGTAATCGTACTGCTTCAGAAAAGCTCTGGCTAAATCCATCCATGACTGAATCTGATTCCTCTCTAACTGCATATACCACCTCAAAGATGCCCCAGTCAGACTATCTTGAAAGCAATGGATCATCAACTTATCATCTCGCGCAAACGCAGTCATTCTTCGACAGAACATCATCAAATGCAGCTTTGGACAGCTATCTCCCGTGTACTTCTCAAATTTCGGCACTTTGAACTTGTAAGGCAACACCAGGTCAGGAACCAAACACATGCCTACAGCATCCAGGTTAACAGCATCTTTGGCTTTCAAAGCTTTCATTTGCTCTTCCAACACTCGGAGTCTTCTACCATCGTCAAGGGCTCTTGGATCTACCATCCCAGCTGCTGGAATATCTCTTCGGTAATTCATCACAGGGAAAGCAACACCTTGATTGTTGACAGGAGGAGGACGCTCATTCTGGGCAACAAACTGCTCATGTCGATCTCGGTTCTCAACAGAAGGCTGTACAACTTGGTCTGCAGCAACATTGTTCACTTGCGGGGAATCTTCCATGGAATCATACAGAGGGTTGGACGCCATAGTGAACCCTGTCAAGGTGTTAGGAGACTGGAAATTGCCTTCAGGCATGGCTACCAATAATTTTCAGCTGACTTCGACACTTGATTCTGCTCAAATCTACTCAACCCCTAGGTAGGTCTTCTGACAATCAACAGCTGCTCAATCCAAACTCCGGGTAATCACCTTCAGGAAACAAAGGCTGGATCAGAACTCTGGCTAGCTGGAGGATGATATGCAATGCAACACTGATATGCATATGATATGCAAAATGCAGCAAACAATGGGACCACAGCCCCCACACAAAATCTGAATACTGCTGACGGAGACGTTCTCTGAAAAGAAGACCAGAATAACGGGTAGGTTGGAAGTCAAGTTTCCTGCACAAAAAAAACCCCCCACTCACAGGTATGGACCTATATCTGACAAGGTACGGCATCCTATGCGGTCGCCAGCGTCACAGACTTTCATGAGGAATGATACGATTCCCAGAAGGAGTGGCATCGTCATCTCATGAAGAGGCCTCACTTAGCCGACTTCCAATTGATCGGTTCCCAGAGTCGACAATCCTCACGTCTGGACTCCCCTCAGATCCTCAGGACCGGAAAGGAGCACCTCTGCGAGAACCTCGTCCGAGTGCGAATTTTCGTAGGGAACTGCGCCTGCTCAGCAGACAGGTTCGTCTACTACTTCTCCGCAACTATATCTAGGTGTATACTCATACTCGAGCCCAGGTCCGGCTTATCTCAATCATAGAACACCCGTAACAGCCCAACAGCAACAGATAAAATCGATAAATAAGCCCAAATAGACAAGCAAACAAACGCTAGGATTGACTCTCTTAAGGGACGTTGGATCCCAAATGCATGGGGAACTATCGCAATCCCCAGCAGAGTCGCCAGCTGTCGCTACTGCGAAAATCGGCGCCGGCTGACAGAAGAGTCGCCACCGTGCGTTATTTATCCCTCAGAGCGGGAAAGGAAACGCTCGAAGTAAACCTCGCAAAAAACGGGGAAAGGTATGGTCATCGCAACCATAGCCTGGGTTCGGGAGTCGGTTACGCAAGGGGAAGGTATTAGCACCCCTCACGTCCGTCGTACTCGACGGGATCCACGCTTGCTTGGTTGTCTACTGGATGCAAAACAATCTTATCTACGGCTGCTAAATCTAAACGGAAGGGAATTGACTCGATAGAGCGTCGCACTCTATGCCTACGTATTCTCAAGAGAGAAAGTCAGAGTCAACGTAGTTCGGGACTACAGGGAAAATTGGCTCGCCAAGACCTCGCATCTTGTGCCTACGTACTTCCACTGGATGGAAGATCAGAGCTTTACGTAGTTCAGACTAACTACGGCTAAACAAGCATTCTCACACAGCAGTGAGAAAAACAACTGGTTTCACAGGGTCGGGAACCTATGGTCAAAGCTACGGCTTGGTCTCAAATGCGCTCGGGCAAGAGAGAAAACAGGGTACTCAATTAATCGTCAGCGGGAAAGTCTCGATCGCACAGCCGCGAGAGAACAAAAGTCAGTCGTTAGTGTGCTCGCTAGGACATCGCATCCTATGCCTACATATCTTCGTCTGGTACGAAGAATCAGAGCAGCTGTAGTTCGGCTACTACTGGACCACAGCTCAAATCTCGTTTTATTAATCTCTGAAAGAATGATTACAATGGGTGGAATACTGAAATAAATCTCCTAGGAAATGCTATCCTATTCTATTCTGAAAAATCGGATGAAAAATAGCCCCCTAACAAATGGGCTTCTAAGCTGTCCTAAAAGCCGTAAAATAAAGTCTATGAAAATATCCCTAAAAGAAAATGCTTTAAAAAATATTAATCCTACTTCAATATTTTTTCTCTTTTTTCTCCTTTTCTCTTTAACATATTTTTTCATATTTCTCCAAATATTTTCTTTTCATTTCTTTTTCTTTTTTGTGTAACAAGTAAAAAATAAAAAGTAAAAAGAAGAAGGAAAATAAAGGGGTTGGGGGGGTGTATCCAATACAGGGGGAGTTTAACAGAAAAATAAAATAAAAAAAACTGGGATTGAATTGGGCCCAGCCCAATTCTCTTCAGAAAAACGCAGGGGGGGGGCGTGTGAGTAATCTGGGGGGTACTGGCAAAAAACAATAGGGCCCCAGGCCCAGAACTTGTTCCAAAAACGTGAGGGAGGTGCGTGCCAAAAAACTGATTGGGCCTGAGGCCCAATGAACCAGCCTTCTCCTTCCTCTCTCCATCTCCATTCTGCAGAAACCCTAACTCCTATCTTCAGCGCCGCCGTAAACCAGGCTCTTCCATCTTCCTCTCTCCAAGTTACCTTCTCAGAACTCTCAACCTTCGTCTCGTTTCCCATCTCGATTTTCTTCACATAACCTTCTTGATTCATGTTCATGCGTGCTTCTGGAAAGTGTTCTGGTGAAGATCTTCTGGGTCTTCCATTGAAGAACGTTGAAGGTGATCTTGGATCTGGAATTTTCCTGAACGAAAACGATGAAGAACAGCGCATAAGATCCTTGAGGTCGTCGATGATTATCTGGGAACGGCGATGATCGTTGAAGGTTTCTTCTAGAGATCCATGTCTGGATGAAGTTTGTGACGGGTTTGAAGATCTTGAAGATCGTCCACTGAAGCTTGTTCCTGAATCGTTGAACACTGTAGATTGGAGGTTCAGTGGTAGTTTCTGGGATCTTGTTCTTGATGGAGAGCAACGGTTAGTGATTGATGAACTTCTGAGAAGTGGCTCTGAAAACTTGTTCGAAGGTTGTTGAAGATTGTTGAGTAGTCTGGAGATTGGAAGAAGACGAAGTTCTTGAATTTCTGGTGATGATGAGTCTGATGCTTGAAGATTGATGTTCTTCTGGGGAACGGTTCTTGATGAACGGTTGAAGGTTCATCCTGTACATGATGAACACGTGATGAGGATCCTGGAGATTGGTTGAGGGTTTCTGGAAAAGATTGATGGTGATAGGTGGATGAAGGAGATGAAGGCGGCTGGTTGAGTGGTGGTTCTGAAGTTGGACGGAATCTTGGAGAAAGATTATTGAAGGTTTGAGGAGGAAGATGAATGTTGTTGGAGGTTTCTGGGTTTGGTGGTGGCCGGAGTGATTCAGGCGCGGCGGTTGGGTGAGAGGAAGAAGATGAAGATAGGAGGTGGGGACGAAGGTGACCGGATTTTGGGCGTGTTGGAGTTTGCCGGTGAGGGTTATGGCGGCCGCCGGCCATGCAGGCCGGCCGGTGAGATTTCACGGTGGGAGGTTGGTAGGGAGACACGTGGTGGCCGTTAGTGGAGTGGGAGAATGCATGTGGGACGCGTGTCCCCATGCGTGGCAAGTGAGGGAGAGGCTGAAGGGTGGCGTGGCGTGGCGTGAACGTGCAGCGTGGGTCCTCTCCCTTTACAACACGTGGCCTGCTCCTATTTAAAGCTGAGAAATCCCTGGACTGTTCCAGAACCTTCTGGAACACGCTGGATAATGGTGGAAGCTTTTGGACACTTTCTGAACTTTCTGGACCAATACACTCTAACTGGGCCTGCGAAAATGCACTGAAGCCCAACGAAAATGAATGAAAAAAAACTGCAAAAACTGAAAAACAAAATTAAAACCTAATTATCATCTAATCCTAATTAAACTCAATTAACTATTAATCTAATAATACTCTAAAGAAAATCTAATAAACCCACTAATATACTTCTAATAAAATTCTAATAAACTATAAAAGACTATTATTTATTATACTAAATCTTAAAAACTATTAAAGCTATTTAAAAATTATACTAATATTCTAGAAAATCCTATATTATCCTAAAAATCTATTAATTCCTATAAAATGCAAAAAAATGATTTAAAAAGAATTAAAAATATCAAAAATTCTATTAAATCCTAAAATGAATTTAAAATCTATTTAAAATCTAAAAACTATTAAAAAAAATCCTGAAAAATCACGATAATTCCCAGAGGGACAAAATAAGCACCGAACGACACAAAAATAATCGGTAAAAATAAACGGGCACCGAAATATCCCAAAAACGATTCTACTGATCAAAAACTGATAAAAAACACCTGAAACACGAGACGAGAGCTGTGATCCCTGATAAAATCAATATCAATGCAAAAATGCAATGTATGCAATATGTAGATGCGAATGCGATTATGCGTCGGAACATCGAGCCAAATGCGAGACCCGGTTGGTCAAATTTTGGGGTGCAACAGTAACCTTGTAATGTAAAGTTGATTTCATCATGATGATTATTGTAGCGCTGGATTTGGTAATGAGTTTTGGTATTGGATGTAGATTACATGAAAAGAGTCTTTAAAACAATGAATCTGTCTCATGAATTATCTCTCACCAAAGTCAAGATATGCCATTTTGAAAAGATGAACTTTGTAAGAACTAACGGCAAGGATCCCCCAAGGTTCCAAATTTGCATCACACTTTATTAACCATAATTTGTAAATGTAATGTGTCATGTGGAGTACTCTTACAATTGAATGTAGGTACCAACTGTCCATTATATGTTGTCTTAAGTTCAACACTATGATACTGCCAAGGGAATTCTTTTAAGAACTATATATTCAACTTGTTTTATCCTCCCATATTTCAGAATAAACTGATGAGTTCTCAAGAATACGACTAATTAAAACTATGTTTCTTCTAATGCCAAACCAAATCCTCTTTAGATTCAAGTGACAATTCTTGGTTGAGATAGAGGCTCTCCTTAATTTTTTAAAGTGCTGTCATGTCCAACTTTGCGAATCTTGATTTTGAATACTCTGATGAAATCCTAAAACTTTAAAAGATGTTCAAGCTTCTTTAAAGACATCTTTTGAGGAATCTTGATGACGATGACTTTGACCCTTAATAAGAATATGATCTGACCCAGTGAGGCACCCTAGGATCCTTGAATCAGCAGGGTTATGCCGCAAAATGCTTGACTGTGAGAATCTGCAGCTGAAAATATTGTGTCTGCACACACTTGTTAGCCATGATAAACATACATACAAAAGTAAAAGATAACACACAAGACATGCACAAGGAGGTGAGATCTTGCGGTCAAAAGTTAGGGTGCAACACGTATGTCTTGCTAACAGGGAGGATGGCGTTGTGAGCATCGTGGACATTGTCATGGCTGGCCATGATCAGAATCTTGAAAGAACTGTTTTGGTCTTGAATTTACGAGGAAAGAAAGACGGGAAGAACAAAGTTTCCCAAATACGGCGCCACTGATCTTGACGGCTGATCAAAATCTAAAGTGGGACGGTGATGGGCTAGAGACGTGTCTACTTAATGCGTCTAGCGGTATCTTACTGCAAGTGCACAGCCTATCGAAGTAATATTTAAGATTATCGATCCACAGGGATTCTATCGTTACGTAGTGCTAGATGAACTTCTAGTTTAGCTAAGGCGAATAGTTGTCACGATTGTTGTTGGTTTTCTAAGACTATTGAAGGAGGAATAAAATCTAGGTTTTTAATAAAATAATACTAAGACGGTCGGTATGTAATTATACTAACTTAGGTGGGTCAATCTAACCTAGGCTTATAAAGATGTTCACTTAATCTATTCGGTAGAGATTACTAGTTTGAATACCCTCAACTCACACTCTCGTGGTCTTGAATCAGATCTTATCCCTAAAGCCCTATGCCTGCTCTCGCTAGCCCATAAGTGTTTAGAGGTAATTTTTGGAAACTGAATAATTCTAATTTATCTTAAAGCGCTCTCGCTGTATTTAATTTAAATGCCTAACTTTAGCTATCTGGTTAAAATCTCACACTCTCGTGGTCTTGACCCAACCTAATACCCTTTTCTTACTCTCGTAACGAAAAGGTCGAATTTAATTAAAAAGCATCAGCCAGAATGTTAAGCGATTAATTATTTTAGCCCATGGTTATATTTTACCGGTTAAGTTAGTTATAACTACATACCGCCCTAAGGTATTTAGCTACTCATCGAGGTTAAATCAGACTCAGAGTTAATTATCAGCTTACTAATGGCAGAAAAATAAATAGACATTATAAATAAATTAAATTGCAATAACTGAAAAACCTGATTAACAAATATCTGAGTAGACTCCTTCTTCCACAGACCGGAAGGCGTGGAGTAGGCGGAAATAAAAATTAAAACGAATGCTGAAGGCTGGAAACAAATAAAAGTATAACAATTCCCTAATGTTGGAAATTGTTACACGGTTGGTTTGGATACAAATAAAATAAGGCAGAAAATAAAATGCTGGAATAATAATTCTGATGGTAAGGTAATTCGGCAGAGCTTCCGCAGGAAATTTGGATACTGAAGTCTGTCCTCGAATCCTCCTGAGCTGGTCCTATTTATAGAGCTTCCAATGGGCTGGTCCTTGGTCTTTTGCTTCTTAGGCTTTGCTGAAGTGGTTGAGAAAATGTTGGAAAGTGGCAGCAGAAAATGGGAGAAGTCTCCCTCACGTGCTGCCTTGAGGAGAATTACCAGGAGGAGTGGGCATCACTGGTAGTCTGAGTCAAAATTCAAGTTATATCCTTGTCACGGGCGTGACAAGGTCTTCACGCTCGTTGTTTGATGATTTCAAGTGTCACGGTCGTGACTACTTCCTCACGGTCGTGATGTCCCAAAGTAAGGTGTCACGGTCGTGACACCCTTGTAACGACCGTGGTCGTAACAAATTATGCAGAGTTTATGCAGGCTTCTGTCTTGCTTCATTTCTTGTGGTTTCTTTGTTCTTTTCTTCTTAATTCATGATTTGGCCTCACATATCGATGTACCTGCAAAATAGTAAGAAAAACTCGAGGAATCGAGCGTTAAAACGGTGAATGCGCGGTAAAAGTCAATGAAATCTAGCGATATAACCAATGCGTTTTCTCGTCATCAAACTTCCCCAAACTTAAACCTTTGCTTGTCCTCAAGCAAATAGTCGGTTGAAAATTCGGCGGACAAGATTTTATTCGCGCATACTCATGGCAAACCGTCCGGTGGATCGTTTCGTCGGATAGTCCGGTACTTTGATAGAACACTACCGATACACTAATGATATAAGCAACAAGCTATGTCGTCGACTTCCCGTCAAGCGAAACAATCGGCAATCATATTGCGATTTCACCTAGAGTTTTTCGATCTTATTTCACCCGGTTCGTTCTAGCGCAGTCACATTAAGCCCTTTGCCTTCGCACGCACGTAGTGGAGTAGCCGGTTAGCGATTTTGATCCTTTTTTTAGCACGGGGTCTGGTACACGAGTGTGGTAACCCTTCATGTTTTATCCGATGCGGAGGTTGTGGGGGATCGAGCCGTAGCACGCCCTACCGAGTTCAGAACCAGTACCTCTGAACCAACCCGGAACGGAGTCCTTCTCATATTTCTCGTTTATTATCTGCGACCGTGTACTTTGGTGCAATATCTTTTCATTTTGCATTGAGATACGAAGGATCATTATTGATTAGGTATCAAGCGCTTATATTCATCGGCTCTCCACGTGGTTTGTGTTCAGACGGTGCTGACTGCTAGTATAAACTACTGGGGGTTACTTTTGAACTGAAGCTAAAGGTGCACTCGCAATAGTGATCGGGATGGAATTTCTTAAGCAGGGGGTCGAAGATGTCAAGATTGTATTGGTCTTGTTTAATCGTTCCCGGCTTCGTAATTACGAACCATTCGGTGGTAAGTCGGGTAATGCGAGTAATTTAAGGATTTTTCTAGTATGGCTTAATAATCGGGGGAAACTCGATATTAAAGAAAATAACGCACAGATTTGCTCATTTCATTGATTTTCTAAAAGGAATACAACAGAATTGAAAGTACATTGAAATGAAAAGTACCTCTCCCACACTATATCAGACATTGTCCTCAATGTTGTGATATAATAGCGGTATAAATACAGTACAAGACTAAAACTGAAAAACAACATAAAAGCATACTACTGCTGCTGGTGATCGCGGGCTCGGCCTCTGGTGCGAGAGCGGCGTCTGGAGGGAGTCGCGTCGGGATCAGAGCCGGTGCCGGAGGTAGCAGTAATGCTGATGCGGAGCGCCTCGAGCTCGCCGAAAAGTTCTCCAAACCGCTCATTGGTGGCCGCATGGTTGGCAGCAATGGTGCCGAGCAGAGCGTCGTACTGTGCCTTCTGCTGACGCTCTAGTGCTGCGTTCATCAGGTTCTGCTGGTGGATCGCAAATAGGACGTCCTCAAGTGTGGCAGCGGGAGCCGCCTGCTGTCGGGTGGAAGTCTCGGGGATGTCCTGGGTATGCTCAGCTGCATCCATGGCGTCCTGCATCTCGTCCACTGGGGCGTTTGGCTGATCATCATGTACCGGGGCGTGATCCGCAGCAGCTGGTAAGGCAAAGAGCCAGTTGGCTCGGTTTGCTGGGTCGATGCGTGTGCGGGACGGCAGAGTGATGTGGTGGAAGACGGTGCCATTGACGACAGGGCTGTACCTGCCATCCTCTCGCTGCGCGATCAGGTGGGCGGACCGGCAGTAGCTCATGGTCAGGAAATCGGCGACGAGGTGCGGCAGATCAGCGAGCGCGTCACCAAGCCCCAGCTGAATGGAGAGGGTGGTGACAATGCCTCCAATGAAGAACGGGGATGAGCCTCGGTGCGCGATGGCCTGGATGTGGTAGAGCATAAAGGGGGCAGCGTTGATTGGCTCGTCATGAAGGGCACAGTACAAAAACAGGAGCTCCTTTGAGTTGAGCTTGTGGTTGCTCTCTCTAGCAAAGATGGTGTTGCAGAGGACCCGGTGAAAGTAGCGGATAGCCGGGTTGTGGATGTGTGTGGCGTTGAGGCTCTGGAAGGTGGTCGCACGGGTGTTGGTAAGGTCGTGCCACAGTGTGAATGCTTATTCACTGAAGTTGTCGGGCACGCGACGGTGGGCTTCGGTGCCGTGGTCGAAACCTAACAGCTCGGCAATCCTGGTTTGTGTGAGGTTGAACTCCCGACCAAACAGTCTGAATGTTACGATGCCGGTAAGCTGACTCTGAGAACCATGAGAGGTGATGTAGCTGTAAGAGCTGAGGAACTCCAGCGTCAGAAGTTCGAAAGTAGGCTGTGGCTGGCGACAGAGGTCCCACAGGCCAACCTTCTGCAATAGGCTTTGAACGCTGGACAGCATACCGAGTTCTTGCAGACAGTCGGTGGAAATGTACCGGGTGGGTTGCAGACCGCGGTTCTGGAAGCGGACGAAACGGTCTCGCTGGGTTTCTCCGGCTTCTCCTTCTCTGAAAATGATAGAATCCATAACATGCAAATGTGAAGAGAGAGGGTGGAAGGATTTTTTGTGAAGTTTTGGAAGAAGAGTGGTAGAATGAGGGAGGTTGGTGTTCGGGTTAAATACGGGACAGTGGAATTGAAATGGTTACTGGTAATGGTGGATTAATGGGGTAGTGGAGAGGTTTTGGCGGTTTGGGAATGAGTGGGGAGTGTTTTAGATAGGTTATGGAGGGAGAAGAAGAGTGGACACGATGAGAAACAGTTCTGTTTCTCACGATCTCTATAATAGAGGTCGTCACGGTCGTGACATGATCGTGACGGTCGTGACGCGCTAAATGAGCATGTCACGATCGTAAGTGGGGCGTGACGACCGTGAGGCTGTGTGGTGCTGAATAATTCCCAGAAAAGCACATTGTCTCACGTTATTTTTAAATTAATAATAGTTCATTTTATTTAGTAGCACTTATATGAACACACGCCATAGTATATAGCATTTGCGACACAGTAGTATACGAACTTAAGACAAAATAGTGCAGTCATACAGTATATGGTCACACAGTGTATAGAAAAGAAATAGAAAAATTATTTAAGCTGCTAAAATGAAGAATCAATTGAAATAAAAAGTGCACGGCATAAAGAAAAACTGAAATTACATAAACTCAAATTATGTTATGAAATCGTTGCGAAAGATAAATTTAACTGGAAATGAAAATAATGATAAAAATTAATGAGAAAAGAATTAGTAAACTAAATCACTGATAGCCGGTTCAAAGGCGTTTCTTCAGGTCTTCGATGGCGGAGTCCAGATGATAGAATTGTTCGCAGGCCATGTCAGTCAATCCCACGATGTCCAATCGCATACTCTTAATGTCTTCTCTGAATAGATTAATGTCAGCTTGATAGGCATTGAGAGTGTGCATGATGTTCTGCAAGTTGTTAGCGTACTCTCCGTGATTCGCTCCAGGGGTTTCATGAACTTTGTCAGTTGGGTCAATGTCATGGTATCCAGGAGGTGTCTCGGGGTCAGTTTCAACAGCGGTCATTATATCATCTGTTATCCTGTGAGACTGAGGTGTTTCAGGAGTGGCTGGATAATCAGGTGGGTTCAACTCATAAAGCCAATTATCCTTATTATGAACACTTACTTTTGCATGATTGGGCAATGTGAACAGGGTGACTACTGTGTTCCGGATCAGGTACTCAAAAGGTGGGCGTCCTAAATTCCTTATAATATGTCTATTGAAGCAGAATTTAAGATTCATCAGGCGTACGGTTCCCAGACGGGTGCACCTGTCCAGTTGGTACCTAAGTCCTAAGGCATCAGCAATCATGGTTACAAGACCTCCTACCACTATAGGTAATTCAGGTTCATCTTGGATGCGGGTGAAGGTTTGCATCATGAAAGGGACACCATTAACACACTGTCCAGTATTGAAACATGACATAATAAATAATTCATCCTTAGAGACTCCGGTAATGTTTTCTTCTTTTCCAAAGAAGGTATGGGCGAGGAATTTGTGGAAGTAACGAAGAGCAGGGTTATGGATCTCATCATTGTTCATGTCATTTGGTTCAGGGTGGTAGTTTCCGGTCAGAGTTCCCCAAAAGAAATCTAGCTCCACATCCATCAATTCTACCTGTGTGGTAGTAAAGGCAAAAGGTCCACTAGGGAATCCTAACAGGTCAGCTAGTTCTTTATGGTTAAAGTCGTATTCTATTCCGAATAGGCGGAAACTAATGAATCCTTTCCTAGAACCAAAACCGCGCTCAGGTAGGTAAAGTAGGGAACTAAGGAACTCAAGGGTGAGCTCTCGGTAAGTCGCAAACTTGTGTTGGATCATTGCATTCTCCCATCCGAGTCGGTTGAACAGGTATATCATGCTCTCATGTATACCTAAGGTTTCCATAGTCTTTTCATTTGGGTACAGGGTCAAATCCATTTGCCTCTGTGATAACTCTTCGAACTTTATTCTTTGGTTCCTACCTCTAAATTGGGTTTCCATATAGTTAATAGGTTGGTTAGCCATAGTCAGTGAAAATACGGTGGAAACAATTCAGTGGAAAAGACTTTAGAAAATCTGTAAAAAGTGATTTAGGATAAAAATAAGAAAATGAAATGCTAAAATGTAATGGCTATAATAGTAATGTAAAATAAAACTAACAAAACAATTTAAACAAATAGTAGTAACGATAATTAAGAAATGCTCAAAAAGAAAAGAATAGTTTAAAATAGGTAACTAAGAAAATGGGTTGCCTCCCACTAAGCGCTGTTTTTATCGTCAAAAGCCTGACGTAACGCCGAGGTTTAGACTAATCAGGGGAATTAGTGGACAATTTCAAAAGTTTTAGATCATTCGTATAGTCTCTATTTTCGACTTTATGATAATGTTTTAGGCGCTGTCCGTTTACAATGAATGGTTCATTGTTCCTACCCTTGATTTCTATTGCTCCACTTGGGAATACTTTAGTTATATCAAAGGGTCCCGACCATCTAGACTTTAATTTTCCAGGAAAGAGCCTAAGTCTTGAATTAAAGAGGAGTACAACGTCTCCCACACTGAATTCTTTCTTAGATAGGCGTTTATCATGCCATCGCTTGGTTCTTTCCTTATATAGCTTAGCATTTTCATATGCATCTAACCTTAATTCTTCTAATTCGTTAATGTCTAGGATTCGCTTTTCTCCTGCAGCACTATAGTTCATATTGAGAGTTTTGATCGCCCAATAAGCCTTGTGTTCTAGTTCTACTGGGAGGTGACAAGATTTTCCATAAACTAGTTTGAAAGGTGTAGTACCTATGGGAGTCTTGTAAGCGGTCCTATAAGCCCATAGAGCTTCATTAAGTTTAGATGACCAATCTTTCCGAGATATGGCGACAGTCTTTTCTAAGATTTGTTTTATCTCTCGGTTTGAGACTTCGACCTGTCCACTTGTTTGTGGGTGATATGGTGTAGCCACACGGTGTCTCACTCCATACTTAGATAGTAATTTGTCAAAGATTTTTGAAATGAAGTGTGAGCCACCGTCACTTATGACGAGTCGAGGTACACCAAATCTGGGAAAGATTATGTTTTTGAAAAGCTTGATTACTACTCGTGCATCGTTTGTAGGAGAAGCTATGGCTTCGATCCATTTTGAGACATAGTCAACAGCTACGAGTATGTAATTATTACCGAAAGATGATGGGAATGGTCCCATGAAATCTATTCCCCAGACGTCGAAGATTTCTACTTCCAAAATTCCCTTTTGGGGCATTTCATCTCTTCTTGAAATATTGCCGGTGCGTTGACACCGATCGCAACTTATAACAGCGATGTGGACATCCTTCCATAGATTAGGCCAGTATAAGCCGGCTTGCAAGATTTTTGCACAAGTCTTGGAAGTGCTCGCATGTCCACCATAAGGAGATGAATGACATTGGGCAATGACATCTTCTATTTCTTCTTCGGGAATACATCGGCGAAAGATTCCATCCGGTCCTCGTTTGAACAATAATGGTTCATCCCAATAGTACTGTTTTAGGTTATGAAAGAACTTCTTTTTCTGCTGATAGGTTAGATCGGGTGGAAGGGCTCCTGCGGCTAGGTAATTGACAATGTCAGCGTACCATGGCAGTCCTACAGTTGTCTGTATTATTTCCACGGGTTCTGGTTCATTTATATCTAACTGCGCTAGGTCGCTTCCTATTTGTGCTATCAGCTGTTCATACGGAAAGTCATCGTTAATCGGCACTTGTTCGGGTTTAATACCTTCTATTCTAGATAAATGGTCCGCTACGACGTTTTCAGTACCTTTTTTGTCTTTTATTTCTAGATCAAACTCTTGTAAGAGTAAAATCCATCTTAGGAGTCTTGGCTTAGCATCCTTCTTAGTTAACAGATATCGGATAGCAGCGTGGTCTGTGTAAATGATTATTTTCGCTCCAACTAGGTAAGAGCGGAATTTGTCAAGCGCAAAGACAACTGCTAGCAATTCTTTTTCTGTAGTGGCGTAGTTCATCTGGGCAGAATCCAAGGTTCTACTCGCATAGTAAATCGCATGGAGTTTCTTTTCTTTTCTCTGACCTAGGACTGCGCCCACAGCATAGTCACTCGCATCGCACATGATTTCAAAAGGTAATCTCCAGTCAGGGGGTTGCATGATTGGTGCGGTGATGAGGGCTGTTTTTAGAGTTTCGAATGCCTTAAGACAATCTTCATTGAATATGAACTCAGCGTCTTTCATTAATAAACCAGTAAGAGGTTTAGTAATTTTCGAGAAATCTTTGATGAATCGTCGGTAAAAACCGGCGTGTCCTAAAAAGCTTCGTATTTCTCGAACGGTTTTAGGAGGTTGAAGATCTTTTATTACTTCAATCTTAGCCTTATCAACTTCAATTCCCTTGTCTGATATTACATGACCTAATACTATTCCTTCGTTGACCATAAAATGACATTTCTCCCAGTTAAGCACGAGATTCACTTTTACACATCTCTCTAACACCATTTCTAAGTTTGATAGACATCCTTCAAAGCTTTGCCCGCATACAGAGAAGTCGTCCATGAACACTTCCATGATGTTGTCTATAAAATCTGCGAAGATTGACATCATACATCTTTGAAAGGTTGCAGGGGCGTTGCACAATCCAAAGGGCATTCGCCTATAAGCGAACGTTCCATAAGGACATGTGAATGTAGTCTTCTCTTGATCATCAGGATGGATAGGGATTTGGAAAAATCCTGAGTAACCATCAAGGTAACAGAAGTGAGAATGCTTGGCTAATCGTTCTAACATTTGATCTATGAAAGGTAGTGGGAAATGATCCTTTCGAGTGGCTTTGTTTAGTTTACGATAATCTATGCACACTCTATATCCCGTCACTACTCTTTGCGATATCGATTCGCCTTGAGCGTTTTTCACAACAGTGATACCTCCTTTCTTTGGCACTACATGTATTGGACTAACCCATTCACTATCAGAGATTGGATATATTATCCCGGCATCTAATAATTTCTTGACTTCTTCCTTTACTACAGTGCTAAGGGTTGGGTTAATTCTTCTCTGAGATTCTCTGGAGGTTCTGCAATCTTCTTCAAGCAGAATGCGATGCATGCAAACTGAAGGACATATTCCTTTGAGATCAGATATGTTATATCCTAATGCAGTTGGATATTTCTTCAAGACATCTAAAAGTTTCTTTGTCTCTGTAGTTCCTAAACTGGAATTTACTATAACTGGTCTTTTACATTCAACGTCTAAGAATTCGTACCTTAGGTTATTAGGTAAAATTTTCAATCCTAATGTAGGTTTATCTTTACTTGGCATGGGATCCGGTGTAAGTGCTAAGCTTTCGCTTAGACTATTATCCTGATACGGTTTTTGCCAATTATCATCTTCGAGAATTGGAGGGATTTGAATTTTCATTATTTCAGAGTAAGTGATCTCTTCCAGTTCCATTTCTCTTACGCATTCGTCAATTACGTCCATTAGGTAGCATGTATCCTCTATAGCTGGTGATTGTAAGAATTGTGTTAAAACAAATTCAACTTTTTCTTCACCTACTTCAAAGGTTAGCTTTCCTCTCTTTACGTCTATTATGGCTCCGGCGGTAGCTAAGAATGGTCTTCCTAGTATGATAGGTGTAGTGGAGTCTTCAGAGATGTCCATGATTATGAAATCAGTAGGAATGTAGAATTGTCCTATACGTACTGGGACGTTTTCTAGTATGCCTACAGGATATTTAACAGAGCGATCGGCTAGTTGAACAGACATTTTAGTTGGTCTTAGGTCTCCCATGTCTAGCCTTTTGCAAATCGTTAAGGGCATAACACTGATACTGGCTCCTAAATCGCATAGAGCTTTGTCAATGACGAATTTTCCTATTACACAGGGTATAGAGAAACTTCTTGGATCTTTTAGCTTAGGAGGCATGTTGTTCTGGATTATGGCGCTACACTCGGCAGTAAGTGTAACTGTTCCGTTATCCTCTATCTTTGTCTTATTGGATAAGATTTCTTTTAAAAATTTGGCATACGAGGGTATTTGGGTAATTGCTTCTGTAAACGGAATAGTAATATTCAACTGTTTCAGAAGTTCGACAAATTTCTTAAATTGACCCGTCGTCTTGGAACTTATTAGTCTTTGAGGGTACGGAATTGGTGGTTTATAGGGTGGTGGAGGCACATAAGGTTGTTCTTTCTCCACTACCTCTCGACTTTCATCTTCCTTTTCTTCTGGATCATTCACCACTTCAGTCGGTTTATCCGGTTTTTGGTACATGGCTGGATTGTCAAGTCTTGGATCGGTAGGTCCGTCAAGTTCCTTGCCACTTCTTAATATTACAGCGTTAGCATGTCCTTTCGGATTAGGTTGAGGTTGTCCAGGGAATACTCCAGCTGGTGCAGCAGTAGGCGCTTGTTGTTGAGCTACTTGTGAAATCTGAGTTTCAAGCATTTTGTTATGGGTAGCTAATGCATCTACTTTGCTCACTAATTGTTTAATCTGCTCGCTAGTGTGAATGTTTTGGTTTAGGAAGTCCTTGTTTGTCTGAGATTGGCTAGCTATAAAGCTCTCCATCATCAATTCAAGGTTCGATTTTCTAGGGATATTAGGAGCAGTCTTTTGATATCCTGGTGATGTAGCTGGTGCTTGACCTGGTGCGTAATAAGCATTGTTATTCTTATAGGAGAAATTCGGATGATTCTTCCAACCTGGGTTGTATGTGTTTGAGTAAGGGTTTCCTTGAGCATAATTCACTTGATCAGTGGGAGTTCCTGTCAATAGTTGACAATCAGAGACTTCGTGCCCTGGGACTCCACATAACTCACAGTTGGGTGTTACTGCAGCCACGGTGGCTGCAGGTGTTATGGCCAAGTTGTCGATCTTTTGGCTTAGTTGGTCAAACTTCGCATTGACTTGGTCCATACTACTTACTTCGTACATACCTCCCTTTGTTGGTTTCTCAGTTGCGACTCTCTCGCTTCCCCAAAGGTAATGATTCTGAGCCATACTTTCGATAAGTGCATAGGCATCACTATATTCTTTGTCCATCAATGCACCACCCGCGGCAGCGTCAATTGTCATTCTTGTATTGTACAAGAGTCCATTATAGAAGGTATGGATGACCATCCATTCTACTAATCCGTGATGTGGACAAAGCCTAAGTAGATCCTTATAGCGTTCCCAAGCTTCGAATAATGATTCACTTTCTCTTTGCTTAAATCCGTTGATCTGAGCTCTCAGCATAGCTGTCTTGCTAGGTGGAAAATACCTGTTCAAGAAAACTTTCTTAAGTTGTTCCCATGTAGTTACTGAGTTTGAAGGCAGAGATTGAAGCCATGCTCTTGCTCTGTCTCGAAGCGAAAAAGGAAATAAACGTAGTCTAATAGCTTCTTGGGTAACTCCATTGGCTTTTACGGTATCTGCATATTGCACAAAGATCGAAAGATGAAGATTCGGATCCTCGGTAGGATTTCCGGCGAATTGGTTTTGTTGCACGGCTGATATCAATGATGGTTTTAGTTCGAAATCGTTTCGGTTGATAGTCGGCGCTGCAATGCTTGAATGCGGTTCACCTTGCGAAGGATTAGCGTAATACTTGAGTGGATGAGTTTGTTCTTCAGCCATTCCTGCGTTTTCTGATTTTACGACTGGTTCAGGCGGATCTAATTGAAGATCTGGAATGTTGGAATTATTTTCGAAATCGAGTATACGTCTTCTTACGTGTAAGAAGCGTTCCGATTCAGGGATTAGAGGTTACAAGTCTTCGCTTTTGGAGCGAGTACGTGGCATACACTCGGAGATTAGATTAAATTAAATAGTTGATACCTTAGTCTAGACAATGCTACCTAAGTGCACTAGTAACTAAATTAAGGAATCCCCGGCAACGGCGCCAAAAACTTGATGGGCTAGAGACGTGTCTACTTAATGCGTCTAGCGGTATCTTACTGCAAGTGCACAGCCTATCGAAGTAATATTTAAGATTATCGATCCACAGGGATTCTATCGTTACGTAGTGCTAGATGAACTTCTAGTTTAGCTAAGGCGAATAGTTGTCACGATTGTTGTTGGTTTTCTAAGACTATTGAAGGAGGAATAAAATCTAGGTTTTTAATAAAATAATACTAAGACGGTCGGTATGTAATTATACTAACTTAGGTGGGTCAATTTAACCTAGGCTTATAAAGATGTTCACTTAATCTATTCGGTAGAGATTACTAGTTTGAATACCCTTAACTCACACTCTCGTGGTCTTGAATCAGATCTTATCCCTAAAGCCCTATGCCTGCTCTCGCTAGCCCATAAGTGTTTAGAGGTAATTTTTGGAAACTGAATAATTCTAATTTATCTTAAAGCGCTCTCGCTGTATTTAATTTAAATGCCTAACTTTAGCTATCTGGTTAAAATCTCACACTCTCGTGGTCTTGACCCAACCTAATACCCTTTTCTTACTCTCGTAACGAAAAGGTCGAATTTAATTAAAAAGCATCAGCCAGAATGTTAAGCGATTAATTATTTTAGCCCATGGTTATATTTTACCGGTTAAGTTAGTTATAACTACATACCGCCCTAAGGTATTTAGCTACTCATCGAGGTTAAATCAGACTCAGAGTTAATTATCAGCTTACTAATGGCAGAAAAATAAATAGACATTATAAATAAATTAAATTGCAATAACTGAAAAACCTGATTAACAAATATCTGAGTAGACTCCTTCTTCCACAGACCGGAAGGCGTGGAGTAGGCGGAAATAAAAATTAAAACGAATGCTGAAGGCTGGAAACAAATAAAAGTATAACAATTCCCTAATGTTGGAAATTGTTACACGGTTGGTTTGGATACAAATAAAATAAGGCAGAAAATAAAATGCTGGAATAATAATTCTGATGGTAAGGTAATTCGGCAGAGCTTCCGCAGGAAATTTGGATACTGAAGTCTGTCCTCGAATCCTCCTGAGCTGGTCCTATTTATAGAGCTTCCAATGGGCTGGTCCATGGTCTTTTGCTTCTTGGGCTTTGCTGAAGTGATTGAGAAAATGTTGGAAAGTGGCAGCAGAAAATGGGAGAAGTCTCCCTCACGTGCTGCCTTGAGGAGAATTACCAGGAGGAGTGGGCATCACTGGTAGTCTGAGTCAAAATTCAAGTTATATCCTTGTCACGGGCGTGACAAGGTCTTCACGCTCGTTGTTTGATGATTTCAAGTGTCACGGTCGTGACTACTTCCTCACGGTCGTGATGTCCCAAAGTAAGGTGTCACGGTCGTGACACCCTTGTAACGACCGTGGTCGTAACAAATTATGCAGAGTTTATGCAGGCTTCTGTCTTGCTTCATTTCTTGTGGTTTCTTTGTTCTTTTCTTCTTAATTCATGATTTGGCCTCACATATCGATGTACCTGCAAAATAGTAAGAAAAACTCGAGGAATCGAGCGTTAAAACGGTGAATGCGCGGTAAAAGTCAATGAAATCTAGCGATATAACCGATGCGTTTTCTCGTCATCAGACGGAGACTTTGTCTGTGATGCTGGGTTGCAAAGATGAGGAAGAGGTGTACCTGCAAAGCACTTCAATATTAAATCAAGAATTGGGGGAAGAGAAGGCGAGTAGAAAGAGTGTATGTCTTAGGGTGATTTAGAATGATTTTGAATACCTGACCCTCTCAAGTGAGTGAGTTTTTATAATGCCCCTAGCGCTTGGCCATTGGTCTCTATTTTCGGGATGAGATATTCGCTTCCAAAGAATAGGTAACTGCCAGAAACTAGCCGTTGAGAAGGGAAGAGGTGTTGGAAACTAGCAGTTGCCACGGGCACAGGCGTCGTGACTGTTTTTGGATGGTGAAACTAACCAATAAATGAGAAGCATATAACATAAAGGAATGGAACTAACCAATAAATGAAGGAGATGAGTAAGAAAGCACTTTACAAATAGTACTCTAATAAGTATTAGTGACATCAAAGTTTTTAGAAACCAAGAGCTTAAAAGGAAGAAATGGAAAATAAGGGAAAATTACAATTATCCTTCCTCTTAAATACATTTTCACCCGAAATAAAGAGTTGAAATACTTTCAAATTCAAATGGCTTTTAGCTTGGGATCTATAGGGGCCGCAAAAGCACCAATATGAGAAGGCTATATAATTTAGAAGAATTTTATTTCCCACTAAAACCATCATTTTGTTTATGGTCCCCATAAAAGTAAACATCACACGTTCAATCTATACTACTTACTTTTGAGGGTACAATCCATGTGGAAAAAAGAAAATGAAAAGGTTAAGACGAGTTTCTTATCACTACTAACGATGGTTGGGGGTAGAGGTTACACTAAAAGTTGATAGGTTAGAAATTCATGATAAACTCAAATTAAAAATACATGACATCCTTAGTGGAATCATCTCACCAGATCCATGAAGGTGAGAAAAACACTTAGAAGGGGGGGGGGGGGGTTGAATAAGGGTTTTGAAAAAATATGACATTAAAAAACAACACAAGATTTTTATCCTGGTTCGTTGAACTCAACTAATCCAGTCCACCCTATCAAAGTGATTTGCCTTCCTCCACAAGGACTTAATCCACTATATTCAAACAGATTACAGTGTCAACCACTAAGAACAACTATCTTAGTCTTCTCAAGAAATCCTGACCACAAATTGGTCTTCTTAAGGAATCTTTTACAATTAAATGTAAACTAAACAAGTGATTAAGTTGTGTTGCACCCCAAAATTTGACCAACCGGGTCTCGCATTTGGCTCGATGTTTCGACGCATAACCGCATTCGCATCTGCATATTGCATACAGGGCATTGTTTCATTTTTGTTTGACTTTATTGGGATCACAGCTCTCGTCTCGTGTTTCAGGTATTTTTAATTAGTTCAGATAGGTAGAATCGATTTTTGAGATATTTCGGTGCCCGTTTATTTTTACCGGCTATTTTGTTGAGCTCTCGCGGTGTTTTGTGTCGTTCGGTGCTTATTTTTGTTCCCCTGGGAATTATCGTGATTTTTCTGGATTTTATTGGCATTTTTTAGGGTTTAAATAGCATTTTTTCTTTTTTTAGAATATTAATAGGGTTTTAATAGTTTAAATAGTTAATAGCTTTTAAAATCATTAGTGTAGAATATTAGTGATTTTTTTTCTTTTAGCATATTAAATAGTTTTTGTCAATAGGAAATTAAATGTTTTTAATTTTAGATATAAGATAATATAGATTTTATTTTTATTAGTAAATAGAGTTTAGATAAATAATATAGATTTTTCTTTTATTTTCTTTTATAGATTTTAAATCATTTGTAAATAATATAGTCTTTTTTAGAATTTAATATAGGTTTTATTAGGATTTTATTAGTTAGGAGTTAATTAGAATTTTTAGGATTAATTGAGTATTAGTTAGTTAATTAGGGTAGTGTTTAGTTAGTTTTAAATTGGTTTAGTCTTTTTTTAAATCCATATCAGTTTTTTGTCATTTTCGTGTGGGCTTTTCGCAGGCCCAATACATGTTTTTGTCCAAGTTTGCAGTTCAGAAATCTAGCAAAAGTCCAGGTTTTTCCAGCCATTTCTAGAATCTTCTAGAACGTCCCAGAGTATTCCAGCAAATCTCAGCATTTAAATATCAGAAAGACACGTGTGAGCAGGAGGCTGGCCCCACGCTTCGTCCTCACATCCACGCCACGCCATCACCATGCAATTCCCTCTCCCTGCCACGTGGTCACCATGCACCACACCCCTTCACACTCTGCCACATTCCCCCACACGTGGAGGGCATGCAGCCCTTGCCTCCACTAGCTCCCCCACGTGGCGACCACACAGCCCCTCCACCATTCTTCACCGGCGAACCACACTGGCCGGCCTGCATGGCCGGCGGCCACCGCCCACCTCACCGGAAAACACAAACCCAGAAACCTCCAACGTTCATCTTCCTCCTCCAATCTCCGATCAACACTCAACCCAGATCTCCGGTCAATATTCATCATCTTCAAACCCAGAACTCCTCCCACCTTCACCTCCTATCTTCACCGATTAACCTTCTTCAACCAACCACCATGGGTGTTTGTTTCGTCTCCAGAAAATCCCCATTTCATGCATGTGTCAAGAACAATCCCCGGAATAATTCTTAGAAGCGATCATCAATCTTCATCACAAGAATATTCAAGGTAAAACTCCAGAAGGAATCATCATCTAGTCATCATCAGATTCTTCACCTTCGTGTTCATCGCGTCTCCAGTTCATCAAGGTTCAACAACATCTTCGTCCAACATCTCCAGAAATTCATCCCCAAGTTATCACGAACTTCATCATCTTCAAGAAATCCTCAACGGCTCAACTCGCAATCCCTCATCCCCAAACGGCTTCAACAGGACTCCAACACCGAGTTCCTTTAGAGCTACAACAAGATTCCTTCATCAACACCTTCAGGAAGACTCCATGGATCTTCATCCTCCATCAAGAACACGAACCTTCGTCTCATAAGATCGTTGAGCAATAACTCCATTTCTTGATTTAGAGGTTTACGTTTTCTTGTTTTCATCTTAAAGAAATTGCAACGAAGCTGGGGAATCTGGTAGAAACGGATCGAGTGAGACGAACAAGAATGGACGGAGAAGGAATTGGTCGGCGGCGGCGGAAGAAGAAGAGGAAGGAGCTAGGGTTTTTTGTTTGTTTGTTCTGAAAAGGAAGAGAGGAAGGTGAAGAGATTGGGCTGGTCCAGGCCCAGTCATTTTTTTGGAGGATACCACACCCCCCCGTTTTTGGACGAGTTCTGGGCTTGGGCCCAATATCTCTGCCAGGCGCACCCCCAGATCACTCATACACCCCCCCTGCGTGTGGACTGGCTAGTTTGCTGGGCTGGGCCCATTGCAGTTTTTGTTTTATTTTCTGCATACCCCCTGTAATAGTTGTAAACCCCCCCTTTATATTTTTCTTCTTATTTTTTAGTTGTTTAGTTTCTTTCTAGAATAAAGGAAATATTTGAAAATAAAAAAATATATGGAAAGAAAATAGAGGAAAAAAGATGAGAAATAAAGTGAAAAAAAGAAAAAGAAATAAAGTGAGAAAAAGAAAGAGAAATAAAGTGAGAAAAAGAATAAAAGAAAAGTATAGAGAAAAATACATAGAAAAATAGAGAAAAATTAAGAGAAAAATATGTGAGAAAAAATAGAAAATTATATTAAAAAAGAGATGAAAAGAATATGGAAAAATATGTTGAAAGAAAAGAGGAGAAAATAGTTGAAAAGAAAAGAAGAAAAAAGAGAAAAAATATTAAAGTAGGTTTAATATTTTTAAAGTACATTTTCTTTTAGAGTATGGTTTTTTCATAGAAGTTATTTTCTTTTTAGAGATAGTTTAGAAGCCCATTTGTTAGGGGGCTATTTTCCATTCGATTTTTTAGGATAGAATAGGATAGTATTTCCTAGGAGATTATTTTCAGTGTTCACCCATTGTAACCATTTTTCAGAGATTAATAAAACGAGATTTGAGCTGTGGTCCCGATAGTAGCCGAACTACAGCTGCTCTGATTCTTCGTACCAGACGAAGATATGTAGGCATAGGATGCGATATCCTAGCGAGCACTAACGACTAACTTTTTGTTCTCTCGCTGCTGTGCGATCGAGACTTTCCCGCTGACGATTAATTGATACCCTGTTTCTCTCTTGCCCAAGTGCATTTGAGACCAAGCCATAGTTTTGCCCATAGGTTCCCGACCCTGTGAAACCAGTTGTTTTTTCTCACTGCTGTGTGAGAATGTTTGTTTAGCCGTAGTTAGTCTGAACTACGTAAAGCTCTGATCTTCCATGAAGTGTGGAAGTACGTAGGCACAAGACGCGAGGTCTTGGCGAGCCAATTTTCCCTGTAGTCCCGAACTACGTTGACTCTGACTTTCTCTCCTGAGAATACGTAGGCATAGAGTGCGACGCTCTATCGAGTCAATTCCCTTCCGTTTAGATTTAGCAGCCGTAGATAGATTGTTTTGCATCCAGTAGACAACCCAAGCAAGCGTGGATCCCGTCGAGTACGTCGGACGTGAGGGGTGCTAATACCTTCCCCTTGCGTAACCGACTCCCGAACCCAGGTTTTGGTTGCAATGACCATACCTTTCCCCGTTTTTTGCGAGGTTTACTTCGAGCGTTTCCTTTCCCGCTCTGAGGGATAAATAACGCACGGTGGCGACTCTTCTGTCAGCCGGCGCCGATTTTCGCAGTAGCGACAGCTGGCGACTCTGCTGGGGACTTGATAGTTTCCTAGGGATTCAACGTCCCGAAAGCGAGTCAATTGTGGGATCCAACGTCCCCTAAGAGAGAGTCAATCCTAGCGCTCGTTTGCTTGTCTATTTGGGGCTTATTTATTGATATTATCTGTTGCTATTGGGGTGTTACGGGTGTTCTATGATGAGAGATAAGCCGGACCTGGGCTTGAGTACACCATAGACTTAGAGTGGAAATTAGTGGGCGCGTGCTTGCTTTGCAGGCACTAGTGTCTCATGAAATCCACGCTCAGACGAGGTTCATCCGGTTGGCTTCACTTTCAACCCTTTGGGTTGAGACGGTTGCTGGTTTGGTGGATTGTCGACTCTGGGGACCGATCATTTGTGATTCAGCTAAGTGAGGCCTCTTCAAAGCTTGATGATGCCACTCCTTCTGGGAATCGTATCATTAGTTTTGAAAGTCTGTGACGCTGATGAACGCATAGGATGCCGTACCTTATCAGATATAGGTCCACACCTGTGAGTGGGAGGTTTTTTTTTTTTTTTTTTTTTTGCAGGAAACTTGACTTCCAACCTACCCATTATTCTGGTCTTCTCTTCAGAGCAACTGTACTCCGTCAGCAGTGCAGCAGTTTTTAGATTGTGTGGGAGCTGTGATCCCGTATTTATTGCATTGCATTGCATTGCATTAGCATCTTCGCATCATATTGCATACCATTCGCCAGCTAGTCAGAGCTCTTATCCAGCCGTTATTTTGGTTCTGAAGGTGAATATTGAAGACGACCAAGGGGTTGGAGCAGATTCAAAGCAAATTTGATCAGAATCGAGCATCGAAGTCAGCTGACAGTTGTTGGTAGCTATGTCAGAGAGCGGCTTCCAGTTCATTGATACCTTGTCAGGTTTCACCGTGACGCCCAATCCTCTGTATGGATCTCCGCACGACGAAGACTTTCCGCAAGTGAACAACCTTACTGCAGCTCAGCTTGTGCAGCCATCTGTTGAAGACCAAGGTCTGCGTGAGCAGTTTGTTGTCCGAGGTGAACGTTCTCCTTCTGTTGATGTCTCAGACTACCAGGGTTTTGCCTTCCCTGTGCCAAAGCCCCGAAGAGAGGTCCCAGCAGCAAAGAATGAAGACCCATTAGCTCCCGTGTATGCTGAAAGGTTTCGTGCATTGGAGGAGAGATTCAAAGCCTTGAAAGGTAAAGATGCTGTTACTCCTAGTGCTGCAGATATGTGTCTGGTTCCTGGCCTAGTGTTACCTCCGAAGTTCAGAATGCCGAGGTTTGAAAGGTACAAAGGAGATAGTTGCCCGAAGCAACATTTGGTGATGTTCTGCCGAAGAATGACTTCATTTGTGCACAACGACAAGCTGATGATTCATTGCTTTCAAGATAGTCTGACTGGGGCACCTCTGAGTTGGTATATGCAGTTAGAGCGTGATCAGATCCGATCATGGATGGACTTAGCCAATGCCTTTCTGAAGCAGTACGACTATAACCTTGACGAAGCTCCTATTCGCATGCAGCTGCAAGAATTGTCTCAAGGGAACAATGAATCTTTCAGAAAGTATGTTCAGAGATGGAGAGAATTTGCTGGTAGAGTGCAACCACCACTCCTAGACCAAGAGCTGAAAGGCATGTTCGTAAACTCCTTGCAGAGCCCGTACTTCGAAAGAATGCTTGGAACCGCACCAAATTTCACTGAGTTGGTAAGGACGGGAGAGCACATCGAGTATGGTGTGAAGACTGGAAGAATCCCGAACGTTTCAAAAGGTCAGGCCAGTGAAACTGAATCTCTCTATGGCTCTCAATCTGAAGATGAAGCTATGATCAATGCGGTCCTGACAGATGTTGGATATCCTCAAGTCGAATCGATGAAATCTGTTGGTTCTCCGTCTTCTCAGCGGTCAGTATCTTCTGTGTCTTGTTATACTGAACAGACAGCCGTGCCTGGGGCACCATATCAGGAATCTTATGTCGCTTCCATTGCAAATCAGCGAACTCGTGGCCGAGGTTATCAGAATCAGCGTCAGAATCAGAATCGACCTCGCAACAACTTGGAACGAAGGAAAGCTCCTTTTCACCCAGTGCCGATGCCGTATAGCCAGTTGCTACCATCTTTGATCCAGAAGTCTTTGGTGGAACCTAAAGCTCTTAAGCCAGTTCCAGAACCTTACCCTCCTGGGTATAATCCCCACGTTCAGTGTGGTTATCATGGTGGCTCACCGGGGCATTCGACCGAAGATTGTAAAGCATTTCAGGCGAAGGTACAGCAGTTGATTGATCAGGATCGCATTTCCTTTCGAGAAGGGTTTCTGTTTGTTCATCCCAACCGTTCAGCTGTCTAAGCTCGCAGACTCGGAAAGGGTTCCCCAGCAAAAAAGCCAGTGGTTCAGACAGGCAGGCGCCTCAGCCTTGGCAGTCCTCGGACTTGTCATCATTTGCATTTGTAGTTTCTTTCTCTGTTAGTTACTACCTGCTTTTAAAACATTGTATGTTTCGAATGGTGATAATAATAAAGTGATTATGCATTTTTCTGAATTAGTCATGTCGCTGTCGCTCATTTATTGCATTGCACTGACACTTGCATTTTTTCACTCCACTTTATCACTGTGACTAGCAAAGTTAGGAGGGAGGATGATGAAAATAAACTCATAACCAATGATCGTGTGCTTTCAGATAAGACCGTACCGATGACGTACAAGGCATTGTTTCAAATTCCCCAAACACTGGAGATATAAGGAGTTAGTCCCTTGTTAACCACTTCGAGCCAGGAGGTAGAAGTTTTTTCGGACTTATAAACCCTCACATCTTAACCCGGGGCAGGGTAGTTGTCAGTTAGCTTGACCGAGCGTTCAAGTCTTGCAGAGGAGTGTTGTCTTTCGAGGACCAATCAGCTTATACCTTTCAAGAGGTCAAATCTCACCAATCAGGAGTGAGACAGTTACAATCCTTTCGGAGCAATCAAGGCAACCAATGTCACACGACTTTGTTCCAAAAGAAAGAGAAAGAAAGCCCGCTAAGTAAAAAAGAAAAGCTGAGAAAGCTAATACTTAGGCAAAAATTAGGGCATCCCGCTGGACTTCAAAAGAAATCGAAAAAATCGAAAAGAACTCAAAATGAGTCAGTCCAGGCAAAAATTAGGGAATTAAAAGAATGAAAAAGAGGGGTTAAAAAGAAAATTTCCCCCAGCAAATCACAAAGTCGTGTATACAGACACTGAAAGCGAAGAAAGAGTAACTGTCACTCCAGAAAAGCTTGTGAATTCCTTAGCTATGGTCCTTACCATTCAGCATACCTCTCGAAGAGGCGAGCGCTTGTGCCAGGTTAACTGAACCTTAGGATCGAAGATCATCACGTAGAAGGGGTGGGTACAAATCATAATTTGAGCCAAATATCCTTTGTTTCACGAACCGTGAACCCGACCACGATACAACCCTTAAAAGACCTAATTGAGGTAGGGTTAGTCTGAAGCGCATTACGATAAGGTCGAGTAACCTGACTCCTTCTTGACTTGCTAGTCGCATCCTTATTGCATTTTCACTGACCACATAAGCACTACGTTTGAACTTCGGTTCACTCGTCACTCACAATCATCATGCATGTAAATGAGTGACAGCTCAAATTTTTTCAAAATCGGCATAACCATTGCATTAAGATTACCATTCGTAGATAGACAATTTTAATTGCAGGATAGTAGTTGACATGAAAGAAATTCCAGCAGGGAATAATCGAGCAGGACTGGGTAATCCAGCAGTCTGAACCAGAATGGTGTATGTTGTGAAGCCTTGCGAATCAGGGGCATTATCTTCCAGTAAGTTCGATATCAGTCAGTCTGAGGACAAGTCCCGAAGCTTCAGATGAGCAGGGGCAGTTGTTTGAGAAGCAGTTGATCATAATGAGTCTTCTCGAGAGCCAATCAGGGGGCAATTGTGCCGAATGCTGAGATTTGAAAGCAGATACTTCCAATGGATAATCAGATCGGGTTAAGTCGCTAGAACGCTCATTCAGGGGCAAGTCATTGCAGAGAATGTTGAAACCAGCTGGGTTGGCGATGTTTTAATGGAGATTGAATTTTGTTATCGTGTAGATACCGGGGCAAATATTCTCGAAGTCTTCACGAGGCAAGCTGTTCAGAGCAAGTACTCCCAAGAGCTAGATTGAGGCAAGTTGGATTGTGTTGAAGCAGTTATTCAGGCTAGTCTGTTTATCCCCAGCCGGAGTAGAGTATCGGGGAATCATGTCAATACCCTTATCAAAAACATCAGCATTCCTAAGAAGGCCGTGTTGTCGTTGGATCATTATCCTGCAGTTTAAATCTGTTGCGTGTCAGTAACCAGTCGTTCCAAAGTCCAGTTCTCGCCTGGCAAATCCGTAAGCAGCAGTTCCCGTCTGGTGCAGTTTATTGTAAGCAGCAGTTCCCGTCTGGTGCAGTTTATTGTAAGTATCAGTTCCCGTCCTGGTGCAGTTTATTGTAAGTATCAGTTCCCGTCTGGTGCAGTTTATTGGTAACCAGTTCTCGTCTGGTCACCAGTTCTTCAATTGTTGTATCAGTTCTCGTCTGGTACATGTCGTTGCGTAACCAGTTCTCGCCTGGTCATCATGTGTTTTAACCTATGTGTTATACCAGTTCTCGCCTGGTTGTCTATACCTCAGTCTGTTATCCAGTCAGCACCCGTCTGATGTTCAATTTTCCTATCAGTTCTCGCCTGGTAGTCTACCTTTGAATGCTAGTTCTCGTCTAGTATTTCTCATATCTCCCACTGTGTACATAATCCGTGTTTATCCTAAACCAGAAAAGCAAAAAACCTAAAGGTATCTGACACAGTATTTCCCAATGACCCGCATGTTGTCATGTTCCCCGATACGAAGCTCGATTAATGCCAGGACTCCGAGTAATGTTTGAATTCCTCGTGGATGTTGTTAAATCAGAATTGCTACTCTTCCGCAGAGGAAAGTTGCTTATTATCCCCGGAAGAGTCGAGATTGTCTTTTACCCCGTATCGGAGTAGGACCAGGAGTATCCTCAGCAGATTAAGATTGACATCCTTGATAGTAGGGGCATTTCCAGCAGTGTGCTGCGCGCAATCGACCTCAGTTTAGGTCAATCCCCGCAGAGTATAATCAGTTGTCAATGTTCGAAGAGAGCATCCCCGAGCAGAGTTGTTTTCTTTCCCCAGTGAAGTAGCCAAGCAGGGTTGCCTTTTCATTTCTCCAGCAGGATGATTATCCCCAGCGGATTTGATTTCCCGTTTCCAGCATTTATTTTGCTGAGATGATCCTGTGACTTCGGTTCACCCCAGTAGAGTTGGCGTTATCTTCGGCATTTATTTTGCCAAGTGGTTTTCAGACCTGGTGTTCTCTGGCAGCTAGAGCTTGCATTAGCATTTGCATATAAAGTCATTGCATTTATACATGCATATAGCATATTCATGCCGTCTGGGCATCACATTTTCAAACAGAATGTATAGCATTTACATATCATATAGGACATTGCATCATTATCCAGCATACGCATGTCGAAACATGGACCAGGATGGTTACCTATTGGATTTCGAATTTGTTCACCTGCAGAGTTGTGTGGTTAAGCTTCTCGTCTCCCCAGCGAAGTCTTCAGTTCAAGACAATTCTTGAATCCCTCAGCAGTGCCGTTTACTTAAGATAACTCTTAAGACCTCAGTACAGCTTCCCGAGTTGTTCGCCTAGTATGATGCTTGAGCTCCCCGGTAGCGTCCTCAGCAAGAGTTGCCCAGGAAGATTCCTGGAATGCCTAGCAGAACAAAGTCTCCAGAATGGTTATCGGTTCAGGATGATTCTTGAAGGTGCCCGACGAATTTGTTGGTTCAAGATGATTCTTGAAGTCCTTAGTGTCATACCCTAAATTTGTCCTACCCTTTTTGTATTATTTTCGCTTTTTTTGTTCCGTGCCATTTAGACACGTGTCATCTCGCAATTGGTCGATTTTTCAAAAATTTATCTTTTGACCAATCAAAGTGTGACACGTGGCCTAAAGGGCATTTTGGTCTTTTGCTTCCATTTTCTCTTTTCCTTTTTTTTTCTTGCAATTTTCTCCCCTTTTATTTTTTTTATTTATTTTATTTTATCACTTAGATATAGGTTTATTTATTTAAATGGCTTTTATTTTTAGATAATTACTTTCTTTTTATTATTAGATTCAACATTAAATTTACTTTTATTTAATATTTATATTAATTACAATAGATTATTTCTTTTCTCTTAAAATAGAGCTCATTATGTTAAGCTTCTTTTGTTTGTTAAGGTTTTTATTAAATTAATAAGTAGTAACTATTTTCCTTTTTATGTAGATTATTATTTATGCTTTTAAAAAAAAATATATATGTTAGTTTTTTTTATTTATTTATTACTTTATTTTTTTTTCGTTTTTTATTTATTTATTTTATTATTTATTTTCGTTTTTATTTATTATTTTATTATTTTATTATTTTTCGTTTTTATTATTTATTTATTATTTTCGTTTTTTTTATATAGTTAATAATCATCTTTTTTTTATTTATTATTTATTATCCCGGTTTATATTAATTAGGTTTTAAAATCTTATTAGTTAATGTTATTAATCATGGTTTATTTAATTAAACTGGCTTTTATTGTGCTGACAGTCCAACAGTTTTTTAGGCCCATTAGGTCAGATTTGGTGGCCACTTGTCAGGCTATAAAGTCTGATAAGTGTCTGCATTTATGGGAAGACACATTCCCCAAAACCAGAAAACCCTACAGCCGCCACCTAGCCCTGAGGCCTGCCCTCCAGCCGCCACCTCACATCCCCAAACCCTAAACCTATCCCTAACCCTAACAGTAACCCTAACCCTAAATTCATGCAAACGCCTTTTCACAATCGCCGGACAAATCATACGGATCAAAACCTTTGCCAGAATATCACCGGAAAATCCCTCATTCCACCGGAAAAAGCATCAATGTTCATATGATTCTTCGTGTTCATAAGTTTTCCCAGAAACTCAACAACATTCACCTTCGTTCATCAAATATTTTCCAGAAATCCATGAAAACTCAAGCATTTTTCCAGTTTCTTCATCAACCTTCATCAATTCGTATGAACTTCATCATGTTCATACAACTTTTTTCCAGAAAATCATAAAAACTTCACCCACATCCTTCATCTTCACCGTCATTTTTTCCAACAACCTTCAAACATTCATCCTCACCCACATCTACCCCGATTTCAGTAAACCCCAAGAACTTCATCACCTTCGTCCGTTTTCTCCAGATCTATCTAGACCCTCATCATCAAGCTTCAGCACTAACCACAGATCTGAAACTTCCTCGGATCAAATCGAGATCTGAAATATCTTCATACTTCAACCTACAAGAACTCAGATCTACTTTCATCCACTCATCAAATTTCATCGGCACTCAATTCATCATAGAGTTTCACCTTCAAAAGGTCCAGATTCGAAATAACACAATCTCACCTTCGATCTACCATTTTTGCAGATCTCCAAACGATCAACACCATCATCATCGTCGCTACCAAACTTCGAACCCTCTGATTTCGTAATCTTTCCAGATCTGCATTCTTTCAACTTCCTTCATATGAACATTCAATCAGATCTTCAAACTTCACATGCAACTCGCTGCTTCCAACTCCAACTACGGCAAAACCTTCATCATATCCACTTCGCTTCGCATTTCCAGCGCCCAGCTTCATACACTCGATCTAACTTTTTCGGACTCCGGATCCGTCAAACTTCCCGTGATCTACACTCAACAGGAGTTGAAAGAAAATCATTTGGATTGTTGTTTTTTTCTTCACTGTTTTTTTTCTGTTTGTTCGCAGGTGGTGTTGATACTCGAGGAAAATGGATTGATTTGAGGGAAATAAAAGTCTGGTAAAGTTTTGGTTACGGCTTTGGATGGAAGTAGCTTCGGAATGAGCAGGTGATAGAGGTGATGGACGGCGGCGGCGAATGAGGTTGGGAGAATCTAGGGTTTCTGAAGTGAGGAAAGGGAAGGTGATCCGTGGCACCTCAAAGGGTCAATGGGCCTTGGGCCCAACATTCACTTTCTGGATTTTCTGGACTCCACCCCCCTGTTACTCGCTATCCCCCGTGTGGATGTGGGCTGATTGTGGACTCTAAGCCCAACTGTCTTACTGGATGTGTACCCCCCCCCCCCCCCCTAGATACTGATGCCTCCTACTGTTTTACTATCTTGTAAATTATTTTCAAAACCTTTTTTTAGATCTTTGTTTTAATTTATTTTCTTTATTTACTAAATTTTCAAATCTATTTTCAAAATATTATTTTCCAATTCTTATTTCAAAAAATGGTTTTATTAAAATATCTTCTTTTCAAATTCATTTATAAATAATTTTGGTCCGTACTCAATTTAATTTTATTACTAAATTATTTTTTTTAAATCAAATAGTGAGAAACTAAATTCTTGAAGTCTAGCACTTCTTGAATTTTTGGATAGTCATTACTAAGGTGTACACCTTAAATAGTGTATTATTCGACCTCTCATTTTCAAAATTATTTTTTTTCTAACAAAGAAATGTCATGAGAATTTAGCATTCTTTGTGATATTTCCTTTGTTCATTCAAACTTTTTCCAAATGAAAAAGGTGTCGTCGAGATCTAGCATTTCGATAATACCCCAATTAATTGGTTGTGAGGCCTACGTCTCATCTATCAAATAATTGTCATTTCTCTCATTTTCAAATCCAATATCGTTTCACATCTCGTACCTTAAACTATTTTCATACCTCATTTCACCTCAAATCTTTTTCAAACGTTTTTCCGATCAAACTTCGAAAGAAGGAGGTTCTTGGAGTCTAGCATTCCCTGAATTTTCGAGTGAATAGCTCTCGAGGCACGCCCTTTGGGTTGTTATTCACTCAACCTTTCGACTTTTTCAAAATCAAACATTTTCCAACGTTCTCCTAAGTCAAGTGCTCGTACGCATTCGCAACCCACATTTCGCACACATTCACAATTCCTCGTGGTCTCGATATTAGGAGCACCCTCAGGGACTAATATCGTTTCTCACAACCTTAACCCTTGACACGTCGTCAAGCCGGTTCCATCTTCAATCAAATCTTCGACACGTCGTCGAACCAGTTCAAAACAATTCCCTTTTGGCCTCGCATGCCATTCTTCGATTCGATCCTTTCACAAACACATTTTTTTAACTTACGAAAGAGGGATATTCTTAAGATCTAGCATTCTTTGAATATTCGAACGAGTAACTCTTGGGCACGCCCCCGAGTTGTTATTAGTTCATTCTTTCGTTTTCAAAATATCCAACTCTCATCTTCAACTCATTCAACCCAATTTCCGAAAGAACTGAGTTCTTGGGATCTCGCATTCCTTGAATTCTTGAGTGACAAGCTCTTGAGGCACGCCCTTAGGTTGTTTGTCAGTCACTCTTTCGTCTTTTTTCTCAACTTCAACCCATTTCAAACCTCATCTTTTCGTGGTCGTCTCCACGAACTACGGACGCTCTGATTCTTTATTCATTCTTGAATATAAGATACGTAGGCACAAGATTGCGATGATCTTGGCGAGCACACTTCTACCCATCTTCCGTTTCCCCCCATCCTTTCCCGTAGTCGAACTACGACGCTCTGATTTCTCATTCTCGTCCGAATGAGCATACGTAGGCACAAGGGCCCCAATCCTTGGCGAGCACCCTATCTTCTAACCACCCATCGCCCCTTTGCGTCTCTAACCTTTTACCCTACCAATTCTACTTTATCAACGAGAAAACAAGTAAACCTAAACAACACTCCCCACATTACCTTAAGAGGTTCCCGTCGAGTACGACGGACGTGAGGGGTGCTAATACCTTCCCCTCACGTAACCGACTCCCGAACCCGGAACATGGTTGCGACAGCCCTGTTCCTATCCTTTCGTTTTAAGAGGTTTTCTCGATATTTTCCTCTCCCGTTTATTCGGGAAAAATAAAGTTCGGTGGCGACTCTGTCGAACCGCATTTCCGCGCCTTTCGCGCGAGGGTCGTATTTCCGAAATGTCTCCGTGATTTTTCGAGGTGCGACAGGTGGCGACTCTGCTGGGGACGCATTACTCCATGCAAAGAGAGAGTCGAGCCTATCTTTTGGTTTGTGAGGAGTGTTTGTTTTTATTTGTTTTTCTTTTTGTATTCATTCTCTTGTGGTTTTTATTTGTGCTTGTTATCTGGGCCTGTTGGTTTTTGGGATGGCATCATGAGTAAAGCTCTACACCCGAGCTTTGGTAAAAGCAGAGAGAACACATAGTTTAGAATTGGTAGTCGAGTAGTGTTAGTCTCCGAGGACTTGCTCCTTGTGGGCCTAGCATGAAAGCTCCTCCAGAGGAGACCTATTCGTAGATCTCGTTGTAACGCAGCTAGCCTGTTGCACGACTTGATTAATGAAGGGTCCGTGATTCTGGGAACCTTTTGTTAGCACCAGTTCCGATATTGGTGGTCGTGTAGTGTTAGTCTCCAAGGACTCGCTCCTTGTGCGCCTAGCATGAGGACCCCGCTCAGGAGAGACCTTATCGTCATTATCGTCGTAATGCAGCCAGCCTGTTGCGTGACGCTGATACGACTAGTGTCCGTGATCCTGGGAACCAAACATAGAAACCATCCCGTGAGTGGGATTATGGGTAGAATGTTTAGACCTTCCCGTATAGGTTGTACCTGTCAGTTTTCTTTGAGCAGGAATTATGGTTACTTATCTGTTACAGTTACCAGCCTCAGGAGTTGTTTGATTGTGATCCTGTGATCCTGGATCTTGTATCTTGCATTGCATCTTGCATATCATTTGCATTGCATTTCATATGTCGTGCATTTTGCATTTCCAGTCCTTCAACAGAATCTTATGTCTCCGCTCCTTCTTCTCCAGTAAATCAAGCTGATTCCTCGACACCAGTACGCAACTAGAGCCAATACCAGACGTATGATGGAGCAGATTCAACAGGAGCAAGTCGCCTTCAGGGAAGAGTTGGATTCCATGAAAGGAAAGATCGACCAGATCCTCGAAGCCATCCTCACAGCCAGGAGAGAGGAAGAACAGCGTGAAGCCGCCGCTGTCGTCAACCACAATGGACAAGGGTCTACTGCCATCCCTTTGGTTCAAATTCCAAGTTCTCATGGGATGCCGCTGAACTTCAACAACACAGCCGAGGGAAACACTTCTCAACCAATCCCAGCACCTGGAGTTACCGTTGGAGTTATCCCGCACGCCCAACCTACTGCTGTGCAGATCCCAGCTCCCCATATCGAAGATACTCTGATGGATCAGTATGACGACGTTCAGAACTATCATGCTGCTATCCCCATAGCCAGTCCTGTCGCTGCTCAGGATTCTGAAGCCATGAAGATGTGCCGAGATCTAGCCGAGAAACTCCGAGCCATGGAGGGACACAATTCAAATTCTTTCAGTGCTTTGGATTTGTGCTTGGTGCCTGATGTTGTCATTCCTCCAAAGTTTAAGGTGCCCGAATTTTCAAAGTACAAAGGTCTCAGTTGCCCAAACATTCATCTGAAGATGTACTGTCGCAAGATGGCTGCCTATGCCAGAGACGAGAAGCTCATGATCCATTGCTTCCAGGACAGCTTGTCTGGGGCATCTCTCGAATGGTATATGCAGCTGGAGCGTAATAGTGTGCGTACTTGGGCCGAGCTAGCTGATGCATTTGTCAAGCAGTACAAGTACAACACTGACCTTGCTCATAATCGTACTCAGCTTCAGAGTATGACTCAGAAGGACAACGAATCCTTCAAGGAGTATGCGCAGCGATGGAGAGAGCTAGCCGCAAGGGTGCATCCACCTCTTGTTGACCGTGAGTTGATTGACATATTCATGGGTACTTTGCAAGGCCAGTACTACGAAAAGCTGATCGGTAGTGTCTCCGCTGGATTTTCTGACTTGGTGATCGTCGATGAAAGAATTGAAGAAGGGCTGAAGAGTGGGAAGATCTCAGGAGGTTCTAACAGTCAGGCTAATGCCAAGAGGCCTTTTAATGGGTACAAGAAGAAGAAGGGCGAAACAAATGCCATCTTTGTGCAGAAAGGGCAAGCCTCTCAACAAGCTCCTGCTCCTATGCCTTATCAAATTCCCTACTATCAGTATCCATATGTTGTTGCTGCGCAATATGCTCCAATACCTTATCAGCCAGCTGGTCAAGCAGCGCAAGCTCAGATGCCACGGCAACAAGCTCCTCAGCAACAAGCCTACAACCAGCAAGGATATCAGTATCCTCCTCAGCAACAGCAGATGCAAGCAACTCAGCAACGACAAGGTGCTCGCCCACAGCGTCCGCAGAGAACATGGAGGCCAGATAGAGTCTTTGATCGTCTACCAATGTCATATGCAAAAATCTTTGCTCAGTTGATGGAGAAGAAAGCTATCGTTCCGAGAGATTTAGCTCCTCCAACTATCATTCCTGCCGATTACGATGCAAATGCTCATTGTGAGTTTCATAAGGGCGCTCCAGGTCACACCATTGAGGACTGCAGGGCTTTCAAGCACATAATTCAAGATATGATCGACAGGGATGCTATCAACTTCAATGGGAAGTCTCCAAACATCATCAACAATCCGATGCCACCAGTCAACTAGTGCCAACAATCACTTCCAGTCAAGTTCATTCCCCGAAGAAGGCAGTCATGTTGCCATTTCATTATTCGCAGTTTCTTATGTTGTGTCTTTGCTTATTTAAGTATTGTATGCTTTGAACAATTGCCATTCGTATTTGGTTTTCATTAATGTATCGTTTATGCATGTTTTGAATTAGTTATGTCGTATTCACTCTCTTTTTTCATTTATCACCGACACATTTATTCACTCCACTCTATTCACTGTTGTTTAGCATGATTTGAGGGAGGATGATGAAAACGAGATACCCATAATTGCAAACTGTATGCTTTCAGACCGAATCTCGTCAATGATGTACAGGCATTGCTTCAATTCCCCAAACACCGGAGATATAAGGAGTTAATCCCTAGTAAACCACTTCGAGCCTAGAAGTAGCAGTTTCCTTCGGATATTCAAACCTTTACACTCAACCTGGGGCAGGGTAGTGTTCGGTTAATCCAATTCCACACTCGAATCAACAAGCAAAATCCAGAAGACGGTTGTTCATCAATGACCCATGCTATGGCAGTCACAACAAAATCCAGAAAAAATCAAAAGCCTGCTAAGTCAGACACCTTAGAAGGGACTTAGGCAAAATCAAGGCAATACCGATGGATCTGACAAACGAAGTCAATCCATGCAAAAGTTAGGGATCAAAACAAAAGCAAAAGAGGACCCCGAAACCCTCAACAAAAAAACAAAGAAGGATTCAGTGGCCACCCAAATCAAAGGGGCACTAACATCCATCAAAAAACCAAAATAAAGGTGACTGCCACGTCAAGCAAATCTTGAACCTTCAAGCTTACACCGTCCAAACAAGTGTAGGATTAACTGAGCGTAGGACTGGAGATCATTAAGAAGAAGGGGTGGGTACAAATCATACTTTGAGCCTAATATCCTTTGTTTCATAATCATGAACCAGACCACGCTGCAACCCTTGAAAGACCTAATTGAGATGAGGTTCATTCTGAAAGCATATCATCGCAAGGTTGCGTAACCTGACTCCTCACACGATTGTTAATCATTAACATTGGTGTCACTATGCTTGCAACATCTTCTCGCACCAATCAAACAGCACAACGTCTGGGCTAGCAGTCCATTCGTCTCATACTTTCACGACACCTCAATCAAGGACACTTTTTCAAAACTTGCATCAAACTTTGCATTAATATTACCATCTGTGAATGTACAATTTTATCTGCAAATCAGTGCTAGGTATTCAAAGACACTCCGGCAAGGGGCAATTGAGGAGAACTTGACTTTCATTGGCGTACACGAAGCAAGATTATTTCAAAGCCCACAGGCTGGGGGCAAACCACTCAGTAGCTCGAACAGGGGCAAGTCATCCGAGTTCAATTTCCATATACCAGAACTGGTTAAGCTGGGGCAGGCCACTACCATGTCCAAACTGGGGCAAGACCAGGTCGTCCTGACCATCAAGCAGAGTTGCAACCTTCTTTGAAGCAAATTCACAGTCATCCAAATATCCCAGACTTGGGGCATCAAGGACATCTTCCGCTTCAATCATGGCATCTTCAACAAACTGCGTGTCGAGGAAATCAATCCCTCCCACCACCCGAAGTCCAATCCGCATTGGCAACTACCCAAAGTCCACCACGCTGGCATCTACACTCACATTTCCAATTACCCGTCTGCATCATATGCATCATACGCATCGCATTCGATATCATAAGTGTCCTGCATCATACTCCAATCATACCATGCTTCCCCAGCTCTTGCATCTCCGCTCGTCAGCATTTGCATTTTCACGTCCACTCACATAGAATATCATTTATCATCCAGCATTCATATATGCAAGTCAAGGTCCAGGATCAATCCCGAAGATTTCCAAGACCGTCAACCGCTCAGCCAGGGGCATTTTCCCCAAGATGGTGGGTTTACCCCACGATTTGCAAGAGCTTCAAAGCAGTCATCAACCCAGTCAGGGGCAATCTTCTGCAATTGTGGGTTTCTCCCACAAAATTTGAAGTTATTCAAAGCAAGATTCAGCCCAGTCAGGGGCATCTTTTTCAATACCATGGGCGTCTCCCGTGAAGAATTTCAGCCTCGTGGTTGATCAAGTATGCAAATCAACATTCAGCCCAGCCAGGGGCATACCATTCAAGACCATGATCGTTCCTCACAAAGTTGTTCAAACCTTTTGTTGGGCAAATCCAAGAAGTTCAGTGCAAGAGCCAACCCGAACAGGGGCATCTTCAGCAAAACCATGAGTGTTCCTCACGAAGTGGTTCAACCTTTTGTTGACCAAAACAAGACATCAAGACAAACTCAGCCCAGTCAGGGGCATCCTCTTCAGAATTCATGGGCGTAACCATGGAATCATTTCAGCAAAAACTATGATCTCCAAACAAGACGGTGGGCGTACCCCGTTGACTCATTTCAATTCAATCTTCCTCTCAGGGGTTCCCCAATGAGTTGTACCCAGCAAGCGTGACCGTTGTCAATTGCTTTACTATCATCCTTTTGGTGATAGTCGAACTTCGTCAGTTCACCTTAGCCTGCATCCTTTTGGTGTTGGTAAACTTCAGATTGGTGTGGTCCTATCATCCTTTTGGTGATAGCGACCTGTGTGTTGTGTTTTCGCTCTATCATCCTTTTGGTGATAGGTCTGATACTTCGTCGGTATCAGATTGCGCGATATTTTATTTGTGTTTTCGCTCTACCATCCTTTTGGTGGTAGGTCTGGTACTTCGTCGGTATCGGATTGTGCGATGTTTCTTTTATGTTTTCGCTCTACCATCCTTTTGGTGGTAGGTCTGGTACTTCGTCGGTATCAGGTTGCGCAATGCTTTCTTTTGTGTTTTCGCTCTACCATCCTTTTGGTGGTAGGTCTGACATTTCGTCAATGTCAGATTGTGCGATCATTTATCTGTTTCGCTCCGTCATCCTTTTGATGGAGGGGTCTATCATGGTCATTAATGATAGATTGTGCGATCTGTGTTGTGTTTCGCTCTGCCATCCTTTTGGTGGTAGGTCTGGTACTTCGTCGGTATCAGGTTGCGCGATGTTTTCTTTTATGTTTTCGCTCTACCATCCTTTTGGTGGTAGGTCTGGTACTTCGTCGGTATCAGGTTGTGCGATGTTTTATTTGTGTTTTCGCTCTACCATCCTTTTGGTGGTAGGTCTGGTACTTCGTCGGTATCAGGTTGCGCGATGTTTTCTTTTGTGTTTTCGCTCTACCATCCTTTTGGTGGTAGGTCTGGTACTTCGTCGGTATCAGATCGCGCGATGCTTTCTTTTGTGTTTTCGCTCTACCATCCTTTTGGTGGTAGGTCTGACATTTCGTCAATGTCAGATTGTGCGATCATTTATCTGTTTCGCTCCGTCATCCTTTTGATGGAGGGGTCTATCATGGTCATTAATGATAGATTGTGCGATCTGTGTTGTGTTTCGCTCTGCCATCCTTTTGGTGGTAGGTCTGGTACTTCGTCGGTATCAGGTTGCGCGATGTTTTCTTTTATGTTTTCGCTCTACCATCCTTTTGGTGGTAGGTCTGGTACTTCGTCGGTATCAGGTTGTGCGATGTTTTATTTGTGTTTTCGCTCTACCATCCTTTTGGTGGTAGGTCTGGTACTTCGTCGGTATCAGGTTGCGCGATGTTTTCTTTTGTGTTTTCGCTCTACCATCCTTTTGGTGGTAGGTCTGGTACTTCGTCGGTATCAGATCGCGCGATGCTTTCTTTTGTGTTTTCGCTCTACCATCCTTTTGGTGGTAGGTCTGACATTTCGTCAATGTCAGATTGTGCGATCATTTATCTGTTTCGCTCCGTCATCCTTTTGATGGAGGGGTCTATCATGGTCATTAATGATAGATTGTGCGATCTGTGTTGTGTTTCGCTCTGCCATCCTTTTGGTGGTAGGTCTGGTACTTCGTCGGTATCAGGTTGCGCGATGTTTTCTTTTATGTTTTCGCTCTACCATCCTTTTGGTGGTAGGTCTGGTACTTCGTCGGTATCAGGTTGTGCGATGTTTTATTTGTGTTTTCGCTCTACCATCCTTTTGGTGGTAGGTCTGGTACTTCGTCGGTATCAGGTTGCGCGATGTTTTCTTTTGTGTTTTCGCTCTACCATCCTTTTGGTGGTAGGTCTGGTACTTCGTCGGTATCAGATCGCGCGATGCTTTCTTTTGTGTTTTCGCTCTACCATCCTTTTGGTGGTAGGTCTGGTACTTCGTCGGTATCAGATTGCGCGATGTTTTCTTTTGTGTTTTCGCTCTACCATCCTTTTGGTGGTAAGTCTGATACTTCGTCGGTATCAGATTGCGCGATGTTTCGTTTATGTTTTCGCTCTATCATCCTTTTGGTGGTAGGTCTGACATTTCGTCGATGTCAGATTGTGCGATCGTTTATTTGTGTTTCGCTCCGTCATCCTTTTGATGGGGGGTCTATCATGGTCATTAATGATAGATTGTGCGATTTGTTTGGTGTTTCGCTCCGTCATCCTTTTGGTGGGGGGTCTATCATGGTCATTAGTGATAGATTGTGCGATTTGCGTTGTGTTCCATTCCGTCATCCTTTTGATGGAGGGGTCTATCATGGTCATTAATGATAGATTGTGCGATATTGTTTGGCGTATGTCTCGCTCCGTCATCCTTTTGGTGGGGGGTCTATCATGGTCATTAGTGATAGATTGTGCGTTTTGCCTTGTGTTTCGCTCCATCATCCTTTTGGTGTTGGGTCTATCATGGTCATTAATGATAGATTGTGCGAATTTTGCTTGTCTCGCTCCGTCATCCTTTTGGTGGGAGATCTATCATGGTCATTAATGATAGATCGTACGATAGTGCTTTGCTTTGCCATCCTTTTGGTGGTAATAGCTGTGTGTGTTTCATCCCATCATCCTTTTGGTGATGACAACCTGTGCCAGTTATTTACAGCTTACTCAGAGGTTTACATCATCCAGCGTTTTCAATTCTCAAGCATCTCTCTTTCTTTCGGACAAATCCAGGGTCTTTTATATCTAATAGACTTCTACCTCAGGAATGTGAACGCTAACGCAATTCATCCTCCTAGGTTTAAGCCTATTAGATAGGGGCATCTGTCATACCCTAAATTTGTCCTACCCTTTTTGTATTATTTTCGCTTTTTTTGTTCCGTGCCATTTAGACACGTGTCATCTCGCAATTGGTCGATTTTTCAAAAATTTATCTTTTGACCAATCAAAGTGTGACACGTGGCCTAAAGGGCATTTTGGTCTTTTGCTTCCATTTTCTCTTTTCCTTTTTTTTTCTTGCAATTTTCTCCCCTTTTATTTTTTTTATTTATTTTATTTTATCACTTAGATATAGGTTTATTTATTTAAATGGCTTTTATTTTTAGATAATTACTTTCTTTTTATTATTAGATTCAACATTAAATTTACTTTTATTTAATATTTATATTAATTAGAATAGATTATTTCTTTTCTCTTAAAATAGAGCTCATTATGTTAAGCTTCTTTTGTTTGTTAAGGTTTTTATTAAATTAATAAGTAGTAACTATTTTCCTTTTTATGTAGATTATTATTTATGCTTTTAAAAAAAAAATATATATGTTAGTTTTTTTTATTTATTTATTACTTTATTTTTTTTTCGTTTTTTATTTATTTATTTTATTATTTTTTTTTCGTTTTTATTTATTATTTTATTATTTTATTATTTTTCGTTTTTATTATTTATTTATTATTTTCGTTTTTTTTTATATAGTTAATAATCATCTTTTTTTTATTTATTATTTATTATCCCGGTTTATATTAATTAGGTTTTAAAATCTTATTAGTTAATGTTATTAATCATGGTTTATTTAATTAAACTGGCTTTTATTGTGCTGACAGTCCAACAGTTTTTTAGGCCCATTAGGTCAGATTTGGTGGCCACTTGTCAGGCTATAAAGTCTGATAAGTGTCTGCATTTATGGGAAGACACATTCCCCAAAACCAGAAAACCCTACAGCCGCCACCTAGCCCTGAGGCCTGCCCTCCAGCCGCCACCTCACATCCCCAAACCCTAAACCTATCCCTAACCCTAACAGTAACCCTAACCCTAAATTCATGCAAACGCCTTTTCACAATCGCCGGACAAATCATACGGATCAAAACCTTTGCCAGAATATCACCGGAAAATCCCTCATTCCACCGGAAAAAGCATCAATGTTCATATGATTCTTCGTGTTCATAAGTTTTCCCAGAAACTCAACAACATTCACCTTCGTTCATCAAATATTTTCCAGAAATCCATGAAAACTCAAGCATTTTTCCAGTTTCTTCATCAACCTTCATCAATTCGTATGAACTTCATCATGTTCATACAACTTTTTTCCAGAAAATCATAAAAACTTCACCCACATCCTTCATCTTCACCGTCATTTTTTCCAACAACCTTCAAACATTCATCCTCACCCACATCTACCCCGATTTCAGTAAACCCCAAGAACTTCATCACCTTCGTCCGTTTTCTCCAGATCTATCTAGACCCTCATCATCAAGCTTCACCACTAACCACAGATCTGAAACTTCCTCGGATCAAATCGAGATCTGAAATATCTTCATACTTCAACCTACAAGAACTCAGATCTACTTTCATCCACTCATCAAATTTCATCGGCACTCAATTCATCATAGAGTTTCACCTTCAAAAGGTCCAGATTCGAAATAACACAATCTCACCTTCGATCTACCATTTTTGCAGATCTCCAAACGATCAACACCATCATCATCGTCGCTACCAAACTTCGAACCCTCTGATTTCGTAATCTTTCCAGATCTGCATTCTTTCAACTTCCTTCATATGAACATTCAACCAGATCTTCAAACTTCACATGCAACTCGCTGCTTCCAACTCCAACTACGGCAAAACCTTCATCATATCCACTTCGCTTCGCATTTCCAGCGCCCAGCTTCATACACTCGATCTAACTTTTTCGGACTCCGGATCCGTCAAACTTCCCGTGATCTACACTCAACAGGAGTTGAAAGAAAATCATTTGGATTGTTGTTTTTTTCTTCACTGTTTTTTTTCTGTTTGTTCGCAGGTGGTGTTGATACTCGAGGAAAATGGATTGATTTGAGGGAAATAAAAGTCTGGTAAAGTTTTGGTTACGGCTTTGGATGGAAGTAGCTTCGGAATGAGCAGGTGATAGAGGTGATGGACGGCGGCGGCGAATGAGGTTGGGAGAATCTAGGGTTTCTGAAGTGAGGAAAGGGAAGGTGATCCGTGGCACCTCAAAGGGTCAATGGGCCTTGGGCCCAACATTCACTTTCTGGATTTTCTGGACTCCACCCCCCTGTTACTCGCTATCCCCCGTGTGGATGTGGGCTGATTGTGGACTCTAAGCCCAACTGTCTTACTGGATGTGTACCCCCCCCCCCCTAGATACTGATGCCTCCTACTGTTTTACTATCTTGTAAATTATTTTCAAAACCTTTTTTTAGATCTTTGTTTTAATTTATTTTCTTTATTTACTAAATTTTCAAATCTATTTTCAAAATATTATTTTCCAATTCTTATTTCAAAAAATGGTTTTATTAAAATATCTTCTTTTCAAATTCATTTATAAATAATTTTGGTCCGTACTCAATTTAATTTTATTACTAAATTATTTTTTTTAAATCAAATAGTGAGAAACTAAATTCTTGAAGTCTAGCACTTCTTGAATTTTTGGATAGTCATTACTAAGGTGTACACCTTAAATAGTGTATTATTCGACCTCTCATTTTCAAAATTATTTTTTTTCTAACAAAGAAATGTCATGAGAATTTAGCATTCTTTGTGATATTTCCTTTGTTCATTCAAACTTTTTCCAAATGAAAAAGGTGTCGTCGAGATCTAGCATTTCGATAATACCCCAATTAATTGGTTGTGAGGCCTACGTCTCATCTATCAAATAATTGTCATTTCTCTCATTTTCAAATCCAATATCGTTTCACATCTCGTACCTTAAACTATTTTCATACCTCATTTCACCTCAAATCTTTTTCAAACGTTTTTCCGATCAAACTTCGAAAGAAGGAGGTTCTTGGAGTCTAGCATTCCCTGAATTTTCGAGTGAATAGCTCTCGAGGCACTCCCTTTGGGTTGTTATTCACTCAACCTTTCGACTTTTTCAAAATCAAACATTTTCCAACGTTCTCCTAAGTCAAGTGCTCGTACGCATTCGCAACCCACATTTCGCACACATTCACAATTCCTCGTGGTCTCGATATTAGGAGCACCCTCAGGGACTAATATCGTTTCTCACAACCTTAACCCTTGACACGTCGTCAAGCCGGTTCCATCTTCAATCAAATCTTCGACACGTCGTCGAACCAGTTCAAAACAATTCCCTTTTGGCCTCGCATGCCATTCTTCGATTCGATCCTTTCACAAACACATTTTTTTAACTTACGAAAGAGGGATATTCTTAAGATCTAGCATTCTTTGAATATTCGAACGAGTAACTCTTGGGCACGCCCCCGAGTTGTTATTAGTTCATTCTTTCGTTTTCAAAATATCCAACTCTCATCTTCAACTCATTCAACCCAATTTCCGAAAGAACTGAGTTCTTGGGATCTCGCATTCCTTGAATTCTTGAGTGACAAGCTCTTGAGGCACGCCCTTAGGTTGTTTGTCAGTCACTCTTTCGTCTTTTTTCTCAACTTCAACCCATTTCAAACCTCATCTTTTCGTGGTCGTCTCCACGAACTACGGACGCTCTGATTCTTTATTCATTCTTGAATATAAGATACGTAGGCACAAGATTGCGATGATCTTGGCGAGCACACTTCTACCCATCTTCCGTTTCCCCCCATCCTTTCCCGTAGTCGAACTACGACGCTCTGATTTCTCATTCTCGTCCGAATGAGCATACGTAGGCACAAGGGCCCCAATCCTTGGCGAGCACCCTATCTTCTAACCACCCATCGCCCCTTTGCGTCTCTAACCTTTTACCCTACCAATTCTACTTTATCAACGAGAAAACAAGTAAACCTAAACAACACTCCCCACATTACCTTAAGAGGTTCCCGTCGAGTACGACGGACGTGAGGGGTGCTAATACCTTCCCCTCACGTAACCGACTCCCGAACCCGGAACATGGTTGCGACAACCCTGTTCCTATCCTTTCGTTTTAAGAGGTTTTCTCGATATTTTCCTCTCCCGTTTATTCGGGAAAAATAAAGTTCGGTGGCGACTCTGTCGAACCGCATTTCCGCGCCTTTCGCGCGAGGTTCGTATTTCCGAAATGTCTCCGTGATTTTTCGAGGTGCGACACTTAGCAGCGTGATATGTCTGCTCCAACAGTGATGTCTAATCTGAAGATGGATTTCGCAAGCGCCTGAGGGTGGTATCAGAAGGTTCCTGTGAGTTCAGATTTCCTTGTTGATGAATCAACGTGTGACTGAAGTCGAAGATACCTCCTGCAGAGTGGCCAGGGGCCAGGGTTTCATATATCTTTAGTGTTGAAATTCTACGGCGGGCAGTGTGCAGCTAGTATTCCAATGTTCGGCAAGTTGAGCAGTTGGCAAATTTTCGGGTTTACCGGTATTCAACCGTCATCTACCTTGAATGTTTGAAGGCTGAGCGCTCTTCACCCATTCAGGTCGAAGTCGCTTGAATAGGGGCAGCTGTTGCACCCTAAAATTTGACCAACCGGGTCTCGCATTTGGCTCGATGTTTCGACGCATAACCGCATTCGCATCTGCATATTGCATACAGGGCATTGTTTCATTTTTGTTTGACTTTATTGGGATCACAGCTCTCGTCTCGTGTTTCAGGTATTTTTAATCAGTTCAGATAGGTAGAATCGATTTTTGGGATATTTCGGTGCCCGTTTATTTTTACCGGCTATTTTGTTGAGCTCTCGCGGTGTTTTGTGTCGTTCGGTGCTTATTTTTGTTCCCCTGGGAATTATCGTGATTTTTCTGGATTTTATTGGCATTTTTTAGGGTTTAAATAGCATTTTTTCTTTTTTTAGAATATTAATAGGGTTTTAATAGTTTAAATAGTTAATAGCTTTTAAAATCATTAGTGTAGAATATTAGTGATTTTTTTTCTTTTAGCATATTAAATAGTTTTTGTCAATAGGAAATTAAATGTTTTTAATTTTAGATATAAGATAATATAGATTTTCTTTTTATTAGTAAATAGAGTTTAGATAAATAATATAGATTTTTCTTTTATTTTCTTTTATAGATTTTAAATCATTTGTAAATAATATAGTCTTTTTTAGAATTTAATATAGGTTTTATTAGGATTTTATTAGTTAGGAGTTAATTAGAATTTTTAGGATTAATTGAGTATTAGTTAGTTAATTAGGGTAGTGTTTAGTTAGTTTTAAATTGGTTTAGTCTTTTTTTAAATCCATATCAGTTTTTTGTCATTTTCGTGTGGGCTTTTCGCAGGCCCAATACATGTTTTTGTCCAAGTTTGCAGTTCAGAAATCCAGCAAAAGTCCAGGTTTTTCCAGCCATTTCTAGAATCTTCTAGAACGTCCCAGAGTATTCCAGCAAATCTCAGCATTTAAATATCAGAAAGACACGTGTGAGCAGGAGGCTGGCCCCACGCTTCGTCCTCACATCCACGCCACGCCATCACCATGCAATTCCCTCTCCCTGCCACGTGGTCACCATGCACCACACCCCTTCACACTCTGCCACATTCCCCCACACGTGGAGGGCATGCAACCCTTGCCTCCACTAGCTCCCCCACGTGGCGACCACACAGCCCCTCCACCATTCTTCACCGGCGAACCACACCGGCCGGCCTGCATGGCCGGCGGCCACCGCCCACCTCACCGGAAAACACAAACCCAGAAACCTCCAACGTTCATCTTCCTCCTCCAATCTCCGATCAACACTCAACCCAGATCTCCGGTCAATATTCATCATCTTCAAACCCAGAACTCCTCCCACCTTCACCTCCTATCTTCACCGATTAACCTTCTTCAACCAACCACCATGGGTGTTCGTTTCGTCTCCAGAAAATCCCCAGTTCATGCATGTGTCAAGAACAATCCCCGGAATAATTCTCAGAAGCGATCATCAATCTTCATCACAAGAATATTCAAGGTAAAACTCCAGAAGGAATCATCATCTAGTCATCATCAGATTCTTCACCTTCGTGTTCATCGCGTCTCCAGTTCATCAAGGTTCAACAACATCTTCGTCCAACATCTCCAGAAATTCATCCCCAAGTTATCACGAACTTCATCATCTTCAAGAAATCCTCAACGGCTCAACTCGCAATCCCTCATCCCCAAACGGCTTCAACAGGACTCCAACACCGAGTTCCTTTAGAGCTACAACAAGATTCCTTCATCAACACCTTCAGGAAGACTCCATGGATCTTCATCCTCCATCAAGAACACGAACCTTCGTCTCATAAGATCGTTGAGCAATAACTCCATTTCTTGATTTAGAGGTTTACGTTTTCTTGTTTTCATCTTAAAGAAATTGCAACGAAGCTGGGGAATCTGGTAGAAACGGATCGAGTGAGACGAACAAGAATGGACGGAGAAGGAATTGGTCGGCGGCGGCGGAAGAAGAAGAGGAAGGAGCTAGGGTTTTTTGTTTGTTTGTTCTGAAAGGGAAGAGAGGAAGGTGAAGAGATTGGGCTGGTCCAGGCCCAGTCATTTTTTTGGAGGATACCACACCCCCCCGTTTTTGGACGAGTTCTGGGCTTGGGCCCAATATCTCTGCCAGGCGCACCCCCAGATCACTCATACACCCCCCCTGCGTGTGGACTGGCTAGTTTGCTGGGCTGGGCCCATTGCAGTTTTTGTTTTATTTTCTGCATACCCCCTGTAATAGTTGTAACCCCCCCCCCCCTTTATATTTTTCTTCTTATTTTTTAGTTGTTTAGTTTCTTTCTAGAATAAAGGAAATATTTGAAAATAAAAAAATATATGGAAAGAAAATAGAGGAAAAAAGATGAGAAATAAAGTGAAAAAAAGAAAAAGAAATAAAGTGAGAAAAAGAAAGAGAAATAAAGTGAGAAAAAGAATAAAAGAAAAGTATAGAGAAAAATACATAGAAAAATAGAGAAAAATTAAGAGAAAAATATGTGAGAAAAAATAGAAAATTATATTGAAAAAGAGATGAAAAGAATATGGAAAAATATGTTGAAAGAAAAGAGGAGAAAATAGTTGAAAAGAAAAGAAGAAAAAAGAGAAAAAATATTAAAGTAGGTTTAATATTTTTAAAGTACATTTTCTTTTAGAGTATGGTTTTTTCATAGAAGTTATTTTCTTTTTAGAGATAGTTTAGAAGCCCATTTGTTAGGGGGCTATTTTCCATTCGATTTTTTAGGATAGAATAGGATAGTATTTCCTAGGAGATTATTTTCAGTGTTCACCCATTGTAACCATTTTTCAGAGATTAATAAAACGAGATTTGAGCTGTGGTCCCGATAGTAGCCGAACTACAGCTGCTCTGATTCTTCGTACCAGACGAAGATATGTAGGCATAGGATGCGATATCCTAGCGAGCACTAACGACTAACTTTTTGTTCTCTCGCTGCTGTGCGATCGAGACTTTCCCGCTGACGATTAATTGATACCCTGTTTCTCTCTTGCCCAAGTGCATTTGAGACCAAGCCATAGTTTTGCCCATAGGTTCCCGACCCTGTGAAACCAGTTGTTTTTTCTCACTGCTGTGTGAGAATGTTTGTTTAGCCGTAGTTAGTCTGAACTACGTAAAGCTCTGATCTTCCATGAAGTGTGGAAGTACGTAGGCACAAGACGCGAGGTCTTGGCGAGCCAATTTTCCCTGTAGTCCCGAACTACGTTGACTCTGAATTTCTCTCCTGAGAATACGTAGGCATAGAGTGCGACGCTCTATCGAGTCAATTCCCTTCCGTTTAGATTTAGCAGCCGTAGATAGATTGTTTTGCATCCAGTAGACAACCCAAGCAAGCATGGATCCCGTCGAGTACGACGGACGTGAGGGGTGCTAATACCTTCCCCTTGCGTAACCGACTCCCGAACCCAGGTTTTGGTTGTGATGACCATACCTTTCCCCGTTTTTTGCGAGGTTTACTTCGAGCGTTTCCTTTCCCGCTCTGAGGGATAAATAACGCACGGTGGCGACTCTTCTGTCAGCCGGCGCCGATTTTCGCAGTAGCGACAAGTTGCTTCTAAAAATCTATATCACAAACTGTGATTTTTACACTTAGATTAAGAACGAATAAAAACTATTCAGCTTGAGTAAGAAAGATTGTATGAGAGTTATTGAATAACTTCAATGAGTTTGTCAATGATTCGTTAACCTTGAAGAGATGTTGAAGACGTCCTTTTATAGTGCTGAAAGTCCAATGCTTGAAGACTGTGCAAGTAGAGTAGCTGTAGCCTTTTGTCTTCACATTACTTTTCCTTTCTCAGAAGTGGAATGATCATAGAAATGCCTTTTGCCTGAATCCTTGTGTCTATCACAAATAAGGAATAGTTCCGTTGGAGAGGACGTTGAGAATAGTACCAAGTCTGTTCACGTGCTGACATCTTTTCGAACGTAAACAACATCAGATCCTCTGATGTGCTTCTTGTTCTTCAGATCAGATTCAATGATATTAGAGTTGCAGTAATAGTGCTTTAGCGTGAGTGGTCTGATCAGAGCATACTTGTTTATCAGAGCCTCTGTACTTGTAGCGTAAAGTACATTCAGAGTCTTCTGAAACAATGCTTGAAACTCTTCGTACAAGATCTTCAACATGCTTCAGAGTCTTCTGCAGCTTCTGCTTCAGAGTCTTCTGGCAGCGCTCAGAGTCTTCTGATCACTTGCTTCTGATGCTTTAGAGCTTTGCGTAGAATACTGTTCAAATGCATTTTTGCTTCCATAATAATATTTAATTCAATATCTGAAACAAAAACACTTGAACAAAATTAGAGTATATATTTTCTTAATACAAAATTTCATTAGAGTTATCATCAAAACATAGAGATATATTTAAACACCAATCTGTGTTCTAACAATCTCCCCATTTTTGATGATGACAAAACATAGGAAATTTTGTTCGATAAAAAGGATAAATATATAACTCCCCCTGAGATAAAGAATCTCTCCTGAAATGAATACTCTAATAGAAGAAAAATACTTCCCTTTTTGCATGAGTATACTTTTCAGATTAAGAGCCTGGTTAAAAACCTCTGGTTAGAATCCTGGTTAGAATATACTTTCCAGAATCAGAGCTTGGCAATAGTTTGATTTGCTTTCCAGAACCAGAGCCTGGTTTACTCTTACTGATTTTCTTTCCAGAAACAGAGCCTGGTTTATTTTGCATAATCAGATCCTGGTTAACTTCTAGGATCAGAGCCTGGTAATTAGAACCTGGTTTGAGTAAAAGTATGGTTTGAGAATTCTTAGGGTAACTTCAATGAATTTTGTCAGATGATACATTATAGTTCTGAAAGACTAAAATTCAATGTTAGTTAATAATTTGTTATGTCTGAATTTCATTTTAGTAACTGTTTATTTTTGAAACAGAATTTCTTTTTCTCCCCCTTTTTGTCATAATCAAAAAGAAAAAACTTTTTAAGACATAAAATATTAATAGAGAAAAATAATATAAGAACAGATAATGAAACATCCAACTTCATAGATAAATAGAATCCAGAAAACATTAAGAGAAAAACACAAGATAACAAAACACAACAAACATGTGCACAAACATAACAGAAAAAGAAATTAAGTTTGGCGAGAGGCTATCAACTTCAGAAGATCTGTGATCTGAGAATTAGATTCCTCTTGCTTAGACATCCAAGTCTTAATATCATCTTTAGTTTGTTCTTGCTTCACCATCCATGTTCTGATCTCTTTATTGCTGGCTTCTAGCAGAGCAAACTTTTCTTCTAGATCTGGTCTTTCAGTCTTGATCTCAGAAGAAGCAGGTGTAGATGCAGATTCAGTAGCAGGAGCGCTATCAGTGAACATTGCAGATGCAGATGCAGGTTCTTGAATCTCAGAAGTAGAAGCTTGTTCCACAATCATCAGAGCTGATTGATTTGGCACAACAGTTTCCTCAACAACAACAGCTTCTGGAGGATTATCTTCAGACATAGGATCATCAGCATGAGCATTTTCCAGAGCCATAACTTGAGGTCTACTTATGTTCAGAAAAGTCTGTCTGATTACTTCAGCAAATTTCACCTTTGCATCATCAGAGCAAATGGTGCGAAGATTTGAAGCAACAATGTTGAATCTTGAGATGAATATGTCCCAAGTAGCTTAAAAAGCATCTGGATTCACACTTGACAAACAGTATTTCTTAACAGAGGATATCCACACATTCATTTCCTTCTTGAAGCCATCAAAGAGTGTACCAACATCCATTCTAGGTTTAGGTCTTAGGAAGTTTTCTAGAGATGGTGTTTTTGGTTGTTCTGGTGGGGATGGTATTGTGAAGTTTGGGATAATGAACAGAGGGTGAGGATATGGAGTAGAAGATGTTTGGCCAGATGATTCAGCAGAATCTTGAGGTTTAATGTAAAAGTGTTTGAGTTTGAGTCCAGAGGGAAGGGGATCCGAGGGATGAGGTTTGAAAGAAGTAAAGGATACAAACTCAGATGATCTTGGTTCATAGCCACGGAGGGAGGGGGTGAGTTGATTTTTGGGGGTAAGTCAGATTCAGATGAATCAGATGATTTAGAAGAATGACAAGATGTTGAAGATACATCAAACACTATCTTCAAAGGTTGAACGTCAAGAACCTCAGAATCAGATATGAATGATTCAGAAGGTTGATGTTGTTCAGGTTGAGGAACAGTTGGTTGTGGATCAGATGGGATGGGTTGTTCTGGTTGTGGTTCAGGTTGTTGTGGAGTAGGTTCTTCTGGTAGTGGTTTAGAAATTTGTTGTTGTGGAGTAGGTTCTTCTGGTAGTGGTTTAGAAATTTGTGGTTCTGGTGGGGGAATTTCAGAGTTTTGTTTCGGTGAAGAGTTTTGTTTATCAGAGGGGGGAATATCATATGGTTGAGAATGTGTTGGTTCAGAGTTATACTTTTCAGATGGAGTTGCTTGTGGTTGGGGTACAGAAGGAGCAGCTACGGAAGGTATCTTTGGTTTGGAAACACGAGGAGGAGAAAGTGAAGGTGAGGGTAAAGGTTCATGGAGAGTTTGATTAGATATGAGTACCTCTTTGACAGTTTGCATAATAGAATCTAAACTTGCCTCTGGAGGATTAACCTTTTGCTTCTTGACCCTCTTAGGTTTGACAGCAGCAGCTTCACCAATAGCCTTCCTCTTGGGTTTTGAGGATCCTTCTTCAGCAACCTTTCTCTTCTTCTTGTGTCTGGCCTCATAAAGATTTGGTGCAGGTTCACCTGCTTTTTGAACCAGATTTGCTGGTGTAACACCCCGATTCTGAATTTCCCATTATTTTGTTGAGTCTTTTAATTTATTGGTTTATTGTTATTTTATTGTGGAATTATATGATAATATGTTATGTGTGTATGTTGTGGTATTTTATTATTTGGAGAGTTTTGGGAATTAATTAGAATGCGTTTTAGATAATCCTGGATTAGTGGTTATTTTGAGAGAAATAGAGTAGAAAGAGTATAAGTGGAAAAGAGAACGAATAGAGAGAATAGAAACCAAGAGGAAAGAAAAAGAAGAGAAAGAGAGGAAGAGAAGAGAAATAAGGAGAAAAACCTAGAATCATCAAGAATCCACTTCTAAGCTTTCGATTGATCGGGTAAGGGTGTGAAACTTTATTATTCTTGCAATGCGTATGATTATGTGTGTTCTTGTTGGTTTTATTTTGGATTGGGGGGAATTTTGCTCATTTTTCATTTTAGGGCATAATGAGTTTAATCGGTAGAACATATGTTTTATCGGGTAGAATCTGATGAAAGTGTTGTAGAATAGTCATGGTTTGATAGACTAAGGCTATTGGAACTGATTTGATGAGAATCGATCGGTTTTGGAGTGGTTGAAGAATTATGTACAGTGAGGAATTTTGGTTCGCAGACACTCGCTAGCATGTTCGCTAGGCGAGCTGGTCGCGAACGTTCGCTAAGCGAGCAGTAGCGAATAGGTAGCGAATGGTCCCAGACATGGACAAAATGCATGTTGTGGTGTTCGCTGGTAGCGAATGAGGGTAGCGAAGGTTCGCTAGGGGTTCGCTGAGTGAGCAGGGTAGCGAACGAAGTCAGAGGCTTCTGTTTGCCTTCGCGAGCTTGTTCGCTAGGCGAACAAGTAGCGAATACTCGCTAGGAGCTCGCTAAGCGAACAGGGTAGTGAGCATGACAGGTTGTGTTTTCTTTAATGTTTCCATCCGAGGTCGGGTTTCCGACTTAACTTTGATTATTTTCTTGCTCGAGGCATCGATCATGCTGAGTTATGTTATACTGTGGGTAGCCGTATGGCGTGAATCCTAGACTATGAATTGTGGAATGTGTATGTGGCCATTTGGCAATCTTGTGCAATTGTTTAAATTAAATGGAATTGCATGGTGATATTGGTGTGAATGTGCATAATTGTATGTACTTGCATGAGGTGAAGAATGCTTGAATATATTTGTAAACATGTGTGCATTTTAAGAGTGTATTGTGTCGTGTTGCATGTGTAGCATCATGATTGCATTCTTGTGTGTCTAATCCCGTGTAGGATCTGCAGAAACCTCATGTGCCCTTGTGGGGTGTGAGCGATGGTTTAGTTACTTTGATCCCTAGGAGGATCTTCAGAAACGATCGTGTGCCCTTGTGGGGTGTGAGCGATGGTTTATTTTGATTCCGTAGAGAATCTGCAGAACAGTTGTGTGCCCTTGTGGGGTGTGAGCAACCGGATTGTGTGCCCGTGTGGGGTGTGAGCAATCCTGAAACATCGTGTGCCCATGTGGGGTGTGAGTAATGGGTGAACATCGTAGGCCCGACGGGGAGTTACTTCGGTAACGAGTGATGGTTCCATTTTGGTTCTTCAATTGAACCTGTTGAACGAGTCGATACCGCATTTGCAAATGAGTCGTGAGTCGGTCTCTATGAGTTGCATTATCATCTTTATATGATGTTTGGGTGAAATGAACATAATTGCAAATGTTTATGTGAAATGCTATGATTTGTGAAGCATGAATTGGTGAATGTGATTGATTATGTACGTCTACATGGTGACGTGTTGTAACAAGTTGTGGTGAGAAATGTGAATTTCGTGTATGTTATAATTGTGCTTTATGATATACATAATTTTGTGCATTGTTTGTTATGATAATGTTTCTCACCATTCTGCTGTTTTATAATGCTCTATGAGGCATTGCAGAGTAGGATGCTGGAGGTCTTTTGTGAAACGGGTCTTCATTTCTTTTGGTCAGATGGCTCTGATATGTAACACTGGGTAGTTAGTGTCGCTACTGCGAAAAACGAGACCGGGAAGGTAGAAGAGTCGCCACCTTTCGTTATTTATCCCTCAGAACGGGAAAGGAAACAATCGGAAAAAACCTGACGCAAAGGTATAAGACAAGGTCATCGCAACCATTGTGTAGATTTGGGAGTCGGTTACGCAAGGGGAAGGTATTACCACCCCTCACATCCATCGTACTCGATGGGGTCCACGCTTATTGTGTTTATCTGACAGGTTTGTCATATCTATTTACACTAGAGGTCTGGTCTGAAAAGAAAAGAAAATGACACGGCAAAGCGTCGCACTTTATGCCTACGTATTCCCGTCTGGAACGAGAAATCAAAGTCAACGTAGTTCGCCTGACTATGGGGTAAGGTTGCTCACCAAGATATCGCATCTTGTGCCTACGTACTTTCACATGGCGCGAAAGATCAGAGCAAACGTAGTTCGGGACCACAAGAGACACAGGTTTGTCTTTTTTATCCGAGTAAGGTTAACAGACGGTTCCAGCAGTTGGTGTATGCAGCTCGACCTTTGGAGACTTAGGCGTTACCGTTTCCAGTAGATTCGGGAGTTAACAGAACTCTCATTCTGAAAAATGGTTCCAGGGATTAAAGGTCCAAGAGGACAAAAAGAGTTTGATCTTTGTTTTTGGTTTTTTAAAGAAGTGTCTTTTATGGATGTTTGCAACTGATATCGCACTAGAGACTATGACCTGAGAGTGAATGCGTCGCATGTCACCCAAAGGGTACCATACTAAACATCCAGACTGTTGGAAAGAAACTCTCCAACAACCCTTTCTCAAGGGGAACTGATCCAGTCCTAAAGTTGTCATGCAAAATGGACCTATGGTTGAGGTTAGAAGGGAACTACCTAATATTATCATGCATGGTTAGAACCCTAATGTCTGTCATAACTTCTCTTGAACAAGAGAAGTCAGAGTTCCTAGGGGAACATGGCAAAGGAAAACAAACAGCAAAAGAAATAACTATAAAGAAATTACTGTAAATAAAATGCATCCAATGCAACAAAAAAGCAGAAGGAGTCGCACTCATCGTCTAAACAAACAAGGTACAAAGGCCACACACCACACAGGCAAGGGAGCTGAGCTCAACCAAATACCAACAAGCAAAGCCACACAGTAAAAATACAAGCAGAGGGAGAAACTCAACCTCTAATGCAGACAAGCAAAGGGAGCTATTCTCAACCTTTAGGATGCTCTTAGGCCTATGACTACTATATGAGGCCTATTACTAACACAACAATCCAAGCAAGTCACATCAATACAAAGCAGGGCAGTCAGAAAAAACAGCAGGCAAAACAACTCAACAACAAAGCAGATAAACAGCTAATAATCAAACAGCTGCAAACAACAACTTCAAACCAAACCATCTTCAACAGAAATCTTCATCTTCATGCTTCAACAAGCTCCAACACAAGAGAAGAAAAATCAAATCAAGATATTGGATTGATGATGGGAAGCAGGAAGGAAACCAAGGGAATCCCTCTTGACACTCAACCAGTCATCCGAGAAAGGCATCCTCAAAGGTTCTACCTATTGCAAAATACCACACATCCTTCCAAAGGAAGGATGATGTTTTCACATAGGGACCTTGAATCATAGGATGAAAATGGAAAGTAATCAAAGCAATCCATGTTTAATGAAGAAAGAAAACCACTTCTAAGCTCTTCCCTAAACCCTAATTCCTATAAACTACAAGAAAGCTAACAAAAGGAAAGGCAAACTCCAAGCCAAGCTCCACAATCAACTCCATAGAAGATACCACATGCCCATAACATCATCCAAGAAGAAGCACAAGCTCACCATGCACCAAAAGCCACCAAAGAAGGCAAAACAAAGCAAGCACCAAGTTAGGAGCACCAAATGAACACCCTAATTGTAAATTCTACCTAAAATAGCAAACTAGATTCTAAAAATCTATAAATTTTCCTAAGGGAACATGCAAGAGTAAGGAACCTATAGTTCAAATATCAAAGCCTAATTCAACATCTAAGGCAACTAATAAAATCCTAAATTAGAAAGTGTCAAAGGGAAACCATGAAAGGGAAGGCTCTAAAACCCTAATCCAAAACAGAACCTATGATTATCTAAAAAATCCAAAGAAAATTCCTGAGGGAACATACATCTCTAATCTACAACCTAGCAAACAATTAGGTCAAGATTCCATACCAAATGATCAAACAAAAATCAACAAACAGATGTATCAAATATGCAAAGTTAAAGAATTCAATAAAATGAGAAAAATCAAATTAAATTGCAAAATCATCAAAAATTAAACCTAACAGCATAGAAAAATCACAAATGAAGAGAGGATCATGAGCATATTTTTATTTTATTTTTCTGATCAAAAATGAAATTAAAATGAATTAAAGTATGAAAATGCAATTAAAATAATATGAAAATGAATTAAGAAAATCAAATAAGTCAGAAAATGTCACACGCGTTGGATGGATTGACTCAGTAGGCTAATCTAAAGGCTCTCAAGCTGTCCAACTTACACGCCACGTAGCTGCCAGATCAATTAATGAAACGGTGCACTTTGGAAGGTCAAAGTCCAAGTCTCAGTTTAAATCGTGTCCATTGGATCTGCGTACCAAGTCTTGTTTCAGAATCCATCCAACGGTGCATGGCCTTCGTTCTCATTCAAACTTTCAGATGGAAGGAGAAACTCAGGCGGTGGTCTGGTGGTTCCTCCACCGTCTTCTCCGGTGAGCAGGTAGTTACAGGTCACCAAAACTTCTCAAACCTTACATGATTCCACTCAGTTTTCCACACTGATTCGAAATATGACACTCATTTCTCTTAATTCTCAACAGAAAATGAAACACGAATCAGATCCTAAAATACACTTCAATCTGAACTCTCACTAAAACTCAAACTATTGGTATGAATAAAATCCTCATCTATCACAGATCATCACATGCTATTCCAATTGTATCAAAGCCTCAAGATCAGATCAATTCGCATCCAAACAGAAATTATGTCATCACCTAATTTGTCTCTAATCAACCAAATTCTTATCCAAATTCCATCTATATCTCAATCCAAAGCCTATCCACATACTAATCCTGCCTAGATCATGCTATAACCAGTGTAAATTTGAAAACTACATACCTGACTTTGAGCTTCAAATTGAGGTATCTAAAACACGATTCTGGCTTCAAAACTATGCAAATCCACTCAATGCTTGATGAGGAACGTATTTGTAACTTCAATTTTCTTGGATCTGGCTTGAAACTGAAAACACAATTTCACTTGGAGCTCTTGAAATTCAACTTGCTATCTCTGCTTCTGGTGCGAAATGATCTCCAAAAACGTTCCAATTCATTCACAGAACTTAAATAGAAAGTGTTTGTGGGCTTTTTTGATCCAATGGAGGCCCAAATCAAAAAATTAAAATTTCCTTCATAAAACCAACCATGGTGAATGCGTGTTCTGACTTGAAACTTCCCTTGGAAGCTTTCAGTCTTCTCCTTGTAGTCTGGTGAGAGAGTCTAGAGTGATTTGAGTACTTGAATCCATTCAATAACCAAGTTATGAGGTGTTACTTATTTGTGAAGTAACAAACCATATCACCATGAAATTTACCTCAAATGGAAATTCTACAATTTCCAATGTGTTTAGAATTGTTTTTCTGATCAAAATGAGTATTCATATGGTCCATTTTGAGCATAAATGAATTGATCATGAATTTTTCAATCAAATACCTTTAAATTCTTCCTTTTGCAAAATTCTTCAAACCAAGTCTCACCTAAATCCAAATCACTTCATCATGAGTATATGGTTGACCTAAAAACATCATTTTGATCAAGTTTTGTGTTGAACAAAATTGCATTTGAAGCTTACAAGATGGAGAAAATGACCTGTAATGCCAAATGACCTATAATCTTACTTTCCCAAAATACCCCTAACTTGTAAACCCCATAACTTGAGTTCTATAAATCATATGGATGACTTCTAGTATAATTAGGAAAGCTAAGATCAAGACATACAACTTTCATGTTAGCCAAAAGTTCAAGAGAAACACCCTTATAGGTCAAAAGTTCCTTGGAAGTTGGTTGACTTTCACAGACAAATTTCACATTCCTCAGATGACCTGTAACTTGTCTGGGTCATAACTTGAGTTCTATAAATCCAATGGAGGACTTCTAGTACTAAAATTAAAGCTAAGAGCATGTTCTATAAGTTTAATGTTGGCCAAAAGTGGAGATGAAAGTTGCATCTTGAGATAAGTGGTCTTGAAGTTAGACACTAAATAGGGGATTTTACCCTAAGAACCCTAATTTAGTAACTTCTCACTTTGTGCATTCTTCTTGCATAGACCTTGGAATATCATCTCATGTGCCTCAACACAACTATCCATGATTGCAAAGACTCAAAAATGAGCTTTGATCCTCTTCAATTGCACCATTGACTTAGGGTAATTCAGATGAAAACCCTAATTGCAACACCTTTAACTGTGGCTCCTCATACTTGGCACAAATGAACTGATTGAGCTCCACCATGACCCCCAAGGCACTCTATGAGCTCTATCCACACCCTCTCACCTTGTCAAGACCTCACAATCCATTGATGATCTTCTTCCTGATGACTATGGTGACCTCTCAAGCTTGAATAAAACCCCTAGAGAGGCTCCTCTGGATATAAACCACACTTGATCCCCTGCACAAATGAATAATGTTATGCTATGCAAATGTTAGATCAATGATATGCTAATGCAATGAAACATAAACCAAGTAAGAAAAGGTTAAGCAAACTTTGGGGTGCAACAGCTGCTCCTATTCGAGCGGCTTGGACCCGACTGGATGAAAAGCGAACGACTTTCAGGCAATCGAGGTAGAAGATGGTTGAATACCATAGAACCTGGAAATTTGCTAACCGAAGAAACAAATTGCTAAACTGCTCGGGGACAACACATCCAAACAATTGAATCTGGTTGTCGCAGCAACAATTGATCAAGAGTCTGATTTCAACATCAACCACCTGCATGACGCCACAGGTGTTGAATCAACAATAAACGCTGCAATAAGTGGGCACTACGTAAAGCACGACATCAATATCCTTGATCCTCCATTTCCTCGGAAACGGGCATACGCTAAATACAAGCGAGAATTGTCAATATCACTGACCTTCCATTTCCTCGGAAACGGGTATACGCTAAATAAAAGCGAGAATTGTCAATATCTCTGACCTTCCATTCCTCGAAAATGGGCATACGCTAAATAAAAGCGAGAATCGTCAATATCTCTGACCTTCCATTTCCTCGGAAATGGGCATACGCTAAATAAAAGCGAGAATTGTCAATATCTCTGACCTTCCATTTCCTCGGAAATGGGCATACGCTAAATAAAAGCGAGAATTGTCAATATCTCTGACCTTCCATTTCCTCGGAAATGGGCATACGCTAAATAAAAGCGAGAATTGTCAATATCTATGACCTTCCATTTCCTCGGAAATGGGCATACGCTAAATAAAAGCAAGAATTATCAATATCTCTGACCTTCCATTTCCTCAGAAATGGGCATGCGCTAAATAAAAGCGAGAATTGTCAATATCTCTGACCTTCCATTTCCTCGGAAATGGGCATACGCTAAATAAAAGCGAGAATTGTCAATATCACTGACCTTCCATTTCCTTGGAAACGGGCATACGCTAAATAAAAGCGAGCCTCGAGCATCCGAAGACTTGAATAAGCAAATCTGCGGGGAATTCTGACATCAGCTGTCAGACATCCATCTTGAACAAAAATGGGTAACAACTTTGAAGGTATAATCATGAAGCCTCTTAATGTTGACGTAACAGCCATCCAAGGAAAACTCCACTGGGGAAATTCTGGCGTCAACTGCCAGACACTTACCTTGACAACAGATAGTGACTTCAAGGTCTAATCCGCGAGATCTTTCCTTTTAAAATGCTGACGTAACAACAACCTAAGGAAAAATCCGCTGGGGAAGAAGAGAAACTTAAACAAGCAACTCTGATGAGGGAACACGTGATAAGACGAACGTTGTCATCACGTATCTCATGTCAAGAATTTGAACATCCGACACCATCCTGAACAAGAATTCCAAACCTATAGGAAAACACCTGAAAACAAAGAGGTAACCAACCTGGCTTATGTTTCAAAATGCATATGTTTGATAATGGCGTAATGCTCCATACGAAATGGAATGCTATGTATTTGGGTAAGTTGTTATGCCATGCAGGTATGATGCAAATGCAGGCTGCAATTACAGGTGTAATACCCCAAATTTTGCCCTAAGATTTGTCGTCGCATTTCATTGCATTTTTATTGCATTTAATCAATTACTAACAAATTTGTGTATTCGTTTGACTTTTTGCAGGTAAATATCATATGGCATGCATTTTTTCTTCTAAAAAGTAAAAATGACATAATTGGCAAGAGGACATGTGTAAGGAGTTGTGAGTGTGAGAGGTTGAGAGTTCGAATCTCAACTTAGTCACTTTTTGTTTTTTATTATTTTTACTCTAAATGTTTCTATCTCTCATTAAAAAATAACAAAAATAGTTTTTTATTATTATTTAATTATTATTTTCGTATTTTAATTAAATCATTTTTTAAAATATTATTTTTTTCACTTTTTTCTAAATTATTCATAAAAATATCCAAAAAATCATAAAATAAAAAATATTGAAATTTTTTTTGTTCTTTTTATAATATTTTTGATTTTAGGAATCAATAGGATTATTAGTTTTTATTTTAAGTTTATTTTAATTATTTTAAATTATTTAAATTTTATTTTTTCTTAACTAATTATTTAGTTTGGGCTTTAAAATGGGCTTTAGGGACATTATTGACAATTTGGTGTTAACCCTAATTTGTTCCCTGTATATACATGTGTTGCCTTGTTGAAAAAAGGGTCAGAAGGTTTTCTTCAGAAAAGAGGAGAGAGAAAGGGAGAAACAAAGGAGATCCCCAGAGAAGAAAGGCGGTCGTTCCCACAACTCGTCAGAAGGATTGGAGCTCTCCAGTGTTCCCTTATTCAAACCTTTTTCACATTTACCGAAGCAAACCTCCGCTTCGTAGGTTAAATTACTAAACCTTTTGCCTTTTCATGTTTATGTGCATATTTTGCCATGTTAATGTGTTTAGGTCCGTTAAATTATTAAACCTTTTGCTTTTTCATGTTTATGTGCATATTTTGCCATGTTAATCTCCATGTGTGTTTAGGTCTGTAGATTTTAATATCAAAACCCTTTTTTATCAAAACCTTTTTTTTAAAATCAAAACCCTTCTTTTATTTATTATTAAAACCTTTTTTTTAGTAAGACCTTTTTTAAAAACTGAAAAGCCTTTTTGTTCCCAAGAAGAAAAAAAAACCTTTTTGTTCCCAAAAACCTTTTCCCAAAAAACTGAAAAGCATTTTCCCAAAAAAAACTGAAAAGCCTTTTTTGTTCTAAAAAAAACTGAAAAGACTTTTCCTCCAAAAAAACTTTTTTTTTATAATTTAAACTTAATTTTTTTTATAATTTTAACTTAAATATTTTTATTAAAAAATTAAAATCTTTTTTTATAATTAAAATATTAAAAAATTAAAACCTTTTCGTAAGGAACTCCTATGTTTGATGTTTGTCGTGTCATTTTATGTACCTTTTATTATTTTTCTTTCTTTTAGCATTTCATGTGCATGCTCGAGGTTGAGATGTGCTTGTGGTGGCCACAGCCCCACACTATTTTCCTCCCTCACTTTATTCTAAGTGTCATTACATATTTTCATATTCTTCATGTTTTCAGAAATGTTTGTTTCTTTATACCCTCTGCCTTTATTACTTTTCTTATTTCTGTACCTTAATTATTCCTCCATATAATGATTTGTCATATTTTCACATTTTTTTACAGTTTTATCCTTCCGAAGGATTAGGTCCAGCCTTTTGGCCGCCGAGTCAATAGCCTTACCCCTTTAATGGATCAAACCCTGTTTAGCCTAGTGTCCCGCCGTGGGCAAAATTGCTTTTATCCTAGTGTTAGGCCAAAAGAGTCGCCGTACTCTGTTTTAAGGTTTTCCGCCGTGGAATCCCTAATTTAACCCTATTTTAATTTTAATTAACATTTTTTAACATAGAGATTGGAGTCTTTGAACAAACCTTGGCCACAGTCAAGACGTTTCTAACCTCCCTTTTGAGGGGAACTACAGTTACTCTGATTCCATTCCCGTAAGGATATGTAGGCACAAGATGCGATGTCTTGCCGAGTAAACTTAGAATTAACCCCTAGGTCTTTTTTAATTTTCAATCCTTTGTATATACCCTAAAGCAAAATAATTAATGAAATAAATAAAAAAAAATAAACAAAAGGTTCCCGTAGAGTACTACGGAAGTTTAGGGTGCTAATACCTTCCCTAAATTTAACCAACCCCCGAACCTTAGATCTCTCCCTTTTAGGTTTTTCCTTTCTTTAACCTTTCCTTCGGATAAATCAAAGACCGGTTGTAAATGAATTAAGATTCAAGTTAATCAATAGCTTGACATCCAAATTTCACTGCAACAGAAAATGGCGACTTCACTGGGGAGTCCTAACTTTTGAGGGTTATCCCCATTTTGTTTATTTTTCATTATATATTTGTTTCATTAATATTTTTGCTCATTTGTATATATATTGTTCAGGGGTACCTTGCTTGGGAATTACTGTGTTGTGAGATAAGTCCTACACTCGGACTTGAGTGACATTATTATAGGATGGCGATATATTCGACGAGGCTTATAGGGAGTGAGTCCCGACTAAGATAAATCGAGAATCACCGCTCAGTTGAGACCCTTTTGAAAATGGTTCAGTTGATCGAGTGTAGTCATGAAAACTTTTACCATTATCGATTGGAGTCTGTGATACTGGGAACCGTAGTACCTTTACACCATCTTGGCCTTATCTAGGACGTAGTGCGGGAACTATGTGGGAGTAGTCCTACAATGGTTGCTACGCGATACTACACTCGAACGAGGTTCTCTTGAGAATATTATCGACCCTTGAGTCAGTCGAGAAGTTGATAATATCCAAAAGATGGGCTGATGACTTTGGGCACTTTTTAGAACCCTTGTTCTGTAGGTACAATTAACCTATAGTACACACCACTTTGGGAAGGGTAGACCTTGACTCCATTCATTGTTCCTCTAAAATTAGGACCTTTGTTTGCTTATGTGCGTTTATGCTTTGCATCCATAAAGCATCATATCATTTCTAGTTTCAAGGAATTCAAAAGTCCTTTGCAAATTCAAGAAGTCCTACATTTTAAAGTCTAACATATTTTCTCACTTTCCTAAAAGGGAATGTTTGCAATCGACCGTTGAAATTCTTGAGACCTTTGCATGGCATTAGCATCACATTTTTGCATTGCATTTATCCCCCAGTTTCTCCTTCTTGGTCCTATCGTCTTCTAGTGTACCTTTGAGTCATCAAGCTGATTCCTCGACACAGATATCAGACCAGAAACGGAACAGGAGTCACTTTGATCCTATTCTCATGACTTACACAGAGCTATATCCTGACTTAGTCCGGCAAGGACTGATTACTACAAAGGCTTTACCACCTCCTCTTAATCCTCCGGCTGGATTTAGGGCTGATCTCCATTGTGCTTCCCATGAGGGTGCCCCAGGCCATGACTTGGAGCATTGTTTTGCGTTGAAGGCTAGAGTATGTGAATTGGTTAGAACTGGAATACTTGATTTTACAGACAGTCATCCGGATGTTCAGAAAAATCCCTTGCCAGTACATCAGAAATGAAGTTTTGTCACTAGGCCTTTTGTTTCTCGTTGTTTGCATTTTCCTTATTTTGTTTAAGTTGTTTGCTTTCAATTATGTTTGTACTTTCATTAATGAAATAAGCATTGCGAATTTATGCTTTATTTTTCAAATGTTTACTTCTTGTCCAAAATTTTGATATTCTAAGATTGGAGGGAGGATGATGAAAACGTTATACCCATAATTGCTGTCAGTATGCTTTCAATCAAACCTTGTTGACGATGTAAGGCATTGTTTCAATTCCCAAACACTGGAGAAATAAGGAAGTTAATCCCTCGTTACCCCCTTCGAGCCTAGAAGTTGGAGTTTCTTTCGTTACAAAAAACCCACAATTTTAACCTTGGGATGGGTAGTTCTCAGTTAACTTGGTTGTGTGTTCATACGATACACCTTTCATTAACAAATTTTCCTTCGCACACGTCAAACAAGTGTCGAAGATGTTTTCTAATCAAAAGGTCGATGATGGTTCACCGTAATCATTAAAATCAAACAGTCACTTTCCTTCACACAAAGAAATAATCAAAAGAAGCCCGCTAAGTCAAAACCTATGAAGGAGACTTAGGCAAAACTGGGGCATCCCGCTGACTGTAAACTCTAAAATAAACAGTTCAGGCAAAATTTAGGGATAATACAAAGAGATTTTTAAATCCTTATCTTGAAAATCCTCAATGTCAAAACAATCAAATGTTATAGGGGAGTAGTGGCTGCCTTTTCATAGGTCCCTTTGACTTCTGAGTCATCATTGCTACGATCAATGAAATCCCTAACTTATGGGAACCTGAATGCATAGTATGAGTTAACTGAGCATAGGACTGAAGATCATCACGTAGATTGGGTGGGTACAAATAAATTTTGAGCCTTTATCTTTTGTTTCATAAACCGTGAACCAGGCCACATTACAACCCTCAAAAGACCTAATTGAAGCAAGATTATTTTGAAAGTATACTACAGCAAGGTTGCGTAACCTGACTCCTAAAGATCTTTGTGAATCATTTATTTTGGAAGTACACCTTTGTTTTAAACTTTGAGCGTCTTGAACCGTTGTGTTCTGACTAACGACTCATGTATTTTCCATCATTCAAAAATAATTTTTCAAAAAATCGCATGAACTTTGCATTACCATGTTTGTATGAATATTTTTGTTTGCAAATTGGCTTTCCTCTAAGGAATTTTCAAACAATGAGAAACTTGGTCAAGTGATCTTATCAGGGGCAAGTTCCTTTTACATCCTGTCAAAGAATTAGTTCAAGATTTGTTCAAGGCAATATCTTCTCAGATTTGGTTTATCCAGAGAATTGTTCAAGACCCAGACTGGGGCAAGCCCTCCGAGGATACAACAAAACAGTCGATTCCATGAATTAGACAGCTGAAACAATTATCAGTTCATTTGACCTGGGGCAGTTTACTTGCATAATCCCTAAGCAGTTATTCATCATTCCTACAGTGACTATCAACTTGATACAGTTTAACAGAATGACAGTGATCTCCGTGTTGAGGAATCAGTCCTCCAGTTTTGTCATCTCACCGAAAGAGTCGAGCCTTGTTGTCGGCGTCTGCATTTGCATTTGATCATATGTCATAGCATAATTCCTATACATGTGCATATCCTGGGTGCTTTATTCCCCATTTACATTTCTATCTTGGGTGCTTTACTCCCCATTTACATTTCTATCTTGGGTGTTTTATTCCCCATTTACCTCTCTATCTTGGGTGCTTTACTCCCCATTTACATTTCTAGCTTGGGTGCTTTACTCCCCATTTACATTTCTATCCTGGGTGTTTTACTCCCCATTTACATTTTTATCTTGGGTGCTTTACTCCCCATTTACATTTTTATCTTGGGTGCTTTACTCCCCATTTACATTTCTATCTTGGGTGCTTTATTCCCCATTTACCTCTCTATCTTGGGTGCTTTACTCCCCATTTACATTTCTAGCTTGGGTGCTTTACTCCCCATTTACATTTCTATCCTGGGTGTTTTACTCCCCATTTACATTTTTATCTTGGGTGCTTTACTCCCCATTTATATTTCTATCCTGGGTGCTCTACTCCCCATTTACATTTCTATCTTGGGTGCTTTACTCCTCATTTACCTTCTATCCTTGGGTGTTTTATCCCCCATGTACCTTTTATCCCGGGTGTTTTATTCCCCGTTTACCAGATATTCCTGGGTTTACCTAACATCATAGTGTTTTACCCCCATTTACTTTTTTTTTCTCCCTAAGGTCGTGTTTTACTCGCGTCTTACCTTGTGGGCAAAATTTATTTACTTGGCATCATGGGTGTTTTATCCCCATTTGCGTTTTTCTCCTGAGCTCGTGTTTTACTCGCGTCTTACCTTGCGGACAATTTCTAATTTACTTGGCACCTATCAACAGTTCTGTGTCGTGTCTACCCGACGTTCTTCCAGATATGACATGTCTTCTTCCCTAGTGCAATTCCTCGGTGGGTCGTCCCCTGTGACGTTGTTTCGTCTGTATCCGTGCATTTGTCATTTTCATCATACGCATCATATCAGATTCATATCATATTTAGCATTATAGTTCGTTTTGTTTTGTCCTTATCATTGCATAGCATTGCGTCTAAAGGCAAAATTTTCGGTTATCTGTATTTAAATCCCTCCACCATGATTTCTCGAGTCTCCGTTGCTCAAATCACCCGGTGAAGTTATTTAAATAGGGGCAACTGTAATACCCCAAATTTTGCCCTAAGATTTGTCGTCGCATTTCATTGCATTTTTATTGCATTTAATCAATTACTAACAAATTTGTGTAGTCGTTTGACTTTTTGCAGGTAAATATCATATGGCATGCATTTTTTTTTCTAAAAAGTAAAAATGGCATAATTGGCAAGAGGACATGTGTAAGGAGTTGTGAGTGTGAGAGGTTGAGAGTTCGAATCTCACCTTAGTCACTTTTTGTTTTTTATTATTTTTACTCTAAATGTTTCTATCTCTCATTAAAAAATAACAAAAATAGTTTTTTATTATTATTTAATTATTATTTTCGTATTTTAATTAAATCATTTTTTAAAATATTATTTTTTCACTTTTTTCTAAATTATTCATAAAAATATCCAAAAAATCATAAAATAAAAAATATTAAAAAATTTTTTGTTCTTTTTATAATATTTTTGATTTTAGGAATCAATAGGATTATTAGTTTTTATTTTAAGTTTATTTTAATTATTTTAAATTATTTAAATTTTATTTTTTCTTAACTAATTATTTAGTTTGGGCTTTAAAATGGGCTTTAGGGACATTATTGACAATTTGGTGTTAACCCTAATTTGTTCCCTGTATATACATGTGTTGCCTTGTTGAAAAAAGGGTCAGAAGGTTTTCTTCAGAAAAGAGGAGAGAGAAAGGGAGAAACAAAGGAGATCCCCAGAGAAGAAAGGCGGTCGTTCCCACAACTCGTCAGAAGGATTGGAGCTCTCCAGTGTTCCCTTATTCAAACCTTTTTCACATTTACCAAAGCAAACCTCCGCTTCGTAGGTTAAATTACTAAACCTTTTGCATTTTCATGTTTATGTGCATATTTTGCCATGTTAATGTGTTTAGGTCCGTTAAATTATTAAACCTTTTGCTTTTTCATGTTTATGTGCATATTTTGCCATGTTAATCTCCATGTGTGTTTAGGTCCGTAGATTTTAATATCAAAACCCTTTTTTATCAAAACCTTTTTTTAAAATCAAAACCCTTCTTTTATTTATTATTAAAACCTTTTTTTTAGTAAGACCTTTTTTAAAAACTGAAAAGCCTTTTTGTTCCCAAGAAGAAAAAAAAACCTTTTTGTTCCCAAAAACCTTTTCCCAAAAAACTGAAAAGCATTTTCCCAAAAAAAACTGAAAAACCTTTTTTTGTTCTAAAAAAAACTGAAAAGACTTTTCCTCCAAAAAAACTTTTTTTTTATAATTTAAACTTAATTTTTTTATAATTTTAACTTAAATATTTTTATTAAAAAATTAAAATCTTTTTTTATAATTAAAATATTAAAAAATTAAAACCTTTTCGTAAGGAACTCCTGATGTTTGATGTTTGTCGTGTCATTTTATGTATCTTTTATTACTTTTCTTTCTTTTAGCATTTCATGTGCATGCTCGAGGTTGAGATGTGCTTGTGGTGGCCACAGCCCCACACTATTTTCCTCCCTCACTTCATTCTAAGTGTCATTACATATTTTCATATTCTTCATGTTTTCAGAAATGTTTCTTTGTTTCTTTATACCCTCTGCCTTTATTACTTTTCTTATTTTTGTACCTTAATTATTCCTCCATATAATGATTTGTCATATTTTCACATTTTTTTACAGTTTTATCCTTCCGAAGGATTAGGTCCAGCCTTTTGGCCGCCGAGTCAATAGCCTTACCCTTTTAATGGATCAAACCCTGTTTAGCCTAGTGTCCCGCCGTGGGCAAAATTGCTTTTATCCTAGTGTTAGGCCAAAAGAGTCGCTGTACTCTATTTTAAGGTTTTCCGCCGTGAAATCTCTAATTTAACCCTATTTTAATTTTAATTAACATTTTTTAACATAGAAATTGGAGTCTCTGAACAAACCTTGGCCACAGTTAAGACGTTTCTAACCTCCCTTTTGAGGGGAACTACAGTTACTCTGATTCCATTCCCGTAAGGATATGTAGGCACAAGATGCGATGTCTTGCCGAGTAAACTTAGAATTAACCCCTAGGTCTTTTTTAATTTTCAATCCTTTGTATATACCCTAAAGCAAAATAATTAATGAAATAAATAAAAAAAATAAACAAAAGGTTCCCGTAGAGTACTACGAAAGTTTAGGGTGCTAATACCTTCCCTAAATTTAACCAACCCCCGAACCTTAGATCTCTCCCTTTTAGGTTTTTCCTTTCTTTAACCTTTCCTTCGGATAAATCAAAGACCGGTTGTAAATGAATTAAGATTCAAGTTAATCAATAGCTTGACATCCAAATTTCACCGCAACAACAGGCACTGGCTGCCGGAGAAAAACTGGATACATAACCGCTTCAGCATGCCAAATGTTGGAGACAAAGCCAAATCCGCTGGGGATAATCAGATATCACAGAATTATTCCAGCAAAATAAATGCTGAAAAGGGTAAGCTGACTCCACTAGGGAAAGAAGCAATCCTGCTGGGGAACTAGCTTAACTAATCCGTAGCTATGAACTTTGCAGAAGATGATCAACCTACTGGAGGAAAGATAACCTGCTGGAGAACAGAAAGAACCATCCTGCGCGAGGATGAACCTCTTCAAACCATTGACGGCCTGGTTGTGCCCTGTGAGGATCTCACTGGGGATCAAATGTACACACGACCACTGCTGGGGATGCAACTTACTGCCTGATCGCTGGCTAGCTCGCATCAGACTCTTGTAGGGATAAAGATGCAACTTCCATCTACTGGGAATGGATAGAATCACATAAAGCCTGCTCCTACGTTAAAGGACTCCGGCTGGGGGAACACGATCCCTGGGCCATCTGCTGCGGCGAAGGTAACGATCCCTGCAAAAAATGAGCAATAACAAGATATCTCATACAACAAGCAATATCCAGGTCAATAGCCGTGACAATCGCTCAGTCAATTCAAAGTTTTAACAATTATTGGCCGAGGCCTGCGAGTTTATGCACGTGCAAGTTTATCAAAAACATCGACGTTTTCCACAAACAAAACAGCAAAAGTTAAAAACAAGAACAAAACATCAACTACTGAATAGTATGCGTTTTATTGATAACGGGCCTGTAAATAGGCAAAGTTTTGTACAATGGATGCAACTCCTGAAAAGAGGAAGCTACAAAAATAAATACAAATATGTACAGAGGTACAAATAAATTCTATACATGTCGGCAACGTGGTACAAACGAACACCATGAGCTAATCCTCTTATGACTCGCCCGACTCCGACGCTTTCCCGATACTCTGTCCTCGGAAGAGATTGACTTGGATAATCGACCCTCAGGTATTCCCAAACCACTAAGCAATGCAGTATCAAACTTGGACCGCAGTCATTTGCTTTTTCAATCCCTAACTTTTGCCTGAATCGCCCTTAGCGGGTCTTCAATTCACCGGGATACCCTTTTTTTGCCGAAGTTGCCTTCTCAGGTTTTCGACTTTGCGGGTGTATATCTTTTTAATTTTTATCCCTAATTTTTGCCCGAACCCTTTTTTTCTTTTTGGTTCGCCGGGATGCCCCATTTTTTCCTGGACTCTCTTTTTTCTATCCAGCGGGTCTCTTTTAAGCAAAGTATTTTTTAACTGCGTCCGAGTTCACAGGGGATGAAAAATCCTCGCCATCCATGGTGGACAACAGTAAGGCTCCTCCAGAGAAGACCTTTCGCACAATGTATGGACCTTCATAGTTGGGAGTCCATTTGCCCCTATGATCCGATTGTGGTGGGAGAATCTTCTTTAGCACAAGATCGCCTGTCTGAAAGCTTCGAAGGCGCACCTTCTTGTCAAAAGCTTTGTTCATCCGGCTCTGGTATAACCGACCATATGCGATAGATGCAAGCCTCTTCTCGTCCATCAAACTGAGCTGATTCAGCCTATTCCTTACCCACTCTGCCTCATCAAGTTGGACATCAAGCAATACTCTCAAGGAAGGAATCTCAACTTCTAATGGTAGGACAGCCTCCATACCATACACCAATGAAAAGGGTGTTGCCCTGGTTGATGTGCATACCGTCGTACGATAATCGTGCAAAGCGAATGGCAACATCTCGTGCTAGTCTTTGTATGTCACAACCATCTTCTGAACTATCTTCTTGATGTTCTTATTGGCCGCTTCAACAACTCCATTAATCTTGGGCCGATAGGGAGATGAATTATGATGCTCAATCTTGAAATTTTGGCACAACTCTTTCATCATCTTGTTATTCAGGTTCGAACCATTGTCAGTAATGATTCTTTCAGGAATGCCGTAGCGACAAATGATATCCTTTTTGATAAACCGGGCTACCACTTGCTTGGTAACATTAGCGTAAGACGCTGCTTCAACCCATTTGGTGAAGTAATCGATAGCTACCAGAATGAACCGGTGGGCTCAATTTTCCCAATCATATCGATGCCCCACATGGAGAAAGGCCATGGGGACGCCATAACATTCAAAGGGCTCGACGGCACCTGAATCTTGTCTGCATAAATCTTGCATTTATGGCATTTCTTTGCAAACTTAAAACAGTCTCTTTCCATTGTCATCCAATAATACCCTGCCCGTAATAACTTTCGAGACATAGCGTGTCTGCCGGCGTGCGTGTCAAAGGTTCCCTCGTGGACCTCCTCCATGAGTATATTAGCTTCTTTCTCATCAACACATCGCAAAAGCACCAAATCATGGTTTCTCCTGTACAGAACACCATCTGGATTCAAGTAGAAATTGCCAGCCAATCTCCTAAGAGTCTTCTTATCGCGGCTGGATGCCCCAGTCGGATACTCCTGGTTCTTTAGGAAATTCTGGATATCAAAATACCACGGCTTGCCATCGGAAGCTTCCTCAATGGCGAATATGAAGGCGGGCCTATCAAGGCGAGAGATAACTTTTCTGGGAGCCTCATTCCAGAAGTTAACTTTGTACATGGAAGACAATGTCGCAAGAGCATCAGCCATCTGATTTTCTGCCCTTGGCACATGATGAAACTCTACCCGGTCAAAGAAAGGCAACAACCTCCTTGCATAATTCATATATGGTATCAAATTGGGCTGACGGGTCTCCCATTCTCCCTTGATCTGGTTCACGACTAGCGCGAAGTCTCCATACACATCAAGATTTTTAATCCTCAAATCAATAGCCTCCTCGAGACCCATGATACACGCCTCATATTCAGCTTCGTTATTAGTAACTGGGAAGGTCAATCTGGCAGTGAACGGGATGTGCGTCCCATGGGGAGTCGTGATGATTGCCCCAATTCCACTTCCATATGAATTCACAGCACCGTCAAAAATCAATTGCCATTGGGAACCCGGCTCAGGACCTTCACCATGCAACGACTCTTCGCAATCTTTCATCTTTAAGTACATGATATCCTCGTCAGGAAAATCAAACTTCATCGGCTGATAATCATCGATTGGCTGCTCCGCCAGGTACTCTGACAGTACGCTACCTTTAATAGCCTTTTATGAGACATACTGTATATCGTACTCTATCAGTACCATCTGCCATCAGGAGATCCTTCCAGAAAGTGCCTATTTCTGAAAGACGTATTTGATCGGATCCATCTTCGAAAACAGCATGGTTGTATGGTTTAGCATGTATTGTCTCAGACGTTTGGCAGCCCAAGCAAGTGCACAACACGTCTTTTCGAGCATTGAGTAACGAGACTCACAATCTGTGAACTTTTTACTCAGGTAGTAGATCGCATGCTCTTTTCGTCCATTCTCGTCATGTTGACCGAGAACACAACCCATACTGTTCTCAAGAACCGTCAAGTACATGATCAGTGGTCTCCCGGCTATTGAGGGTATCAAAATCGGAGGTTCCTGCAAGTATTCTTTTATTTTTTTCAAACGCCTTCTGACAATTTTCGTTCCAGACAATTGCCTGATCTTTTTTCAACAATTTAAACATGGGCTCACACGTGGCAGTTAGGTGAGATATGAACCGGGCAATGTAGTTCAACCTCCCCAAAAACCCACGAACCTCTTTCTCTGTTTTTGGCACTGGCATTTCTTGTATTGCTTTTATTTTAGCAGGATCAACCTCTATTCCTTTTTCACTAACAATGAACCCCAGTAGCTTACCAGATCTCACCCCGAAGGTGCACTTATTAGGATTCAGCCTCAGTCTGAACTTCCTAAGCCTCTCAAACAATTTCAGAAGATTCACCAGATGCTCCTCCTCCATCTGGGATTTGGCAATCATATCGTTAACATAGACCTCGATCTCTTTATGCATCATATCATGAAAGAGTGTCGTCATAGCACGTTGATATGTTGCCCCAGCGTTCTTCAAACCAAAGGGCATCACTTTGTAGCAGAACTTTCCCCACGGGGTAATAAAAGTTATTTTCTCCATATCCTTGGCGCCATTTTAATCTGATTATAGCCCGAAAAGCCGTCCATGAAGGAAAACACAGAGAATTGAGCAGTGTTGTCGACCAACACATCAATAAGAGGAAGCGAGAAGTCGTCCTTAGGGCTCGCCTTATTCAGATCCCGATAGTCAACGCACATGCGCACCTTACCATCTTTCTTCGGTACAGGTACTATATTGGCGACTCAAGGAGGATAAGTTGTAACAACTAGGAAACCAGCGTCCCACTGTTTCTGCACTTCCTCTTTAATCTTTACGGCCATATCCGGTTTAGTTCTTCTGAGCTTCTGCTTGACCGGCGGTCAGTCTTCATGCAATGGCAAGCGGTGGACCACAATATCAGTATCTAGCCCAGGCATATCTTCATAAGACCAAGCAAAGATGTCACTATACTCTCGAAGCATCTCGACAAGTCTCTGCTTGATATCACTTTGCAGCGCAGCCCCTATCTGGACATTCCTGACAATCTCTTCCGAACCCAAATTAATGACCTCGATATCCACCTGATGAGGCAGAATGATTCTCTCTTCTTGTTTCAACAGACGAGTCAGCTCTTCTGGTAGGTCGTCGTCCTCAACAATCTCTTCTTCGGCTTGAAATATCGGGTGCTCAAAGTCGAAGCGAGTCATAGGGAGATCTTGATCGGCGTCATCTGAAATATGGATCATCCTGCAAGAGAAAAGGGTTAAATGCTTCAAATGATATGCAAACGAAGCATACAACCACATCGCCATTTTATTGTAAAAATAAAAATAGAAAAACAGGGATCCCAAAATTTGCATGAGGAAAACGCCTTTATTTAACGATTAACACAAAGCATACACATAAGCAAGTAGGCCCTGAAATAAAATCGCTATGCCCCGGGTAGGGCATAGGATTGTACAATAATCGAAAAATAAAGCATTACTGTTTCGGCGTCACTTGGACAAAGTCCTGGATAGACCAGTTGCAGAGGTTTCGTCCTGGCTTGCTGGGTTTGATCCATGAATCCATGTCACAGTCACTATCGCCTTCTTCACTGTCAGACACATCATTGATCTTCTCAAAACGGACTCCTCCTGGAGTGAACACAATCGGCCCTTTGAACCTCGGAGTGCTCTGTGAAGAGGATGATGACGACGGGTGATACCCCAAACCGAACTTGTCCTGCTTGACAGGAATCTCCAGAACTTGACCCCAACCTTTGGTTTTCCCGGTCTGAACTACCGCCTGAGCTTCTTTGTACGACGACATAGCTACCTCTGGCCCCTTGCTGATGACAGGAGATTTGTCTGTGATCTGCACTCCTTCAAAGGCTTGGCACAAGGTCTCATGGATCTCTCCATCCACTTCGACATATTTAAATGATGACAGATGACTGACTAAAATGTCTTCCTCCCCACATATGGTGACAATGCTACCACCGACCGCATACTTAAGATTTTGGTGCAACGTTGATGTTACAGCCCCTGCAGCATGGATCCACGGTCGTCCAAGCAAACAACTATAAGTTGGTTGTATGTCCATGATATAGAACACGGTATCAAACACTTCTGGACCGACCTGGATCGGCAACGTCAATTCTCCGAATACAGACCTTCTAGTCCCATCAAATGCCCTCACCACCAAGTCACTTGGCATGCCGATTACACCTCGGGTATCTAGCTTCAGCAATGCTTTCTTGGGCAAGACGTTTAGGGATGATTCGGTGTCGACAAGGATATGAGACATAACAGTGCCCCTACACTCAACAGAAATATGCAACGCATTGTTATGGTTGCGGCCCCTGGGCGTCAAATCAAAATCAGTAAAGCCAAGGCCATGCCCCACATTCACGTGTGCAATCACTCCTTCGAGCTGATTCATAGATATCTCCTAGGGTACATAGGCAGCGTCCAAAGCTTTCAACTACGCGTTCTGGTGAGCCTCGGAACAAAGCAACAAGGACAAGATTGATATTTTGGAAGGCGTCTGTTGCAGATGATCGACAATTTTGTAATCGCTCTTCCGAATTAATCTCATGAATTCTTCTACGTCTTTGGTCAAAGCCTCTTTTTCCTTCTCCTGCGACGGCCCTTCTCCATCAACTTTACCTTTTCCTCTGGCAGCTCTCTCAGCCTCTACCCCTGGTGACGCAAAGATTCTGCCACTGCGAGTTACGCCCCCTGCCCCCACAAGATTATCAACGGACCCTACAGGCGGGCTTGGCAGGTTAATCTTCTCCCCATTGCAATAAACTTCCGCCCCATAATTCTAGGGGATGGCTTTAGTACTTTCATATGGAATAGGTCCAGCTTTGGTAATTGTGATGGTCGGCCTCTTGGGAGGTGTCGATATTGTGACAGTCTTGAACGGGATTGTAATTGTTGCAACTTCACCCTGCTTCTCAGCTTTTGCCTCAACAATCTTATCTTCAGCAGTGCGATCAAACTACAGCGTACCTTCATCGATCAGCCTTTGAATACCTCTTCTCAAGTTATTACAACCCTCAGGCTGGGCCAAACAATCAATACAATCAGCATCACAACCAGGGAACACCCCCCTTTTAGTAATCTGCTCTTGACATAACCCAAAGGCGTTTTCAATTCATTCACATTCATAACCAGATTCAAACTAGCATCTTCCAATACAGCACCCACCTTTGCAGTTCCATGCGGAGGCATCGGATTCTTCTCAATATTGGGCGCTTCGTTACCAAAGTTTATAGCCTTGCTATCTATCAAATCTTGCACCTTGTGTTTGAATGCTTGGCAATTCTCGATGGTATGACCGGATGCCCCGGAGTGGAAATCGCAATGTCCATTAACATCATACTCGTAAGGAGGAGTTCCCTTTGGCGGAGCTAGCATCCTTTTCTCAACCAGCTGCAACTGTAACAGAGTTGGAAGAAGCTGAGCATACGGTAGCGGAGGTGCATTAAAGACTCTTTTCACAACCCTATCCCTACCTTGATATCTCTGCGGAGCAGCGTTCTGTCGTCCCTGTTGCTGTTGTGGTTGTTGTTATTGCTGTTGAGGTACAAGAATTGTTACACTGGCGACTTGCTGCCTGTGCCAATTCCGACTTCTATCCCTTCTCCGATCACTACATACTGAATTGGTGTCTCCCTGTCTCTTGTTCCCAAAATCCTTTTTACCACCTCCAGCTGAGGTTGACTCACCCGCTTGAATCTTACCAATCTTAACACCATTCTCGATACGTTCCCCCAAGAGTATCAGCTCGGAAAAATTAGCCGTTGTACAATTGATCAGCCTGTCATAGTACAACCCAGAGAAAGTGCCCACAAACATGTCCACCAACTCACACTCAACCATGGGCGGGTGCACCCTGGCAGCCAACTCACGCCATCTCTGGGCGTATTCTTTGAAACTCTCACCGTTCTTCTAGGAAATATTTTGGAGCTGGACCCTGTTCGGCGCAAGGTCGCTGTTGTATTGGTAGTGCTTGACAAAAGCTTCAGCTAACTCCTTCCATCTACCGATTTGAGTAGGCTCTAACCCCATGTACAATTCCAATGACGGTCCCGACAAGCTGTCCTAGAAAAAATGTATTAGCATCTTTTCGTCATTAGAGTAGGCGGACATCCTCCGATAGTAAGAACGCACGTGAACTCTCGGGCAAGTATCCCCCTTGTACTTGTCGAAAGTGGGTGCTTTGAACTTGATTGGTACCTTCAAGCCAGGGACTAATCCCATGTTAGCTACATCCAATCCTGTGGAGTTCTGATTAGCAAGATTCTTCATCTGTTCTTCCAACAACCTGAACCTTCTGTCACTATCAATAGGCATCTCAAGATCTCGACCTGGAGGAGGGAAAGCATCTTCCTGACGATCTTCGCTCCAGTGGGAATCCTCGTTACCATACCCAGCATAAGCAGCCTGAGGACCAAAACCAGCCTGATTGAACCGGGGACCATATCCCATATTACCATAACCCTGATTACCAGCACCTGGACCAAAACCAGTGTTGTAGGCGCCCACCCCAACACCATTGTTGCTGGCATTACCAAAACCTGCGTTACCGAAGCCCTGATTGTCGTAACCCTGATTTCCGCCAAAACCAACATTGCCAACACCAATGCCCATACCAGCATTCCCAACACCAAGACCAATATTCCCATTGCCAACATTGAAGCCAAAGTTTCCAGCACCAATATTACCATTGGTCTCTACATGCCCATTACCGTTACCAGTCACATTTCTGTTCCCGGTTCGGTTACCGATCTCAGTCACATTGGGGACGACTACCGGTATAGCATCACCAGTTTGGAGAGTCTCACCATGAGGAGGATCAGCAGTAACCCCGCCATGCAGCACACCCTGACTATCAACCCTAGCGATCAAAGGCTTCACCAGAATTTGCAGCTGCTCCTGGCCCTTGGCCACAATTTCCATCACTTGCATAACTGTGCCATCCGATCGCGCATCTCTTGCATCTCAGTCTGCATCTGGTCCATGGCTTTCTTACAGTTGCTTCTGGTAGAGTAGCGATGAATTCTCTGGTCGGCAATCCTGGAACCTGCATCAACAGAGGGTTAAGAGAACAGTACAAGGTACTGACTATGCAAATGATTTATGCAAATGCAAACGTGTGTCTGTGTGTTAGGGAGATTTTTTTCCCCCGATTCGAGTGCCAGAGTGCAAGTGCTGATAACAAGAAGTCCGAATCTAGTCACTGGAATAACATCTCATATATATATGTATTGGCCAACAAGGCAGCAGTACAAAGTCAATGAATACAAAGAGAATCAACAGCATGACCTCAACCAACAGGCCTGGTGATGGTCAGCTTACAGTAAGAATCAGAAAAATACAAAGAGTTACAAAGATAATCAAGTGCGACAACGAGCACGAAACTCTTCTAGCAACTCTTTTGTCTTGGGGTGATCGGGTCGAGTAAGTAACCCCTCAACAAGAAACTCTCTCTGCATGATAATGCACTGGAGACCTTCAACTGAATCTTCCCACGCTCCCTGGCCAAAGCAATCTTCTAACTTTCGCTTCTTAGACTCGAACCTCTGCTTGTGATCTTTCAGGGTAGCAAGGGTTTTGTTCATCAGGTCTTCAGCGACATATCTGCGAGCAGTTTCCTCATCAAACCTCTTCTCACTAACCTTCACCTGAGCCTTCAATTTGGAGATCTGCTGTTTCAATGTATCCTCCCTCTCTTTGTTGTTGGCTATGGTGGCATTCCACTGCTGATTAAACTTGGATATTCTTCGGTATGCTTCATCCAAGTGCTGCTTCTTAGTAGCCAATACATCATTAACAGATTTGAAGTCCAGACCCAAGCGCTCCCGATCAGCTATCTGCTTAGTCAAGTTCGTACCTAATCTGTTCACCAACTCTGTTTGCCTCTTGAAGAAGTGGACGACTTCACTTCTCTCGCCTCTGATCTGTGCCAACTCTTTCTCTAACTTTTCATTTGCCTTCTCCAGCTCTTCTCTCTCAGCTAACACCTGATTATACTGCTGAATAGGCACGGTAGTAGGCTCTTCCACCACTGGAGGGCATTCCTGCTTAGCAGGTGGAAAAGGCATTCCTATAATCTCTGCTCTGGCTCTGATCCAGGTCACATACGGAGCGTAGGCTTGGCTATTACTTTTCCCCAACAATGACTTCCCTCGTCTACTGATATCATTCCAGGCATGCTGAAGCTTAGATAACATATCCCCCTCTATAAGACTGGTGAGGTACAGAGATTCGTGCACCTCTTCATCCTTTGGCGGAGCTCTCAAAGCATAAGCAAACTGTCGGACAAGTAGAGATAGATTATAGTTGATACAGCCCTTTCTTCCAATCAAAGGCACATTCGGAAACCCACTGCAACTGAATATAACTTTGGAGCCCAACATATCTCTATCAAACCAAACAACACTCTCTGCTGATAAACTCATCAATCACTCAAACCACTCAGCTGTGGCTGCAGATGAAGCAAAGAGACCCTTCTTGGGTAGGTGACTATCAAACCATCTGTAGAGTAAGGGCACACAGCATGATACATTCTTACCCCTTCTGTTCTCGTTCTTGTAGTGGACGGAATGATACACATCGCCAATCAAGGTAGGAACTGGATTCCCTGATGCAAAAATATGAAAGGCGTCTAAGTCCACAAAATCAGGCATGTTAGGAAACAAAATGATACCATATATGCAGAGAGCAAGAATAGCGTTGAAAGCAATCCAACAACCGTCTTTGGCACACTGTTGGGATTTCCCAACTAAGAACAGCAAAGAGAAACCAGGAACCCCGTTCCAACTGGACAAGATCAACTCAGAGGCATCCAGATGAAGAGAAAGAGCTAGATTAGCCAGATTAGGCTCAGCATCCATATGAACAAATGGCACCTGACTCTTGATAGGCACACCCAATAACTCAGCATACTCCTCTAATGTAGGTGCAAGAATGAAGTCTGGGAAAGTGAAACATCTCAAAGGAGGATCATAGAACTGCAGCAAGGCATACAACCCATTATACTCATACACAGAAGGTTTACGGACCAAACTGAGCAGCTTCCCATAAGACTTTCTGAATTCACCTCTCACAGTATCATCTGCCAAAGCAATCAAACTGGACAACTGAGCAACATCTGGAGTAGGGAACTTGTAGGCTACAGTCTTCCTCAGAGAACCTATAATAGCACAACAGAAGGCAAGAAAACCTGAACCGGGGGATAAGGTACCTGCAACACAGACACACGTTAATGATATGCAAATGAGTATGCAAAATGCAAAATGCAAACATGCAACAGGGGATCAAGATGGCTGTTGAGAATATCAAAGCTCTGATCCAACACAAACACAACACTTCTCTGATAGCACAACCCTGAAGAGGACCCATAAATACATTCTGTCGAGAACAACCACATCTCTGATGATCAGAACCCTCTGAACCCAACAACACTGATTCACTGTAAAAAAACCAGGTAGTCTGAAGGTTAAGGTTTCCTGCAATAACCCGACCCCGCTCACAGGTGTGGACCTAATCACAGACAAGGTATGCCATCCTATGCGTTTCCCAGCGTCACAGACTTTCAAGAGCGATGATACGATACCCAGAAGGTGTGGCATCATCATCCCTTGAATTGGCCTCACTCTGCTGAGTCACAAATGATCGGTCCCCAGAGTCGACAATCCTCCAAACCAACAACCCCTCAAGCCCAAAGGGCCGGAAAAGAAGTCAACCGGGAGAACCTCATCTGAGCGTGGATTTCTTGAGACACTAGTGCCTGCAAAGCAAGCACGCGCCCACTAATTTCCACAACTAATGCTAAGTACACTCAAGCCTGGGTCTGGTTTCTCACTCATCAGAACCCCTTCCCACAACAGCACAATAATAATATACTGAAAATAAAATGCAGAAAGTAAATGTGATAAATAAAACCCAACAGGTAAACACACAAGCGCTAGGATTGACTCGCATAGGGAACCAGAGTCCCCAGCAGAGTCGCCAGCTGTCGCTACTGCGAAAAACGAGGCCGGCAAGACAGAAGAGTCGCCACCTTTCGTTATTTATCCCTCAGAACGGGAAAGGAAACGATCGGAAAAAACCTGACGCAAAGGTATAAGACAAGGTCATCGCAACCATTGTCTAGATTCGGGAGTCGGTTACGCAAGGGGAAGGTATTAGCACCTCTCATGTCCATCGTACTCGATGGGATCCACGCTTATTGTGTTTATCTGACGGGTTTGTCATATCTATCTACACTAGAGGCCTGGTCTGAAAAGAAAAGAAAATGACTCGGCAAAGCGTCTCACTTTATGCCTACGTATTCACGTCTGGAACGAGAAATTAGAGTCAACGTAGTTCGCCTAACTACTGGGGAAGGTTGCTCGCCAAGATATCGCATCTTGTGCCTACGTACTTTCACACGGTGCGAAAGATCAGAGCAAACGTAGTTCGGGACCACAAGAGACACAGGTTTGTCTTTTTTATCCGAGTAAGGTTAACAGACGGTTCCAGTAATTGGTGTATGCAGCTCAACCTTTAGAGACTTAGGCGTTACCGTTTGCGGTAGAACCGGGAGTTAACAGAACTCTCCTTCTGAAAAAAGGTTCTAGGGATTAAAGGTCCAAGAGGACAAAAAGAGTTTGATCTTTGTTTTCTGTTTTTTAAAGAAGTGTCTTTTATGGATGTTTGCAACTGATATCACACTAGAGACTATGACCTGAGAGTGAATGCGTCGCACGTCACCCAAAGGGTACCATACTAAACATCCAGACTGTTGGAAAGAAACTCTCCAACAACCCTTTCTCAAGTAGCTTAAGGCTCGTAACGTACGACGTCAATTAACCTTTATTACTGTATTTTGATTTTGTTTGCAGATGAGAAGAGAAAAGACGCACTAAAGGGGAACTGATCTAGTCCTAAAGTTGTCATGCAAAATGGACCTATGGTTGAGGTTAGAAGGGAACTACCTAATGTTATCATGAATGGTTAGAACCCTAATGTCTTTCATAACTTCTCTTGAACAAGAGAAGTCAGAGTTCCTAGGGGAACATGGCAAAGGAAAACAAACAGCAAAAGAAATAACTGTAAAGAAATTACTGTAAATAAAATACATGCAATGCAACAAACAAGCAGAAGGAGTCGCACTCAACTTCTAAACATACAAGGCACAAAGTCCACACACCATACAGGCAAGGGAGCTGAGCTCAACCAAATACCAGCAAGCAAAGCCACACAGTAAAAATACAAGCAGATGGAGAAACTCAACCTCTAATGCAGACAAGCAAAGGGAGCTATTCTCAACCTTTAGGATGCTCTTAGGCCTATGACTACTATATGAGGCCTATTACTAATGCAACACACCAAGCAAGTCACATCAATACAAAGCAGGGCAGTCAGAAAAAACAGCAAGCAAAACAACTCAACAGCAAAGCAGATAAACAACAAACAATCAAACAGCTGCAAACAACAACTTCAAACCAAACCATCTTCAACAGAAATCTTCATCTTCATGCTTCAACAAGCTCCAACACAAGAGAAGAAAAATCAAATCAAGATATTGGATTGATGATGGGAAGCAGGAAGGAAACCAAGGGAATCCCTCCTGACACTCAACTAGTCATCTGAGAAAGGCATCCTCAAAGGTTCTACCTATTGCAAAATGCCACACATCCTTCCAAAGGAAGGATGAGGCTTTCACATAGGGACCTTGAATCATAGGATGAAAATGGAAAGTAATCAAAGCAATCCATGTTTAATGAAGAAAGAAAACTACTTCTAAGCTCTTCCCTAAACCCTAATTCCTATAAACTACAAGAAAGCTAACAAAAAGAAAGGCAAACTCCAAGCCAAGCTCCACAATCAACTCCATAGAAGCTACCACATGCCCATAACATCATCCAAGAAGAAGCACAAGCTCACCATGCACCAAAAGCCACCAAAGAAGGCAAAACAAAGGAAGCACCAAGTTAGGAGCACCAAATGAACACCCTAATTGTAAATTCTACCTAAAATAGAAAACTAGATTCTAAAAATCTATAAATTTTCCTAACGGAACATGCAAGAGTAAGGAACCTATATTTCAAATATCAGAGCCTAATTCAACCTCTAAGGCAACTAATAAAATCCTAAATTAGAAAGTGTAAAAGGGAAACCATGAAAGGGAAGGCTCTAAAACCCTAATCCAAAACAGAACCTATGATTATCTAAAAAATCCAAATAAAATTCATGAGGGAACATACATCTCTAATCTACAATATAGCAAAAAAATAGGTCAAGATTCCATACCAAATGATCAAACAAAAATCAACAAACAGATGTATCAAATATGCAAAATTAAAGAATTCAATAAAATGAGAAAAATCAAATTAAATTTCAAAATCATCAAAAATTAAACCTAACAGCATAGAAAAATCACAAATGAAGAGAGGATCATGAGCATATTTTTATTTTATTTTTCTGATTGAAAATGAAATTAAAATGAATTAAAGTATGAAAATGCAATTAAAATAATATGAAAATGAATTAAGAAAATCAAATAAGCCAGAAAATGTCACACGCGTTGGATGGATTGACTCAGTAAGCTAATCTAAAGGCTCTCAAGCTGTCCAACTCACACGCCATGTAGCTGCCAAGTCAATTAATGAAACGGTGCGCTTTGGAAGGTCAAAGTCGAAGTCTCAGTTTAAATCGTGTCCATTGGATCTGCGTACCAAGTCTTGTTTCAGAATCCATCCAATGGTGCATGGCCTTCGTTCTCATTCAAACTTTCAGATGGAGGGAGAAACTTAGGCGGTGGTCCGGTGGTTCCTCCACCGTCTTCTCCGGTGAGCAGGTAGTTACAGGTCACCAAAACTTCTCAAACCTTACATGATTCCACTCAGCTTTCCACACTGATTCCAAATATGACACTCATTTCTCTTAATTCTCAACAGAAAATAAAAACACGAATCAGATCCTAAAATACACTTCAATCTGAACTCTCACCAAAACTCAAACTATTGGTATGAATAAAATCCTCATCTATCACTGATCATCACATGCTATTCCAATTGTATCAAAGCCTCAAGATCAGATCAATTCGCATCCAAACAGAAATTATGTCATCACCTAATTTGTCTCTAATCAACCAAGTTCTTATCCAAATTCCATCTATATCTCAATCCAAAGCCTATCCACATACTAATCATGCCTAGATCATGCTATAACCAGTGTAAATTTGAAAACTACATACCTGACTTTGAGCTTCAAATTGAGGTATCTAGAACACGATTTTGGCTTCAAAATTATGCAGATCCACTCAATGCTTGATAAGGAACGTATTTGTAACTTCAATTTGCTTGGATCTGGCTTGAAACTGAATACACGGTTTCACTTGGAGCTCTTGAAATTCAACTTTCTATCTCTGCTTCTGGTGTGAAATGATCTCCAAAAACGTTACAATTCATTCACAGAACTTAAATAGAAAGTGTTTGTTGGCATTTTTGATCCAATGGAGGCCCAAATCCAAAAATTCAATTTTCAAATTTCCTTCACAAAACCAACCATGGTGAATGTGTGTTCTGACTTGAAACTTCCCTTGGAAGCTTTCAATCTTCTCCTTGTAGTCTGGTGAGAGAGTCTAGAGTGATTTGAGTACTTGAATCCATTCAATAACCAAGTTATGAGGTGTTACTTATTTGTGAAGTAACAAACCATATCACCATGAAATTTACCTCAAATGGAAATTCTAAAATTGACAATGTATTTAGAATTGTTTTTCTGATCAAAATGAGTATTCATATGGTCCATTTTGAGCACAAATGAATTGATCATGAATTTTTCAATCAAATACCTTTAAATTCTTCCTTTTGCAAAATTCTTCAAACCAAGTCTGACCTAAATCCAAATCACTTCATCATGAGTATATGGTTGACCTAAAAACATCATTTTGATCAATTTTTGTGTTGAACAAAATTTCATTTGAAGCTTGCAAGATGGAGAGAATGACCTGTAATGCCAAATGACCTATAATCTTACTTTCCCAAAATATCCCTAACTTGTAAACCCCATAACTTGAGTTCTACAAATCAGATGAATGACTTCTAGTACAATTTGGAAAGCTAAGATCAAGACATACAACTTTCATGTTGGCCAAAAGTTCAAAAGAAACACCCTTCTAGGTCAAAAGTTCCTTGGAAGTTGGTTGACTTTCATAGACAAATTTCACATTCCTCAGATGACCTGTAACTTGTATGGGTCATAACTTGAGTTCTATAAATCAAATGGAGGACTTCTAGTACTCAAATTAAAGCTAAGAGCATGCTCTACAAGTTTCATGTTGGCCAAAAGTGGAGATGAAACTTGGATCTTGAGATAAGTGGTCTTGAAGTTAGGCACTAAATAGGGGATTTTACCCTGAGAACCCTAATTTAGTAACTTCTCACTCTGTGCATTCTTCTTGCATAGACCTTGGAATATCATCTCATGTGCCTCAACACAACTATACATGATTACAAAGACTCAAAAATGAGCTTTGATCCTCTTCAATTGCACCACTGACTTAGGGTAATTCAGATGAAAACCCTAATTGCAACACCTTCAACTATGACTCCTCATACTTGGCACAAATGAACTGATTGAGCTCCACCATGAACCCCAAGGCACTCTATGAGCTCTATCCACACCCTCTCACCTTGTCAAGACCTCACAATCCATTGATGATCTTCTTCCTGATGACTATGGTGACCTCTCAAGCTTGAATAAAACCCCTAGAGAGGCTCATCTGGATATAAACCACACTTGATCCCCTGCACAAATGAACAATGCTATGCTATGTAAATGTTAGATCAATGATATGCTAATGCAATGAAACATAAACCAAGTAAGAAAAGGTTAAGCAAACTTTGGGGTGCAACAGCTAGGAATTATTTTGATTCTTTTGTGATACATTTGTGTATGTATCTGCTGCTGTATGTTTTGTAAACTTGACTGATGAATTGAATTAATCTGAATGATGTATATGATGCTTATGTTAATGAAGTAATTTCAATGTTTAGATGTTTCCGCTTTATTCTAAATGTTGATATGTGGGTTTTAAGCGATATGCTTTGTTTTTAGTTGAGATTTACCCCTTTTGTTACATATCTTTATGAGCCGGTATTATTTATGTTTCGTTTCATGGGTAATGTGACGCGCCTCTTTTATACCATGTTTTAATTTATACTCTGATGAAACTTTTATTAATTGCTTAAATGATTTAAGTGTTTATTTTGGGGGTATAGAAAGGGGGTGTTACATTAAGTGGTATCAGAGCCAATGTTGAGTCAGTTGTGTCTGTCTTCTTATTGTGTTGGTTAAACGGTTGTTTGACCTTGTTGTTATTTTTTGGAATCCTCAGAATATGGCTGGTTGTAATGACACTATTATGGCTGTGGCGTTGGAGGCTATGGCAAGAGCGGTGCAAGGTGCGCCGAATGTGAAAGCGAATGATGAGTTTAGAAAGAATCAACCGCCTGTATTCAAAGGAAGGTTTGATCCTGACGGTGCTCAGATCTGTTTGAAGGAGGTTGAGAGAATTTTTAGAGTTATGAAATATGCTGAAGGGAACAAGGTGAGACTTGGGACTCATATGTTAAGGGAAGAGGCTGATGAATGGTGGTTCAGTATGAGGCAAGTTCTTGAGGTAGATGACGAAGAAATTACTTGGGATTTGTTCCGCACTGAATTTTTGAGGAAGTACTATCCTGAGAGTGTGAAGGGTAAAAAGGAAATGGAATTCCTTGAGTTGAAGCAAGGCAACATGTCTGTAGTAGATTACACGGCTAAGTTTGTGAAACTAGTTCAGTTTCATCCTTATTATGCAGCTGTTACGGCAGAGTTCTCTAAATGCATTAAGTATGAGAATGGCTTGCGTCCGGAGATAAAGCATGTGGTGGGTTACCAGAGGATACGAAGATTTTCGGACTTTACCGAGTGTTGTAGAATTTTTGAAGAGGATAGTAGAGCTCGTTCTACTCACTACAAGAGTTTGAGTGAGAAGAAAGGCAAGCAACAAGTGAAGAGTGGACCTTATATGACACCTGTTGATAAGGGCAAGTATAGGGGAAACTTTGATAGGAAATCGGGAGGTGGAAGTTCGGGTGCAGTCAAATGTTACAAGTGTGGCGTGATGGGTCATAAATCTTTTGAGTGTGGAAAGTCTACGGAGAAGTGTACTACCTGTGGAAGTTTTGGACATACCACTTCTGAGTGTAGAAGGAATGTTGTAAAGTGTTTTAACTGTGGAGAGGTTGGTCATATTAGTACCAAGTGTACTAAACCAAAGCAAGCTCAGTCGGGTGGAAAAGTATTTGCATTAGCCAGTTCAGACACTACTAATGCGGATCGCTTGATTAAAGGTACGTGCTTTATTAATAATATGCCTTTAGTTGCTATTATTGATATTGGAGCGACTCATTCGTTCATTTCTCTTGAATGTGCTAAGCGTTTGGGTTTGCACATGGTTTCTTTGAGTGGTGGCATGGTTATTGAGACTCCTGCTTCAGGGTCGGTAACTACTTCTTTGGTGTGCGTAAGTTGTCCCTTGACCATGTATGGTAAAGACTTTCTTATGGATTTGGTGTGTTTGCCATTGGAAGGGTTGGATGTGATTTTGGGTATGAATTGGTTGCAATTTAATAGAGTTCATTTAGATTGCTATCATAAGTTAGTAAGGTTTACTTCTTTGGAAGATGATGAAAGTGAGAGTTTTCTATCCACTAAAGAGTTGAAGAAACTTTTGGTGGACGAAGCTCAGTTGTTTGGTTTGTTTGCATCATTGTCGGTAGAGGACAAGGTTGGACTTGACGTGTTTCCAGTGGTGTGTAAATTTCCAGAAGTGTTTCCGGAGGATGTTACGGATGTACCGCCGGAAAGGGAAGTTGAATTTTCTATTGATCTAATTTCGGGTACTAGACCAATTTCGATGGCACCATATCGTATGTCAGCATCAGAATTGGTAGAGTTGAAGGAGCAGTTGAGTGAATTGTTAGAAAAGATATTTGTTAGACCAAGTGTTTCTCCTTGGGGTGCACCGGTGTTGTTAGTAAAGAAAAAGGATGGAAGTATGCGGTTATGTATTGATTATCGATAGTTGAACAAAGTGACAATTAAGAATAAATATCCACTTCCTAGAATTGATGATTTGATGGACCAATTGGTTGGAGCATGATTTTTTAGCAAGATTGATTTAAGATCAGGTTATCACCAGATTCGTGTGAAGGAAGGAGATGTTTAAAAGACGGCTTTTAGGACACGGTATGGACATTATGAATATTTAGTGATACCATTCAGAGTTTCTAATGGGCCAGGTGTGTTTATGGAGTACATGAATCGTATTTTTCATGAGCAGTTGGATCGTTTTGTGGTTGTGTTTATTGACGACATTCTGATTTATTCTAAGTCTCAAGAAGAGCATGAGGAACATTTAAGAATTGTGTTACAGATTTTGAGGGAGAAGAACTTGTATGCCAAGTTGTCGAAGTGTGAATTTTGAAGTTTGTTGACTTGATGACAAAAGAGAATGAAGATTTCAAAGTTGATGATTTTGGAGTTTTGAGGTTTCGTGGTCGTATTTGTATTCCTGATGATGCGGAATTGAAAAGAATGATATTGGAGGAAGGACACCGTAGTAATTTGAGTATTCATCCGAGAGCAAATAAGATGTACCAGGACTTGAAGAAGATCTTTTGGTGGTCTGGGTTGAAGAGAGATGTGGCTCAGTTTGTGTATGCGTGTTTGACTTGTCAGAAGTCTAAAGTGGAACATCAGAAGCCGAGTGGTTTAATGCAACCGTTGGATATCCCAGAGTGGAAATGGAATGGTATCTCGATGGATTTTGTTACGGGGTTGCCGAATACGCAGAGAGGTCACAATGCAATTTGGGTGATTGTTGATAGACTTGCGAAATCTGCTCACTTTATTCCGATTGATATTAGTTATCCTTTGGAGAAGTTGGATGAGATCTATGTTCGGGTGATTGTGAAGTTGCATGGAGTTCCCAAGAGCATTGTATCGGATAGAGATCCAAGGTTTACTTCAAGGTTTTGGGAAAGTTTGCAAAAGGCTTTGGGTTCTCAGTTGAGATTGAATTCGGCTTACCATCCGCAAACAGATGGTCAAACCGAAAGGACAATTCAATCGTTGGAAGATTTGTTACGAGCTTGTGTGCTAGAGCAAGGTGGTGCGTGGGATAGTTATTTAGCATTGATTGAATTCACCTATAATAAAAGTTTTCATTCGAGTATCGGTATGGCTCCATTTGAAGCTTTGTATGGTCAAAAATATCGAACACCTTTGTGTTAGCATGAGACTGGTAAGAGGTCGGTGGTTGGACCGGAGTTGGTACAGCAGACGACGGAGAAGGTGAGGTTGATTCGAGAAAAGATGAGAGCTTCTCAGAGTAGGCAGAAAAGTTATCATGATAAGATAAGGAAGGATCTTGAATTTCAAGAGGGCGACCATGTATTTTTTAGAGTTACGCCGGTTACGGGTGTGGGTCGTGCTTTGAAGTCGAGGAAGTTGACTTCTCGTTTCATCGGTCTGTATCATATTATTGCACGAGTTGGTGTTGTGGCTTATAGTGTGGAGTTGCCTCCGAATATTTCGAATTTGCATGATGTGTTTCATGTTTCGCAACTTCGGAAGTATGTTCCGGATCCGTCACATGTTATCCCTATGGACAAGGTTGAAGTAAGAGATAACCTTACGGTGGAAGCTTTGCCGATTAGAATTTTGGATCGAGAGATTAAGAAGTTAAGAGACAAGGATATCGCGCTTGTGAAAGTAGCATGGGGAGGTGCTGCAGAAGGCGATATGACTTGGGAATTGGAAAGTAAGATGCGAGAGTCGCATCCAGAGTTGTTTGGATCAGGTAATATTTTCAAGGACGCAAATTTCTAAGTGGGGGAGAGTTGTAACGCCCCGATTCTGAATTTCCCATTATTTTGTTGAGTCTTTTAATTTATTGGTTAATTGTTATTTTATTTTGGAATTATATGATAATATGTTATATGTGTATGTTGTGGTATTTTATTATTTGGAGAGTTTTGGGAATTAATTAGAGGGTGTTTTAGATAATCCTGGATTAGTGGTTATTTTGAGAGAAATAAAGTAGAAAGAGTATAAGTGGAAAAGAGAAAGAATAGAGAGAATAGAAACCAAGAGGAAAGAAAAAGAAGAGAAAGAAAGGAAGAGAAGAGAAAAGAGGAGAAAAACCTAGAATCATCAAGAATCCACTTCTAAGCTTTCGATTGATCGGGTAACGGTGTGAAAATTTATTATTCTTGCAATGTGTATGATTATGTGTGTTCTTGTTGGTTTTGTTTTGGATTGGGGGGAATTTTGCTCATTTTTCATTTTAGGGCATAATGAGTTTAATCGGTAGAATGAATGTTTTATCGGGTAGAATCTGATGTAAGTGTTGTAGAATAGTCAGGGTTTGATAGACTAAGGCTATTGGAACTGATTTGATAAGAATCGGTCGGTTTTGGAGTGGTTGAAGAATTCTGTACAGTGAGGAATTCTAGTTCGCAGACACTCGTTAGCATGTTCGCTAGGCGAGCTGGTCGCGAACGTTCGCTAAGCGAGCAGTAGCGAATAGGTAGCGAATGGTCCCAGACTTGGACAAAATGCATGTTGTGGTGTTCGCTGGTAGCAAAGGTTCGCTAAGGGTTCGCTGAGCGAGCAGGGTAGCGAACAAAGTCAGAGGCTTCTGTTTGCCTTCGCGAGCTTGTTCGCTAGGCGAACAAGTAGCGAATACTCGCTAGGAGCTCGCTAAGCAAACAAGGTAGCGAGCGTGACAGGTTGTGTTTTCTTTAATGTTTCCATCCGAGGTCGAGTTTTCGACTTAACTTTGATTATTTTCTTGCTCGAGGCATCGATCATGCTGAGTTATGTTATACTGTGGGTAGCCGTATGACGTGAATCCTAGACTATGAATTGTGGAATGTGTATGTGGCCATTTGGCAATCTTGTGCAATTGTTCAAATTAAATGGAATTGCATGGTGATATTGGTGTGAATGTGCATAATTGTATTTACTTGCATGAGGTGAAGAATGATTGAATATGTTTGTAAACATGTGTGCATTTTAAGAGTGTATTGTGTCGTGTTGCATGTGTAGCATCATGATTGCATTCTTGTGTGTCTGATCCCGCGTAGGATCTGCAGAAACCTCGTGTGCCCTTGTGGGGTGTGAGCGATGGTTTATTTACTTTGATCCCTAGGTGGATCTGCATAAACGATCGTGTTCCCTTGTGGGGTGTGAGCGATGGTTTATTTTGATTCCGTGGAGAATGTGTAGAACAGTTGTGTGCCCTTGTGGGGTGTGAGCAACCGGATTGTGTGCCCGTGTGGGGTGTGATCAATCCTGAAACATCGTGTGCTCATGTAGGGTGTGAGCGATGGGTGAACATCGTAGGCCCGACGGGGAGTTACTTCGGTAACGAGCGATGGTTCCATTTTGGTTCTTCAATTGAACCTGCTGAACGAGTCGGTACCGCATTTGCAAATGAGTCGTGAGTCGGTCTCTATGAGTTGCATTATCATCTTTATATGATGTTTGGGTGAAATGAACATAATTGCAAATGTTTATGTGAAATGCTATGATTTGTGAAGCATGAATTGGTGAATGTGATTGATTATGTACGTCTACATGGTGACGTGTTGTAAGAAGTTGTGGTGAGAAATGTGAATTTCGTGTATGTTATAATTGTGCTTTATGATATAGATAATTTTGTGCATTGTTTGTTATGATAATGTTTCTCACCCTTCTGCTGTTTTATAATGCTCTATGAGGCATTGCAGAGTAGGATGCTGGAGGTCTTTTGTGAAACGGGTCTTCATTTCTTTTGGTCAGATGGCTCTGATATGTAACACTGGGTAGTTAGGAATTATTTTGATTCTTTTGTGATACATCTGTGTATGTATTTGCTGCTGTATGTTTTGTAAACTTGACTGATGAATTGAATTAATCTGAATGATGTATATGATGCTTATATTAATGAAGTAATTTCAATGTTTAGATGTTTCCGCTTTATTCTAAATGTTGATATGTGGGTTTTAAGCGATATGCTTTGTTTTTAGTTGAGATTTACCCCTTTTGTTACATATCTTTATGAGCCGGTATTATTTATGTTTCGTTTCATGGATAATGTGACGCGTCTCTTTTATACCATGTTTTAATTTATACTCTGATGGAACTTTTATTAATTGCTTAAATGATTTAAGTGTTTATTTTGGGGGTATAGAAAGGGGGTGTTACAGCTGGCAGATGAGTTCCATCCTTCAGACACATAGCAATGTACTCCAGAGTAATTTCCCTTGGTTCATTAGCGAAGAACATAGGAAAGTTATCCACTGGTATCCTTCTTTTGCTGACCTCTTCAGAGTTTATCTGATTTGGTGCAAAAGTGAGTTATTCAACAACCTTCATCCTCTGAAGACTCTTCCCATTCAGAGGTTTTCCTATTACAGAAGCTAACTCTTCCTTCATTCCAGCTTCTACCAAATGTCCAACCAGACCATTCTCAGTCAGAATGTCTGAAATGAGTCTTCCCATTGGAATCCAGTTCCTCGTTTTCTGATGTTTGGTTCTGACTTCTTCCCTTGACTATTTTACATGTGTCCATAGATGATTGAAAAGAAGATATGCCAGATCCACGTTTGTGCTCTGACTCATACAGTACATGAAGTACATCTGATCAGAATTTACATAGTCAGGAGAGTTTGAGGACTTCCTGTGGTGAATGCAACCCATAAAGATCTTGGCCCAGATCCTGTAGTTAGGCTTCAAATCTTTCACCTTGTTAGAAGCTTCTCCAGATGAGCAAACTTCTCTATACACATCAGTCATATCCATACGCCCAGCTGGCAGATTAGTAATCCATCAGTTTCTTCATATCCTATGATTTTCCTTATCAGATCTTTAGTAATGATGATTTCTTTACCCAGAACATAAGAAACAATGAACTTAGTGCAAGTAGAAGCATGTATCCAAAATTCCTTTACCAGACAAGGATAAACTGGTCCCATCAGCCTATCAAAGAACTTAGTCCAACACTGTGCATCAACAATGGGACGAAGATCATACCCATTTTTAGTTAAAGATTCAAAGTTCACAAAGGATTCACACAAGACTTCCAGCTTGTCAACAGGTATGAGTAATGTTCTAATAGGTTCCTTAAAAGCAACAACACCCATGTTTGAAGAAGAAACAACAACCATGGAAGATTGAAACTGAGCAGATGTTGATGAAGAAGTAGCCATTGATGTTCTTGAAAGAGTTTTAGGGTTACGAACTGTTTTGGGTTTGGGAGAGAGATGGAAACAATGAAATAAGAAGAAATGCATACAAGAGTGAGAGAGTGAAAAGTGTGAGAGGTGAAGTATTGTGGCATTTATAGAAGAAATTAGGGCACACAAGAGTCACACGTTCAACATGCTTACACTTCGCATTTAATGAAAAGAATATAATCATTTCAAGCAATTAATGATTCTAACAATTGGGGGAAAACGAGAAACTCAATATTCAAAAACAGTACCTTAAACGTCAATTCAGTAATGTGCACTCCACCTTTTCAGATTCAGAGTTACACGTGTTTGCTTGCATGTGCTTCTGAAACTTCTTTGAGAAGTGAAACGTTAGCCAACGTTCAGATCCTCTGAAGCTTGTTAGTTCAGATTTGCACACAATAAATAAAAGACTAAATAAAGGATAAATAGATGTAATACTTCAGAGTCAAAACATTTTCATCTGAGAAAAATTTCTTCTGATAAACATTTTATTCTAGACAGAAATCCATACTTATGTTTTTCAGAATAAATTTGAATCTATCTTCAGCAAGGGGTTTTATAAAAATATCATCCCATTGATGATCTGTATCAACAAAATTCAAACTGATAATTCCCTTCTGAACATAGTCTCTGATGAAGTGATGTTTTATCTCTATATGCTTAGCCTTAGAGTGTAAAATAGGATTTTTAGACAAGTATATAGCAGAAGTATTATCACTGAAGATTGAAATGTTACTCTCATGGATCTGATAGTCTTCTAGTTGACTCTTCATCCAGAGCATCTGAGTGCTACAACCAGTAGCAGCAATATATTCTGCTTCTGTTATTGAAAGCGCAATGGTGGGTTGCTTCTTGCTGAACCAAGAGATCAGATGACTTCCAAGAAACTGGCAGCTTCCAGAAGTACTCTTTCTTTCAACTCTGTCTCTAGCATAGTCAGCATCAAAGAATCCAACTAATTTATAATCATCAGATCTTCTGTAACACAAACCCACATTATTAGTACCTTTCAGATACCTTAGAATCCTCTTAACAGTTGTTAAGTGAGATTCTCTAGGATCTGATTGGAATCTGGCACACAGACAAACACTGAATAAAATATCAGGTCTATAAGCAGTCAGATACAGAAGAGAAGCAATCATACCTCTGTAGAGTTTCTGATCTACTTTCTTACTTACCTCTTCCTTACCAAGAGTGCTTGTAGGATGCATTGGAGTTTTAGCCAATTTGCTTTCAGTCATATTAAACTTCTTCAGAAGCTCCTTCACATACTTAGTCTGATGTATGTAGGTGCATTCTGGAGTTTGATTGACTTGGATTCCAAGAAAGAATCTGAGTTCTACCATCATGCTCATCTCAAATTCAGCCTGCATAGAAAGAGCAAACTCCTTTCCCAGCGTAATATTGGTAGATTCAAATATAACATCATCTACGTAAATTTGACAAATTAACAAGTCTTTCTTAAATAATTTACAGAAGAGAGTTGTATCCACTTTGCCTCTGATAAAATCCTTTTCCAGAAGAAAGTTACTTAGTCTCTCATACCAAGCTCTAAAAGCTTATTTTAAACCATAGAGTGATTCCTTAAGTTTGAAAACATGTTTTGGAAATTTATCCTTTTCAAAGCCAGGAGGTTGGTGAACATAAACTTCCTCTTCTGTAATACCATTCAAGAAGGCACTCTTAAGATCCATCTGATAAAGAGTGATGTTATGTTGTGCAGCAAAAGAAATGAGTAGGCGTATAGACTCTAACCTGGCCTCAGGAGCATAAATCTCTGTGTAGTCGATTCCTTCTTGCTGATTGTACCCTTGAGCAACTAGCCTTGCTTTGTTTCTTACAACTTCTTCATGCTCATTCAATTTGTTTCTGAAGACCCATTTAGTTCCAATAATATTGAATCCTTTTGGTCTTGGAACCAGATCTCAAACGTCATTTTTGGTGAATTGATTTAGCTCTTCTTGCATAGCAAGTATCCACTCATTATCATTCAGAGCTTCATCCACTGAAGTTGGTTCAATGATAGACACCAACCCAAAAAGTGACGTTGCAGATGATCTGAGGAAAGACCTTGTTCTGATAGGGTCATCCTTCTTTCCAATTATCACATCCTCTGGATGAGAGGCCTTGATTTTGGATGATGAACCCTTAACATTTGGTTCTTCAGAAATATTCAAATTGTTCATCTGAGCAGCCAATGGAGTTGCATCTGGAGTTGCTTCTGGTTCTTTCACTTGAGCCTTTTCTGCCTCTGAGTCTTTAGAGTCTGTGAGAATGACTTCTCTATCTGTAGAATTATCATGTTGCTTTGCCTTTTGATTGCCAAGCTTATCATCAAATCTAACATGAATTAATTCTTCCACAATTTTTGTCTCAGTATTGTATACTCTGTAGCCTTTAGAGCGTTCAGAATACCCAAGCATGAAACACTTTTGTGCTTTAGAATCCAACTTGTTCAGATTCTCTTTAGTATTCAACATAAAACATACACATCCAAAAGGATGGAAATTAGAAATGTTGGGCTTTCTATTCCTCCACATTTCATAGGGAGTCTTCTCCAAAAGAGGTCTTACAGACACTCTATTCTGAATATAGAAAGCTGTGTTAATTGCTTCTGCCCAAAAATGTTTTTCCAGATTAGTCTCGTTGATCATGGTTTTGGCCTTGTTTGCAGAAGTCAAAGAACACAGAATGTGACTCATCCTTGTGTTTTAAAAATTTCACCCATGTCCATTTGCTGTAATCATCAACAATGACTAATCCATACTTCTTGCCTCTGATGGAAGCAGTTTTCACTGGTCCAAATAGATCAATATGAAGCAACTCTAATGGTCTTGAGGTTGAAACAACATTTTTAGTTTTAAAAGAAGATTTTGAAAATTTTCCTTTTTGACATGCTTCACAAAGAGCATCTGAGTTGAACTTCAACTGAAGAAGTCCTCTGACCAGATTGAGTTTATTAATTTGAGATATACGTCTCATACTAATATGCCCCAATCTTCTGTGCCAGACCCATTGCTCATCATTAACAGACAGAAGGCATTTTACATTCTGAACCTTAAGTTCTAAAAGATTGATTTTATAAATGTTGTTCTTCCTCTTTCCATTAAATAGGATTGAGCCATCCTTTTGACTGACAGCCTTGCAACATTTTTAATTGAAGATTATGTCATAACCATTGTCACTTAATTGACTTATGGACAATAAGTTATGTGTTAATCCTTCAACAAGTAAGACATTAGATATGGAAGAAAGATTACCATTGCCAATGGTTCCAGAGCCAACTATCTTTCCCTTCTGATTCCCTCTAAACTTGACGTCTCCTCCAGATCTAAGTTCCAGGCTTTGGAACATAGACCTTCTTCCCGTCATATGACGCGAGCAGCCAGAGTCCAGGTACCAAGATTGGTGTTTTGACTTTGCTGCTAAAGATGTCTGCAACAGATATTATTTTGTCTTTAGGTACCCAGATCTTTTTGGGTCCTTTAGGGTTAGTTGCCTTAAAGTTTTGTCTAAACTTCTGTCTTCTGACAGCAGGTTTGTTCTGACTAACTTTAGGTTTAAACACATGAATGTTCTGACCAGAACGTGTGTGTTTAATATCATTAAGATGACCAAACTTAAAAGTAGAATACAAAGGAGTATGCTTAATGATTAGTTTATCAACAGATTTTGGATTTATATCTTCCCCAGAAGAGGATTCATATCCAATACCCTTCCTGTTATTTCTGCTTACACCATAGATCATTGAAGCCATCTTGCTTCTCTCTAGGCTTCATGCCAGAAATATCTGAATACTATAGTCATATTCTTCTAAAATGTTTTCAGATTTTGACTTAGTTTCAACTTCAGAATCTTGTTGAACTTTTTCTAATTCATTTTTAATTTTCAAATTTTTTGCTTTGAGCTCAGCAACTTCTGATTTCAGAAGATCATTCTCAGAAACAAGATTGTTTTCACGCTTCTTGTATTTGAGCTTAATCTTACTATAGTTTTCCAACATTTCAGATAAACTCTCAATAAGCTCTGCTCTAGAAAGTTCAGAAAATACCTCCTCAGAATCTGATTCTGATCTAGATGTTTCTGCATGGTCTTCTACGTCAGCCATGAGTGTCATGTTTGCACATTCTTCATCTGAGTCTGATGAAGATTCAGATGCATCTAAATCATCACAGGTTTCCATCAGAACTTTCTTTTTATGATTAGACTTCCTTCTTGGCTTCTCCTTCTGAAGCTTTGGGCATTCATTCTTGTAGTGCCCAGGTTCCTTGCATTCATAGCAGACAACCTGTTTCTTTCTAAATCTTCTGTGTCCAGAAGACTCTTTACGTTGATCTGGTTTCTTGAAGTTCTTGAACTTCCTCTATTTATGCTTCCAGAGTTTGTTGATCCTTCTGGACAGCAGGGACAATTCATCTTCTTCTTCAGAACTTTCTTCTAAAACCTGCAAAGCTTTGGAAGATTTGTTAGACTTTAAAGCAGCAGACTTACCTTTTTTCTGGGGTTCATCTTCTTCTAGTTCAATCTCATGACTCCTTAGAGAGCTGATCAGTTCCTCCAGCGTGATCTTGTCCAGATCCTTTGCTAGCTTCAGAGCAGTGACCATTGGTCTCCATCTGATTGGCAAACTTATGATGATCTTCTTAACATGATCAGTAGTGGAGTAACCCTTGTCCAGAACTTTCAAGCCAGCTGTGAGAATCTGGAATCTAGAGAACATAACTTCTACAGATTCAAATTCCACCATTTTGAAGGCTTCATATTTCTGGATCTGCGCCAGAGTCTTGGTCTCCTTGACTTGAGAATTCCTTTCCTGAGTCATCTTCAAAGATTCAAACATACCAAATGTTGTTTCTCTGTTAGTAATTTTCTCATACTCAGTATGAGATATAGCATTTAGTAGTATGGTTCTTGCTTTATGATGATTCCTGAATTCTTTCTTCTGAGCTTCAGTCATAGATTTTCTGTCTATCTTTTTGCCATCCCCACCAGTGGGGTGAACATAGCCATCAATGACTAAATCCCAAATGTCAACATCATATCCTAGAAAGAAGCTTTCAATTCTATCTTTCCAGTAGTCAAACTTCTCCCTATCAAACATAGAGGGTTTAATGCTGATTCTATCTCTGTCCTCATATCTGTTGTTGTTGGATGTTGAAGCTTCAGCCATAATGTATCAACCAAAATATATCAAGAGTTTTCTCAACTGGATCTTTTCTGTTCACGGTGAAGTGAAAGCACTAACAGAACCGGAGCTCTGATGCCAACTGAAGGTGAGAAAAACACTTAGAGGGGGGGGGGGGGGGGTTGAATAAGGGTTTTGAAAAAATATGGCATTAAAAAACAACACAAGATTTTTATCTTGGTTCGTTGAACTCAACTAATACAGTCCACCCTATAAAGGTAATTTGCCTTTCTCCACAAGGACTTAATCCACTATATTCAAACAGATTACAGTGTCAACCACTAAAAACAACTGTCTTAGTCTTCTCAAGAAATCCTGATCACAACTTGGTCTTCTTAAGGAATCTTTTACAATTAAATGTAAACTAAACAAGTGTTTAAGTTGCTTCTAAAAATCTATATCACAAATTGTGATTTTTACACTTAGATTAAGAACGAATAAAAACTATTTAGCTTGACTAAGAAAGATTGTATGAGAGTTGTTGAATAATTTCAATGAGTTTGTCAATGATTCGTTAACCTTGAAGAGATGTCGAAGACGTCTTTTTATAGTGCTAAAAGTCCAATGCTTGAAGACTGTGCAAGTAGAGTAGCTGTAGCCTTTTGTCTTCACATGACTTTTCCTTTCTCAGAAGTGGAATGATCAGAGAAATGCCTTTTTCCTGAATCCTTGTGTCTATCACAAATAAGGAATAGTTCCGTTGGAGAGGACGTTGAGAATAGTACCAAGTCTGTTCACGTGCTGACATCTTTTCGAACGTAAACAACATCAGATCCTCTGATGTGCTTCTTGTTCTTCAGATCAGATTCAATGATATCAGAGTTGCAGTAATAGTGCTTTAGCGTGAGTGATCTGATCAGAGCATACTTGTTTATCAGAGCCTCTGTACTTGCAGCGTAAAGTACATTCAGAGTCTTCTGAAACAATGCTTGAAACTCTTCATACAAGATCTTCAACGCGCTTCAGAGTCTTTTGTAGCTTCTGCTTCAGAGTCTTCTGCAGCTTCTGTTTCAGTCTTCTGGCAGCGCTCAGAGTCTTCTGATCACTTGCTTCTGATGCTTCAGAGTTTTGCGTAGAATATTGTTCAGATGCATTTTTGCTTCCATAATAATATTTAATTCAATATCTGAAACAAAAACACTTGAACAAAATTAAAGTATATATTTTCTTAATACAAAATTTTATTAGAGTTGTCATCAAAACATAGAGATATATTTAAACACCAATCTGTGTTCTAACAATCCAATCGAGAATCATAATTGTAACTATTGTTCAACGAAGGGTAGTTTGACTTGAAAGTCTTGAAACAAAGTCATAACCTGACTCTGTCTGCTAAGGCTTAAGAGGATGTTGTTTCGAACTAGATTAATGCCTAACTTCTAGATCTTTAGGTATCTAGCCCTCAACATAAAAGGATAATTTTAAAATGGACACACTTTATATGTATAGGAGATCCATGTTGAGTAGACTTCAACTATCTCTTTGATAAAGAAGTCACAAGATCTTAAGACATATGTCCAACAAAAAAGTTTTTTCAAAGATGATTCTAAGACTTATGTCACATAAATCCCAACTATATAATTTAACGAATGATTGAGACACAAGTACATAATATTCTAAATGTTAAACCTCACACTTATGTCCGTTACTGACCGACTTAAATGTCACTGACCGACTTAAATGTCTGAGTGTTTGCAAGTGCAAGTACAACCCATCATCAAACATATGTACAAAGATTCTCCACACCAAAGTTTGTTAGCACTTTCACCATCACTAACAAGACTTAAAAGAAAAAAAGATCTTCCTAGATCATTAACCTAACACAACATTTGCTTAAAATTAAACAATGAGAATGAAAATTCATCAAGCTCTCATGATGAAAGTCACAATGGTGTCAATTTCTTGTTAATGGTGACTTGGTAGCTCAGCTTCATAATGAGCCACTAAATCAAGTAGGAGAACTAAGCTTAGTTTCATAAACTGTAATTTCATACTATGAGACAGTGTTCCATTATATAAACATCGTTGACATTTCCATACACTTTAGTTCATTTTTTATTGGAGCAAAATAAAATCAAATGTTCATAACTTTATATGATGTCATAATTTCAATGCTATCACTATGAGCTTTATAGTGGAACTTTAGTGTATCAACTTTAAATCAGTGTATTGACAAATTATAAGGTAGTTTATAATTTTCATGACATCACCCAATTTCACATCAAATTATTGGAGGAACTTTCCTAATCATGGAATATTTTAGATCACATATTTTATACCTAAAAATATATATATTTTTCTTGGTTAATGCCTTAAAGGAGCAATGCATGTATTGGAAGTTGGAGTTAGGTTCAGGGGTTGAATTATAATAATTCAAAAAATAAAAAAATAGGTCAAATATCCTTAGTACACTTTTAATATTATTTTATTTATTTACTTACTTTGTTTAATTGGCCACTTAGGTTTGGCCTTAATGGTAATGTCCTTATCACTATTTTATACAGTCTCCACTCAAAAGATTGAATAACCTTAGCCTTTGCTCATTAGTCAAAAACATTCAATTAAATTCAATGTTTCCCACCCAAATGAGAACCCTTCAATAATAAATTATGAATTATTCAATTTGGTTGATTCCACCTTGAATCCAGAAGGATAAAATCTATCAATGATGAAACCTTTAGTATCAACATATGTATGGTCATGTAACAATCTTAAAAAATATATGGTCCTCATCAATGGATACTTTATAGCATATTTAATTATTTTCATCAAATAATGAGTTAGTATCATGTGAAGCATAAAGAGCCTCTATAATTTTTTTTGTTGGCAGTATACTAGGATTGAAAATGAGTGGATTTGAATCAAATTTGATTAAGGTTGACTCAGTTAAAATTATCTTAGTTCTAAAATCAATTCGAGTTCATCACAATTTTTTTTAGTTTGATCTCGATCTGGTTAAAGTTTACGAACGATTTAATTCGGTTCGACTCAATATTGTAAGTAAATAAAAATAATAAAAAAAATTATTTAACCTAATTGTATTTATAAAAATTATAATTTAATATATCATCACCAAAGATAGTTAATTCGAGTAATACATACAATATCATGTGTTAAACTTATAACAAATATATTTTATGATAAATATTTTTTTTTAAAAATAAAATACTATATTATAAAAGAAAATATATATAAAATCAAGGATTAAACAACCTGACAAAAAAAAAAGAGACAATCCAACAAATTACATAAATTTAACCCCCTAGATCAAATGTTATGTAATGAAAACTCCTTTTAACATGTATGTATTCAACCATTGTCTTACTATCATTTAATTTTTTTTTGATATAGTCTCATCCACAAGTGAGTCTTTCTTCATAATAATTGTATTTTTTCTTTATATATATTATCTACTATTTTTGTAGCAACATTTTCTACCCGATAATTAAATTTTATCGCAAGATAAAATATTCTCTTTGTTATATTTTCCTTCTTCTTCTTTACAATATTTTTTTCACAACAATGTTATAAATAATATGACAAAAATAACATAGTTTCTTATTCAATATTAATATTAAAATCATATATACCTTCCTTTTTAAGAAGAAAATTTGGCCAAAATTCTAACAAATCAAATTCCATCAAAATTAATTAAGTGTTTGGGCTCGAGTGGTAAACCAGCTCTCTACTAAAAAACGAAGATTCAAGAAAAACTAAATTTGATTTATACTATAAAATAATATTCGATCAAACTTATGACCTCTTAGACTGAATTCTGAATTACTATAACCCTTTCTCTTAAGAATCTGTGGGTGAAAAAAATCCACCAAAATTCTAATATAATATTCAAGTTTTTATGATAAACGTGAATTTAAATTTTCAATAAACAATAATAAATTTAATATTATTTTTAGTTTCGTATGTTAACCTTACGATTTATTTTGGTCCTTTAACTCAAAAAAATATTTATATTGATCTCTTAATTCTTTAAAATATATTATATTAATGATTTTTATCTAATTAACGACGAAATTAACGATTAATTTCTAAATTTTTCCATCACTAATAAAATAAAAAAACCTAAAATAATATACTTTAAAGAGTTAAAGATTAATATAAATTTTTTTAAATTAAGAGATGAAAGAAAATCTAAGATTAACATTCGAGATAAAAAGATATTAAGCCATAAACTATAGATATTTTTTATTATTTCTAAAATAGTCATCATGATATTTTTAACTACGAGTGTTACTTTTTAAATTGTGATTAAAGATATTTATAACTTAAAATATGACTGAATCTTTATATTGTGTTTAATATTATTTTGAGTATTTTTATTCTTACGCTAAAATCAATCGTGTTATATATAAAATAAAATCATGAATTAATTAAAAATTAATTATATTCGACATGTTTCAAATATATATTTATTAGTATATCGTTTCCATCTTACATACATATTTTATAGTATTATATCAGACCTTACTCAAATTATAAGATGCTATACTAAAATTAATCCAATATTTATTGAGCTATGTATATACTATTATTATCTGACCATCTATGTCAAACTCTAGATGTTAAATCTAGAGCATGAGTGAGGTATGTTAAAAAGATTTTTCTATTTATTTATTACAATTAAATCGTGATTAAATAATTTTGTAAATATATTTTTCATGGTGGAAATTATAAAGAAAGGTAATAGCCAAAATCTAAAAATTAAAAAGAAAGGTAACAAGCAAAAATCTTCAACTTAAAAGGAATAAAAAAGGTACATTCCAATTTCCATTGACATTGATCATTACAAACAATTATATGCATTTCCATGTTGGTTGGGCAACTTGACTAAAAAGTGTGAAACTGATTATCTCTCTCAACTTGTCATGCTAGAATTGCTTATGAGGAATGTAATGGTGGAATATCAAACGTCTTTTTCATTTGAAAAGTAGATAATTTTATGTGACAATAGTTATTAACACCATAAGGACCTTAAAAGAAAGATATGTTTTTTGTACTTATTATAGTCACATTCAGATGTACCTACTCTTAGTAAAAAAGGTGACTTATCTCTTGTTTCATTTATAGTTTTTTATATTATTTTATCAAAGATAATTTAAACTTTTTATAGAAGAAGACAGATAATGTTATAAAAAGTAAAAATATTTATTATTTTTTAAGTAATTTGTAAATAATCTAAAAATGAAAGAAAAAAAAAGTAACAGGAGAGTAATTGATTTAATTAAAGAACTTGTTATGTCATTAAAAAATTTAATTGGTCTAGTTAGTGCTTTGTTAATTATTTACATACTATTGATATATGATATTTATAGGTAGAAATAAAATGCAACCTTTACCACTTTGTTTTACAGCCAAGTTTTTGGGATATCCTTGTTGTCTCTTAACACAAGGCTATAGGTTAAAGGATTTTGGGTGGGTGATAATATGTAAGAGAGATATGAGAATCAAAATTGGATTGAAATCACTTATCCTATATGTTATTCTATTTCTTTCCTTGTCCTTTCAATAAAAACATAACATCTATCCCTAAAAAGTATTAAGCATTTCTATAAGTTTATCATTTTCAGTGTTAATATACTTTATCATTATAATGAATTGTATAGAAACATAAACAAAAAAATAGGGTATTCAACTACATTGATTACAAATTGGCAACATAATTTGTCTGTAATAAAAACCAATATGAGACTAAAACATCACATGAATAAAATTGAAAGCTAATGTTTCGTGTCATTTGCTTGTTGATTATAGGACCAGGCATGTTACTAGAAACTAGAAAAAAGAAGAATGGAACACAATTAAAATGAAGGGAAAAAAGACTCACACCATCACTACAAGAATTTGTGTTCATTTACTCAAACATTGTGTATTTGATTCTTACATAAGTAGCTGCACTACAGAACAAAATTATATTCTCAAAATTTTCAAAATCAAAATCACCAATAATTAGAAAACTATCATAAATTTCCATTAAAGTTTAAAGTTTGAATTGAGCTTTATTAAAGTTTAAACTATATAATTTTTAAATCTCAAAACTCAAACTTTTCATAAATAAGAAAGTGATTACAAAACTTTTGGTGTTGTTAATACTACTCAATCAACTAACTAAAATAAAAAAACTGTTATGATAGATAAAATAAAATAAAAATAAAGACATAAATAAAAACAAAAAATAGATAATAAGAACAAAAAAAACATGACGTTGGATTGTCTCCCATCAAATACTCGTTTAATGTTATTAACTTGATAGTTCACATTTAAAAATGGTTTCTAGTAGTATGGCTTTCATAGGACCAACAATTTTTTCTCCATAGTAATGTTTCAATCTAAGTAAATGAGCACTTTATCGATATGATATACATGTATATTTTGAGTCCATTAACTTTAAAAGTTCCACCATTCTTTTAATTTTTTAATTCTACTGTTTTATGCGGACTTTTTCACAATTCTTCAGAATCTTTATTAAAATTTATAAAAAATATAAACGTCTAAAAGTAAAAACACTCAAAACTAATGTAAATTTGTTTAAAATCATATAATGACCAACTATCATCATTGTTATATGCTATATATTTTTATGTCCATTAGAAGTAATATGCTCTCATGTGTGTCGTACCTATACATTACTTGATAAACAAGCAATTCCAAATACAAGAGAGGAGGGTGTCCAAGAGTTGTGATGATTACCTTTTAAATTTTTTTCACAAAAATAATTGATTTAAAACGATTTATGTTAGAAGAAGAGATGAACTAATAATAGGCAGCGAAATAGATAAATAAAGAGATAAGATAAGAATGATCACGCCAGATATGATCCTAGTTTGACCTTAAACAACACGGTTTACTATATTTCCCAAGAGTATACTCTTGATATTTCCACTAAAATCAACTCAAATTTTATTAGGATCAGCCCAAAGAACCTTTCACAGCTTGAGATTTTGCACAAGATCAACCCAATCAAACTTTTACAAATAACTTGAGCTTTTATACAGGTTCTGCTCAACAACCTTAAACCAAACTTTTTACAAGTAAAGCTTGCAACCTTCAAATATATTTAAATCACAAGAGAATTTTTTTCATGAATAAACAATTTTACCACAACAGAAAGACACCACAACTCTCAGATAAAGCTTTTCACTCTCTTAACACTAAGGCAATGACATGTGAATAAAACTTATAAAAGAAGAACGTGGGAGATGGAAAAGAGTATTATTTTGAAAAACAAGTGTATTGAAAAATGAGAAAATACCTCTTTTATATAGAAAAAAAATATAGCTCAAAAAATAAACAATCCATGGGCTTTAACTCCTCCTAACCAATTAGAACACATACCTAATCGACTATATTAAGTTAAAATAGGAAACCCTAAATTTCTAAGTCACTTAACTGATTAACAAATCTACCTAATAGATTAAGAGACATTACTCGTGTTCTAATCAATTAGATAAAGATCCTAATCATTTAGACAATTAACTTTTTCTTTCGTAATTCAGTGAAAACTTCTTAATAGATTTAGTACTTTCCCATATTGGTTTAAAGAAGTTTTCACAAAAAGATAAGAGGTTTGAAGCACTTTTGTGTGGTTGTGTATGCGTCCCCTTAATACTGCAAGACTTACTTTTGTTTCATTTACAATTAAATGATCAATTTATAAAATAAAACATTAAACGTAAAATTAGGCGAGCTTTCACAATTTCACACATTAGTTCCTTTCAATTTGATTTAATTTTGATCGGCTCTTTCAAATGGAACTTAATTTTAGTTTATTATGATTCAACAAGTTCCTTTTATTCAAATTTGATTTTATTTTATTTGAAACTTTAACACTTGAACTTGTACTTACTTATTTGACTTGATGATGCTTATCACTTATTCTTTGTTGTTTAGTTGACATTATAAAAACTTTTAGGTCTGTTTAGTGCACAAGATATGATAAAGACATGATAGGATTTAAAGTAGGATAAGGATATGATATGATATAAACAAGATAAGACTTATCCTATCATGTGTTTGATTCACACACGATTTCAAATATAATAGTTAACACTTTTACCAAATTATTTTGTAAAATATTTTAAAATTTATAAATTGATAAAAAGAATTAATAGTTTAATATAATTAAAAAACTCATTGACACTACTGAGTAAACAATTTCAATTTTTTCTTGAAAAGATCATGAATTCTATCATATATGTTAGATAAGCAAAATAAAAGTATGTATTTATAATAAATAAATGACAAAACTACCCTTGCAAGAAAATATATTTAATTTGATAAAAAAATAAAATTAGTATTTGTCGTACCTCGAAAAATACGATCCTCGCAATGGATGCGGAAAAGATGTTCGAACAGAGTAGCCATCGAACTTTATTCATTCCAAAGGAAGGAATAGGAAAATATCGATAAAACCTTTAGGGATAAGAAAATGGTCATCGCAAATAATTTCTAGGTTCGGGAGTCGATTACGCAAAGGGAATGTATTAACACCCTCTATGTCCGTTGTACTCAACGAGAACCTCTTAATTCGATTCGTGAGATATGTTAGCTAATTTTGTTTGTTTTCTTCTAAGGCAATAATGAGTACATGATACACTTCTAAGGGAAAATGGAGGTTTTTTTATTAGGGTGCTCGCCAAGGATTAGGGCCCTTGTGCCTACGTATCATTCATTTGAAAAAAATAAAGAATCAGAGCGTCAGTAGTTCGTGGGACTACGGAAAAAGGTTTGGAGTAAAAAGTAAAAAAGGTAGCTCGTTAGGATCTCGCAATTCTATGACTACGTACCCTCACAGTGCAATGACGAATTCAGAGCAATTATAATTCGGAAGACTACGATTGGTTGGTGTTTTTATGAACGAGTGTTTAGGTCGCATTCTAGCTGATAAATGTTGGCTTATCTGTTTGCTAGGGGAGGCTGAAGCACTAGTTTATATGTGCGGAAGAAGGGATTAAACAATGTTCTTTGCAAAAAGTATTTAAGTATGGATTGCACGGGGGCGAGGAATTGGTGTCTTGAGGAACTTTCAATCGCACGGGGTAAGAAAAGAGAGTTTGATGTGTTTGATGTTTTTAAAGGTGACAATAGTTTACACACGAGTAAAAAAACTCGCACCCAAATAATCGAAGAGAGGAATCGAAGCCTCCAAACCCTTCTTTTTCTCCTTTTAAGAAATTGTGTTTAAATATGGATTAAGTGTTTTAATGAATGACAAGTGCTTATAAAAAAGGTTTGAATCTTATCGAGTTAGAAGTTTATTAGAGGTATCAATTGTTCACACACGAGTAAGGGAACTTGCACCCAAATTACTGAGAATAAGGATCGAAGACTCCATCCCCTTCACTTCACCTTTAATGAAAGTTGTGCTTAAATATGATTAAGTACATTGATTTGATTTGAGAAAAATGCTCGATCGTTAATCGAGGTTTAAATTTGCGTACGAAAATATGTAAGGACTTGAACTAATGGCAAGAAGGTCCTAATAGGTGTTGGATAAGGTCGATGGCAAGACAAAAGTGCTCGACTTGCAAAAGGTAATGAGACATGATATGGATCAAGAGCATTTAAGGGTTTAGATTTTATTATTCAAGACAAAACAAGCAAGTAAAAGTAAAGGAAAGCACTCAAATTAAATTTTAATCGTATGCACTAACAAAGTAGGTTAGTCTTCTAAACGAATATAAGTAAACACAAATATTATTTACATTTACAAAATACAAACAAATAGCAAGTTATAAATCAACCAAATTGAGAAAATAATTTCAACATAAACATGAATGAGAAAGTTAATGGTTTTTAGAGTAATCTTGAACATATTTAGAAAGGTTCATTCTAGTATTCAATTCATGTACCTTATTTTTATATAAAAAAACAAGATGCATATATTATTGAAAACTAGCAAGAAATTGTAAACTATCCTATTAAATAATTTTGAAATTACCTACACAATGAAAAGCATATAGTGCATGTTATTACTGATATACTTCTACAAACTAAGGGATACATGCGGCCACCTCTCCATTGCACAAAACACTAGCGCATGACCATAACAGGAATGAAAACAACATTAAGGTCCATGCTAAAAATTCAAACCAATATAAAAATGGCCATGTATTACTTCAATCTTCAACCATCAATGAATCTTAAGAGAATCCTAATAGCATAACTTCAGTGCACACTAATGAGTATACAAAGAAACTCGCAACGAACTTGCATCGCAAATCAAGATCAAAATTTCACTCAACATTCACATTATTTTGAGCACATAGCAAGCTCTATTAGGGTTTCGGCGCAACACAAACAAATCAAATATAAACAAATAGTGAAGATTTTGGATCAAAGTCCCATATACAAAAGCAAGACAATACCAGAATAATTCGTACTGAAGCGCAAACAGTATGAAATTCACAATTGTATAAAACATGAACAACATATGAGCATTTGTGAAGAATGGAGAGGGTCTGAAGAAGAAAAAGGTGATCTGGGTTTTTATTTTTCTCTGAGAGAAGAGTATATTTTTTTTTCTTAACGTTCAAAAAAAAGAGAGAGGGAGAGATAGTGGGTCTGTGAGTGAGTGAAGAGAAGAAGATTTCTTTTCGGATCCGTTTGGATCTAGCTTAATGGAAAAATGGTTTTTCTTTTCATTTCCTCTACAACTGTCTCCTCTTTTTCAGCACACAAACCATTTTATTTCCTCAAGTGGGACGCGTGTTAGATGATTCTGGAAGGAAATCATTGGGATTTGTGTCCGCGTGTCCCATGTGATAGGAGATATTTCTATATTTTTTCTTTTCAGATTTTCTATTTATTAATAGTGAAACAAATAGTTAATTTATTATTGGATGGTGAATGAATGCAAGGATCACTAATATGAATCTGTGATTAATCCTGATTTAACGATCGAGATTAATTCAAAGAAACACACAAACAAACACACATGGTAAAACAATTTAAAATGCCTAAAATACTCATTTTAGATGATTTAATTGATTTAAATCAAATTAAATCAAATAAAATTCACATCTTTCTAAATGCATATGATAAAAATAAAATGAGGACATGACAATTTTTTTTTATTATTTTGAATATTTTGGGGAAAAGATAAAAATGAAACGACTGAAAATGAATAAAAATCGGGCGCTAAAGTGCCAGAAAAAATAAATTGACCGCATTAAAATGATCAGCGTGGAATAAATGAATCGGAAAAATACAACATTTGGTCAAATTTAAAAATAAATCGAGTTCGGTAAAAAGGCTCAGACTGATCAAAGTATGATTGAAAAGTCGTCGAAAAATAAGACGAGCACGTCAGGTCAATCATGTGAATAAAGGATCAATATTACTGACGTATGCAAGCTTAAATTTGAAATTTTACAACCACTGGCTTTTTGCATATTTGAGAAATAATTTAAACAGTTTGTCTATATATCCAATAATTCATCCCGACTAATCATTTTAGGAATGATTCATGATGAAAAGTATGTTATGCTATGCAGGCGATGCAAAATAAAAATAAAGTTGAATGCAAGAAATTTTGAAAAAGGTAGGACAAATTTGGGGCATGACAGATGCCCCTATCTAATTGTCTTGAACCCGAGAGAATGAACTACTGCATGGCGTTCATTTTTAGAGTAAAAGTCAATTAGATACAAGAAGACCCCAAAAATTTGTCCTACGAAAAGTAAGGATGCAATGCAAGGATAAAATCATAATGGGATAGTAAGATGCAAAATGAACAGAACAACATGAGATTCTTTGGATTGCCAAAACAGTATCTTCGTGCTAGAAATGTAATCTCCAAGTTGCACGAAGAAGTACCTTATGACCTAAGGCTTTTCGAGGACCTAATCGTCGAAATGATATTTTCTGCATCGCATGAAGCAGTACCTTATAGTTAAAGGCTCTTCAAGGATATTTAGAACAATATCTATGCAAGGGAAAAATGAGAGCATGAGACTTTCTAGATCAGATAAAGCAGTGTCTCATTAATTAAGGCTCTCCACGGATGCAAGAATAATATCTCAGCAAAAATACGAGACTCTTTGGGTGGTCGAAGCAGTACCTTATAAATTAAGATTCTTCGTGATACCTAAGTAGTATCTCAAGACAAAAAGGGCACGAGACTTCCTAGATCATGCGAAGCAGTACCTTATAAATTAAGGCTCTTCGGGGATACTAGAACAATATCTCAACCAAACATGAGACACTTTGGATGGTCGAAATAGGCTCTCCGATGATACCAAAGCAGTATCTCTAGACGAATGTGAGATTTTCTAGATTATGTGAAGCAGCACCTTATGAATTAAGGCTCTTCATAGAGGATTTGTTTATTATCACAAATCTGCTGAAAGAATACATATCCTAGAAGTTCTTGAACTTCTAGATGCTCAGAATTTCAATCAGTTTGGGGAATGCAACAACAAATATAATGAGGATTTAGTTAGAATTTTCTATACTGGTCTTCAAGGAAAGTTTAAAGGGTTTGAGTTTAGTACCAAAATTGGAAATAATAAAGTCTCTGTAAATGACGTCGTTTGGAAAGATCTCTTCAACATGTCTCCTATATCTGTTGCTCCACTGATTAATGTCACAAATACTAGAAACGTGGAAGGTTACGAGTTCAAGGAAGCCTTGAACTCCATGTTAAAGAAACCATACACTGAGTAAATCATGGCTAGCGATCTTTTCCCGAAGTCGATAACAACTAGTCGGTTGAAACCAGTTGACAAAATTTTGCAATGGATTATATCTCACATTATTCGGCCCAAGAAAGAAGGTTATTCTATGGTTGACCAAGCAGAGGTTCATTTGGTATACATCTTGAAAAATAAGATCAAAATTAATTGGCCTCACTATCATATGGTTCCTTCATCCAATATGTACTCAACAATGCTGAAGTGGTCGCTCCTGGTATCCCATACAAAACTTTGACAGCTGACCAAGAGTTTTGTCAAAAGATGTTAACTATGATGGGCTATATATGAGATCCACATCAGATACACTACAGGTTTATTATTAAGGCTACCAGCTCTCGCCTACATGAATCTAATGAAAGTGAAAAAGAAGAAGAAGAAGAAGAAGAAGAAGAAGAAGGTGGTAATCAAATGGATACTGATGTTAATGCTGATGAACAGAATAATAGTGGTTGGTTAGATCAATCACCCCTTTGGACTCAGATGGAAACCAAGGATGGGGTAACACACGGGTTGGACCACTCTTGGTTTATATTACATGCCACAGACAATAAATGGAATTATCAAGAGTCATACAATGTGCCTTCATCTCCTCCGTGTCCCCAACACAATAATGATGACCTCCTCGAGATGACGAGGATCATGAAACTCCAACAACAGAACTTTACCACTGCACAAGACGAGCGGTTTACGAATCTGCAGAACCAATTTCAGGCTCAGACAAATAACTTTAACACGTTCGCCGCCATAGTGATGGGTCATTTTGATAACATGGTTGAGTCAGCTGCAGGTCAAAACCGTTCTCTCACTACTAGCTTCAACATTCTTAATCGGGTTATGCTGGAACTTACGAAGCGGTTGGATTAACAATAACCTCTACCACCTCATAACTATCAATTCTGAGGAAGCGGCTATCATTTCAGGGGAAGGAGGCCTTGAGGATTCTATGTGTGTTGTTGTGCATGTCATTCCATATCTTGTTCATTACATTTTAATGTTCATTTCTTATTATGTTTGTTTGATTCACTAAGACATGGAAATATGTTAAATTTTAATGTTTGTAATGGCACTTACTTCTTTGTTCATTTGATGTGTTCTCTATTTATCTTCTTATACATTTTTCATTAACACCATTATATGTGAATGTTTGTTAATGCTTACCCGTTGCAAATTCTGTGAATATGCTTAATTCAATATACTATGTTTTTTGTTGACCTATTACTTCTTTCTTTTTGATGTTGTCAAAGGGGGAGAAGAGACCAAGCAAAAACCGTAAATCATTCTACAAGACTGATCAAACATTCAGATTGTTTCTAGATGAATGCGTAAAGTTAGGGGGAGGATGATACTACACAGTGTGCTCAATTGTTTTGCTATTGTTTTGCCATCACCAAAAAGGGGGAGTATGTGAGGGCAAGTTGTCTCAATACTTGTTTTAATGATGTCAAAAAATATATAGATAGTAATGTGTACTTTGGACGGTATCATCGAGTCGCATATGCATTTGTTGGTCTCTCGTGTCAAGCATTTATCAAAAACATGTGTTCGTTCATATAGAAAAGCATTATATGTGTTCTATGTGAGTTTGATCATGTTGGTTGCCTTAGCTATGCATTAGAAGCACTTAGAAATAGCAAGATGTATCAAAATCAACATTTTTGCAAATTCTGAGTCTTTGAGTCGACTCAAACCATGCTTAGGTCGACTCATACATAGTGAATTTTTGTGATTTGCTCTCAGGAGAGCTCGCGTCGACCCTCCGGTCGACTCATACTGTTTGTATTTTTATTTGTCAAAACTGGGTTGTTTTGCGTCGATGCATGGAACTGTTCCGGTCGATGCAAAGAGACATTTTTTTCATAATTTTGTAATCGAGAGAGCTCAGGTCGACCCCTCTATTCTTTAGGTCGACCGTTCGGTCATTTCACACTATTTTTATGTTACGTTTGTCTTTCAAAATGTCTGTTATGTTGGTTATTTGGTCCAAGCTTCAGATATATATTGTTTTAGCTCATTCTTTACACAACAACAAGAAAAGTAAAAATAGACACCGATTTTGCTCTCATCATCTTCATCCTCTTTCTTGCATATTCTCAACAAATACACATAATCATTTTTGTTGTGCATTCTGCATCGTTGAGGTGATAACATCCAAACATAAGATTGGTGTATCGGGTTTGGGTTGAGAGATCAATGGGGTTTTCTTAAATAAAACCGTTAGGGGATTGTCCTCCAAGAATCTTGGATTTTGGGGGGTTTTTGCACAAATTGTTCCTTCACATATTCAACTGAGCATAGGTAATTGAAGAACGAGAGGTTCTGTCAATTTAGTAGCGTCAACCGGAGGATTGTGGAAGGAAGGTTTGGATTCGAATTATGGGTGTTTGAAATCCTCCATGCAAAGATTTGAAGATTGTTGGGTGGTTCAAAGGAGGTGCCGTAATAAGAGGTTTACTTATCACATTTGAAGAACTTGATTCATCTTAAATCAAGGGAAGAGAAGTCATAGGTTCAGCATTAACGATTAGGATTGAGTGTTTGATATTTACTGCTTCCCTTGTAAAAACAATTTGCAACAGGTTCTATATACAGGTCTCAATTCTATTTTTAGAATTGAGGGCAGACGTACCACAAGCGAGGACGACGGGGTAACTGCCTCAACAAATTGGTGTTGTTATCTCTTTTTGCTATTTTCATTTTTGAATTTTACATTTATGTGCAAACAAATTGGTTGACTAAAATCTGGTTTATTGTAGTGTTGATATACATTTAGAAAACTCATTACAATCCGTTTAGTTGTAATTGAAAAGCTTAGCACTACATTTACATAGTGATTTTTACTTAGAGTGTTTCACACACCACGTGTTCGACAAATTATTTGAATACAAACGTTTTAAGTTGTTTTTCAATTTGAGTTTATTTTTCACAAAGCATTAGAAATTGAACAACTTTGAGTGAACAAAATCATATTGATTTATGTTCAAACTTTTGATTTGATTTCTCATCTTTATCGGTATTCCTTATAGGCGTATCGTATATCCGATCTTTTTGGTAACGATTCGTTTAAAACGTCAACTTCTTCCCAGAAACCACCCCCAAATCAAGAACCCTAACTAGGATTCATCAAGAACCCTATGAACCCCACAAACCCTACCCCACCCAAATGAATACTAGGGTTCATCACATGAACCCTAACCTTCAACAGTTAGAACCCTAACCCTAAAATTCTCATACTTCTCCTAAACCTACACATATTAGTTTACACGCAACAAATTTACAATAACAACAACAACAAAATAATCATACAAAGCCTAAAGCTAAGCATACTTTACCTTCCTTGCCGTGATACTGGTCGTAAACTGTCATATTTGTTTATGTTTCCTTCTCCTTCTAATCCCTCTTTATTTTTTCTTGTAGGTGGAGTTGAGGGGCTTAGCTCTGAGGTTTTAGGCTTTCTAAGTGGAACCCTAAATCTCAAATAAATTGGGAGCTTTAGTGAAGGGTTCAGGATCGCAGCAACATCAGTTTCTTAGGGTTTTCTTTTCTCCTCCTCCCTTTTGAATTTCTTTTAGGTTTTCATAGGGGATATTTTAGGGTTTTGAATTTATTAGATGATTTTATTTTTAAATTTTAGATCAGATCTGATTGTGATTGATTGTAATTTTATGTTTGTTTTAGGGTTTGTAATTGCAATGCCTTTAGATCAATTTTGAATGTAATTTTACTCTTTGGATGTATCTAAAATATATTCAGAAAGAGTTGATTGAAAAAACAATTTCAATGTTTTGATCTATTTCTATCTTGCTAAAGCGTGATGTAGTTATTTGGTCAACAATTTTGACCCAAAACGAAATAACAAAGAACAATAATTTTAATAATCCAATTTTAAATATAATTAGCCTAAAACATAATTAATATTATTTTGATAAAATAGAGTCATTAATAAGAAAATACATTAACATAACTTAACAAATGATGGATGATTCAAGATATTTCATCATCTTCGGGATATTGTTAATAGATGTCACAAAGCTTCATATCCATCTCAGTTGGACCCTTTATCCCTTTGTCGCGTAATGGTGAAATATCAAACTTACTAAACTAAATATTTTTGTGATTATCAAATAATGGTGAACGGTACTCGATCTTAACCATCCTTCAATTGTCTGGGCAGCACAAGAAATTATTGAGTTTGGATTTCAAATCTACAAGACGAGTCTTTTCTATGATCCTAAATTCAAAAGAAAGATTCACGCTGTTGAAGTAAAGAAATATTAGAGTTCCAAAATTGAGTCATTGTATGATGTTTTTGTAAGCAACATATATGAGGCATGTTTATACAAATTTTAAATTATTATAGAACATACATAAATGTCGGTACAATCACATTCCTATAAAAGTGTTAGTGTAATTACAATTGTACAATAATATTACTACTAAATATTTAGAGATGGAAAAATATCTGATATACCATATATTTGAAATTCCAAATAAACCACAACTACGAACAAGATATTTTGAATAATCTAATAAAAATTCACACCGAAGTTTTCATGAATTTGTGGCAACTGATATTTTTGTGAAGGACATTTTTCAAATCATTGTGTGCTTTGTATCACAATTGGGTCTGACGGGACAAGGAGTAATCGTACGTGCATGAGGCAAAAACAAATAGTGACTCTTGAAGGCCTCTAGCAAATGGACTCTCACGAGAATGGGAATAATGCAAATATCTTTTAGGTATTAGACACATAGTTGATGATGATATTACAAATATGCATATTCTTTATGGGAAGAAACAACATACGAACTGCATGGTCATGAGTGTATGACTAGGATCACTTGTTGGATGGGTGGCCTTTTCAAAAAATTTAAAAAAGTGTTTGAGTGAGGTAAAATAGAGTTAAAAGTATCAATGTTGATTTATGGAGACACTAGTCAATCCTGCAACCAGTCTACATATGACATTTGAGCGTGATTTCTGTCAATATAATGTGCCTCAAGGAAAAACCATACAAACAAACACCGTTGGGCACGTGAAACTCTGGGTTGAGGACGGTATGGATCAATAACATGGAGACTTAGTGTGAAGGAGCAAATGTACTAAATTTACATTGAGTTGAGAGCCATAAAATATGCTAATATGTGAAAAATATGTTAATAAGCGTAAATATGATATTGTAAATATGATATTAGTGTGAGTTAAAAGTCTCTGGTAAAAATAGAGATTAAATATTTTATAAACGAGATAACATATATATCTAATCAGGGACGGACGGAGACAGAAATTATCAATCGTGGAGGCAAAATTTATAAATTTATTATGTTAAAAATATAATATCTTATTTATAAATAAATATTATAATTTTTTTATAACTTTTAATATTTTAAAAATATTAATAATTTTCTTATTTTCTATTTATAATTATACAATATATTTTATTTTCACAAATCAATTGATATAGTTCATAGATAATTAATATTTCTTTAATTCGAAAATATAGAATCATAAAGATATAATAAAAACATCCTGCTTATTAGTATATTTTAAATTGAAATAAGCATTTAATGCAATATACCTGATATTATCATTACTATGTAGTATATTAGAATTGAGTTTTTAATTCTAGTGGGGGCATAGGCCTACATAGTCTCCTATGTAGCTCAGTCTCTATATCTAATACTTTAAGATTTTACTTGAAGATGTGGTGTTTCTCTTAATTCCGTGGTTACTCTTGACCTAATGTATATGTCCGTTTCGTGATCCATTAGAGTTGATGGTTCAACTTAGGAATCAACACCTTGTATTAAAAGTCTTTGTGATAAGGTTGTGGTAAGACGATGTGTCCTATTGAAGCTCTTGTGACATGATAAGAGTGTCAACGACGATATAATTGTATGCGGATGAAAGAACTTTGCCTTGAGGGGAAACATATAAGTGGATAGACTCACACATGAGGAGAAGATTATTGTGATACAAAAGTGAGTTAGAAATCCAACATTGGTTAAAAAAGTGGAGGTTAAGCACTTTATATGTGAGAGAACCATATACCTAATGCTTTAAGGTATTAAGTGAAGATGTGATGTCTCTCTAATTTGTGAGGTTGGTTTTGACGAAATGTGGATGTTTCCTCGTGACCTGGTGGAAAACATATTAGTGTGTGCGAGATGTTGGATCAGACTCTAGTATGGTCGAAGGGTAGCTTCTGGTTCGACAGGAATTAAGCATGAGGTTGAAGTATGTTCGCATGATGTTGTCGGAGTAATGCGTGTTGTAGTCGAAGTTTGTTCTAACATGCATTAGTCAATATTCCTATGGTTGTTAGCATGTTGAATTAGGCATTGCTTGTAATCCCAATTGTTTAAGTTAACTTGTACCCTAAGTTATCTTGTAATGGGTAATTGTTAAAAAGCCCATTAGGTTAGTGTGCTATTTTTTCTTATAAATAGGATGCTAGTTTTTCAATCTTGGCATAAGAAAAAATAGGAAGATAAAATCCTAATTTCAAGAGAGAGAAGTTATTTTGTTATTCTTGTATACTTGTAATATTGTTTCTAAGAGAAATGAAAGAATAGCAGTTTATAACCAATCCTTGTTATTCCTTGTTGTTTTACCTTGTCTTCTTTGTTAACCCTAACCCCTGTCTATTTCTTGATTATTAAGAAATCATTTATACTTTGTTTCAAAATATCTGATTCACAACAAATTAGTGCGGTGAGATTGGAGAAGATGCCTTCAACAAAGTATGAGATTTAAAAGTTCACCGGAGTGAACGAATTCGGTCTGTGGCGCTTGAAGATGAAAGCCCTACTGGTTCAACAGGGTTGTTTGGAAGCGTTGAAGGGAGAGGCAGTCATGGACGCTGCATTAATGGAAAAAGAAAATATGGGCATAATTGAGAAAGCCCACAGCGCAATACTGTTGAGCCTTGGTGGTAAGGTTATTCGATAGGTATCAAAGGAGACTACAACATCGAGATTATGGGTGAAACTTGAAAGTTTGTACATGACCAAATCTCTAGCGAATCGACTCTACCTGAAGTAAGCTTTGTATTCATTCAAGATAAGTGAAGACGAAGTGTTGGCTGAGCAGTTGTGTCGCTACTGCGAAAATTGGCGCCGGCTTGACAGGAGAGTCGCCACCGTGCGTTATTTATCCCTCAGAGCGGGAAAGGAAACGCTCGAAGTAAACCTCGCAAAGACGGGAAAAGGTATGGTCATCGCAACCAAAACCTGGATTCGGGAGTCGGTTACGCAAGGGGAAGGTATTAGCACCCCTCACGTCCATCGTACTCGATGGGATCCACGCTTGGTGTTTAAAGGTAAAAGGGTGTGTTATCTATCTACGCTAATGGCTGGTCTGAAAAGAAAAATAAAAGGACAGGACTCGACAGAACATACGGTGTTCTGGGCCTACGTATTCCCTCGTGCAATGGGAAAGTCAGAGTCAACGTAGTTCGACTGCCTACGTCTAAACGGGGGAAAGGTTGCTCGCCAGGACATCGCGTCCTATGCCTACGTACTTTCATCTGGAATGAAAGATCAGAGCAAACGTAGTTCGACTAACTACGGGTAAACAGGGGCTCTCACACAGCAGTGAGAAAACAAACTGGTCTCTAAGGCTCTGGAACCTACAACTACGATCTGGTCTCAAATGCGCTCGGGCAAGAGAAAGGGATAACAATTAGTCGTTAGCGGGAATGTCTCGATCGCACAGCCGCGAGAGAACAAAGGTCAGTCGTTAGTGTGCTCGCTAGGATATCGCATCCTATGCCTACATATCTTCGTCTGGAACGAAGAATCAGAGCAGCTGTAGTTCGGCTAACTACGGATCAAGCTACTCAAAAGCTCCTACAGAAAGGAAAGGGAAAAGATACCCTAAAACTATAGCTGAGAAACAGGGGAATCTACCTACTGCTATCACCTGGTTGACCATCCTAATGTCTATCATAACAACTCCGCAACGGAGAAGTCAGAGCTCCTAAGGGATCATGGCAACAGAACTGAATTACAAACAAGAAACTGCAAAGTAAAGGAATACTGAAAATATGCATGAATGCAACAACTAGACAAACAAGGCACAGAGGCCGCAAACCACAAAGGCAAGGGAGCTCAGCTCTACCAAATACCAACAAGCAAAGCCACGCAATAACAAACAAGCAGAAGGAGGACCACCTCAACTTCTCATGCACACAAAGTCTACTTCTAAGATGCACTTATTCAGAACTATCTAGATGAATACCTAAGTCTAATGCAACATAACATCACACAAGTCAAACAATACAAAGAGACTGACCCTGAGCAGGGCCTCCATCTACAAAACAAGAAGCTACTCCTGGGCAAGGCCCCTAACAAACCTGAGACAACTCTTAATCTATCTCTAAACAGAACTCTATACAGCACCCTAAGCACAGATCTAAGCAACAAATTCTAATCAAAACCCTAAGCAGGAGGAATCAGTCCCAGTCTCCAGGCTTCAGAACAAGCTTACCAGAGAAAGGAAGCTAAGCAGACTAGCTCATAGTGCCTTCCTCAGGAAAGTACCAGGAGGTTACTACTCAGGAGTCATATCCTATGCGGCTCGACAACTGTGATCAGTTTACATTCCTCCTCAGGAGAAATTAAACTCACATGAAGGCTCCGGCATCACGGGATACTTGAGAAACCTATATGCACTAGGGGAACTAAGTGAGCAGACTCATAAGACCTTCCTCAGGAAAGTACTAGGAGGCTGACACTTAGGAATCGTATCCTACGTGGCTCAACAACTGTGATCAGTTTACATTCCTCCTCAGGAGAAATTAAACTCACAAGTTGGCTCCAACATCACTGGATACTTGAGAAATCCTAGACAAACTAATGGAACTAAGTGAATAGACCCATAGGACCTTCCTCAAGAAAGTACTAGGAGACTTCCACTTAGGAATCGTATCCCATGTGGCTCAACAACTGTGATCAGTTTACATTCCTCCTCAGGAGAAATTAAACTCACAAGTCGGCTCCGACATCATTGGATACTTAAGAAAGAGGTGAGAAGGAAAGATGAAAGTCATTCATAGTGCCTTCCTCAGGAAAGTACCATAAACTCCCTTCAAACTTCAGGATCTCGAACCTCACAAACAGACAACAAGCTCCTAGACTAAGCCTCAATCCACTGCCTCTCTGCAAGCTCCAACAGGACTTCCATCAGCTCCCACCTTCAAGAAGAACCCACAGGCCAACAAACCACAGGAGACTATCACTGAAGTTCAACCATAGTTGAACTTCAAAGTCAGAAGTCATCAAGACTTCTCCTAACTCCAGGCTCAGACAAATCATATCAGAATACCCTACAAAAATCTAATAAAAATCTAATGGGAGACCTACATGGCTCTAGGGCAACATACTGAAAAATCAGAACAAAATTCAACACCAGATGAAAGAACCAAAATCAACAACACAGACGTATCCTCAAACCAATTTATTCAACATCAATAACAGTGAAAAAATGCAATTAAAATGAAAAATGCATGATTAAGCTAATGTTTTTGTATTATAAAATTCTACACTGAATTACGGGTCTACAGAAAAAAGAACGGAATTATTTGACTAAATCTACCATTTTTTATGAATTTTCTAATGATATGCATGCATTGAAAATATTAAAAAGAAATCAATTAATTGGAAAATATGCAAAAATAGGAAATAAAAATAAAATGTCATTTTTATTTTCTCTTTAATTTTCTTAACATTTTCATGAAATGGCTGAAAAAGAAGAATTAAAAAAAAAACAATTATTTCAAATTTTTATGAATTATTTACAAATATGAAAGTATAAAAGAAAAATAAAAGAAAATGACATGGGGGGCTCAAACAGCAATATATTCTAGTTATTAATTCATTGGGCCTACATTCTGGGGGTGTCAACAGCAAAGGGCGCAGGGCCCAGGTTTGATATCCAGAAAAAAACAAAAAAAAAGCTGAACTGAGCGCAGGGGGGTGCTGACTTAGCAATTTCTCAGTTGATACTAATACTGGGCTCAAATGAGGGGGGTGTTGAAAGTAAATAAGGCCTAAGGCCCACACCAATCATCCAGATTTCTCACACAGGGAGGGGTGAACAAGCAATTGGAGGGTATGCGTTCAGAAACACGCGTTTGGGCTTAGCCCAAAACCTCAACCCTAATCCACTATTCAGTTGAACAAAACCTGATTCCTTCACCAAACCCTAGCTACTGTTCATTCTCCTCTCTAGCCGTCTCCTTCATTCGTCTCCCTCAATTCACTCTCTCTGCAACTCAATCAATCCAACAAACCCTAAACGAAACAAATCCTCACCCAAACACCTCAATCCCTCACAAGAAATCACTACTCAAGATCTAGTCTTAAACCACGCACCAAATTAATTAATCAATTAAAACCCTAATCGTTGAAGGCAACGCAATCTAATCTGAAGAAGAACACGCAAGGAGTTTTAGCAAGCATACCTGGGGATCAGTTCGCCTTCTTTGAAGGACTGTTCTGAAGACGCTATAGATGAAGGTTGGAGCGAAGGAATCTGGAAATCTCCTGGAAGATTGAACGCGATTGGAGTTTCTGGAAATGTTGCTGAGGAGGATGAACGTCTGAGGATCTTCTAGGTTTCTTGCTTGAGATTGAACGTGGTTTGAAGTTCCTGGGTTTATTACTTGAGGATTGAACGCAGATGACGTTTTCTGGAAATCTTGCTTGAGGATTGAACGTCTGAGTGGATTCTGGAACTTCTGGGAAAAGATGATGGCGTTCTGGAGAATTTGATGAAGCTTGTTGAAGGTTTGAGTATTCAAGGTGATTTCTGGGAATCTTGCTTGAGAATGGATGAAGATCTGGTGGTTACTTGAGACGATGAGGACGTTCTGGAGAAGTTGATGAAGAACGTTGGCGTTCTGGAGAAGTGGAGGAGGTTGATGATTCCGGCGACGATGATGTTTCCGGCGAGGGGATTATGAGGCTGACGGAAGGGATCGGAGGAAGAAGATGAGTTTTCTGGGGAATTTTGGACGTTTGGAGATGACGGTGGCCGGAAGTCGTTGGGGGTCACCGGCGGTGGGAAGTTACGGCTGATGCATGGCCGCCGGTGAGGTTGCTGGTGAATCTCCGGTGATGGGTGTGGGGGCGCCAAGTGGCGTGCATGCGCTGAGAGAGAGAGAGTGGAGGACAGCTGGGTGGGACGCGTGACGTGGATTCTGAGAAACGCGTGGGGCCCCTTTTCAGCCAACACGTGGCGTGGCTATTTATTACACTGAGAGTTGCTGGAACTTTCTGGATTGTTCTAGCACTTGCTGGAAATGGCTGGAACGAAATTTGGACTGCTGGACCATTTTTTTGGACTTTTCTGAATTAATACCAACTGGGCCTCAAACAACTCCTGGGCCCATTCGAAAATGAAATAAAAAACTGTACAAAACTGAAAAAAACAATTAACTGAATTTGATTAATGCCTAATTACCACTAATTAATCTAATGCTTAACCAATAAACTCTAAACAAAAATTAAAACCCTAATTAACTCTATATCAACCTAATTAAATCTGAAAACAATTAAGAACCTAATTAACTCTAAAATTCAGTTAACCTAATTAAACTCTAACAAATGATTAAAAGTCTAATTAAGTCTAAAAATCAATTAAGATCTAATTAAACTCTAAAAATGATTAATGCTCTAATTAATTCTAAACTCCTACTAATTTTCTATTAAAATCCTAATATCATTTAATATCAATTAAAATCTATCATTAATAAAAGAAAAAAAACTATATTATTTTCTATATTATCTAAAAATATTAAAATCTATTTAAAAATCTATACAAAATTCCTAAAAATGATTTAAAAATTCTTATAAAATCCTAAAAAAGAGAATTAAACCATTAAAAAATGCAAAAACCCTATTTAAATTCCAGAAAAATCTGTAAAGCCTATTAAAAATTCACAAAAGTCTATTAAAATCCTAAAAATGCAGATGAATGCAAATGACCGCCATAAAAGCGCACACGAGACCAGATCGAATCGAACAGAGATCCCCGGGCATCAGAATATCCTCAAAATTACTGTGCAAGCTAAAAATCACCGAAGAGCGCACAATTTCCCGAAAATAAAACCCCGATAATCTGGACTGAATCTGCCATATCTGATAGACGAAAGTCAAGCTGTAAACTCTGATATCCCCTGCTTGTGCACAAAACTCATACATCTGAGCTGTAAACCATGAGTCAGATAGGAGAATCAGCTGGTCAAATTTTAGGGTGCAACAGCTGCCCCTATTCAAGCGTCTTGGACCTGAAGGGTTTGAAGAGCGCTCAGCCTTCAAACATTCAGAGGTACGAGACGGTTGAATACAAATAAAACCCGAAAATTTGCCAACCGCGAGCATATACTGTAAACTGCTTGGGGAATAAAGTCCAGAAAACCGAGTCCAGTTATTGCGGCACCAAACTGATTAATCATCTGATAAAGAACTCCTGATTGAATACCCGTTGCTTGTGATACCCCATATAACAAACCCTGAGGGTTACAACAACATACCTGATCCTTTCACATTGCCTACTGATAGGCAGGAAGAGAAACATACTCACATCGCCCAAAGATGGACGGGAAGACACCCTGATTGAATACTCACCTCGTCTAATGATAGACGGAAAAACATTAATCTCCCAATTCACATCGTCTAAGGATAGACGGGAAGACATAATCTCCGAACTTGCATCGTCTAATGATAGACGGAAAGGAATAATCTCTATACTCACATCGTCTAAAGATAGACGGGATCATCCTGATCAATGAACAAATCAATATTCTCATCGTCTAAGGGTAGACGGGATCATCCTGACTGATGAACAAATCAATATTCTCATCGTCTAAGGGTAGACGGGATCATCCTGACTGATGAACAAATCAATATTCTCATCGTCTAAGGGTAGACGGGATCGTCCTAATTAATGACAAATCAATTCACATCGTCTAAGGGTAGACGGGAAATCACCATAATCTCCATATTCACATCGTCTAAGGATAGACGGGAAGACATAATCACTATTCTCATCGTCTAAGAGTAGACGGGATCATCCTGATTGATGAAACAAATCCATATTCTCATCGTCTAAGAGTAGACGGCATCATCCTGATTAATGAATCAACCAATATTCTCATCGTCTAAGGGTAGACGGGAAATCACCATAATCTCCATATTCACATCGTCTAAGGATAGACGGGAAGACATAATCTCCGAACTTGCATCGTCTAATGATAGACGGAAAGGAATAATCTCTATACTCACATCGTCTAAAGATAGACGGAAAGAAATTCTTCGTACTCACATCGCCTAAGAATAGACGGGAAGACACCATTATCTCCATGTTCACATCGTCTAAAGATAGACGGGAAGTCACCATAATCTCCATATTCACATCGTCTAAGGATAGACGGAAAGAAATTCTTAATCTCCATACACACATCGTCTAAAGATAGACGGAAAGGAATTCTTCGTACTCACATCGTCTAAGGACAGACGGGAGGACACCATAACGCAATTCAACACCATCCTTTGAATTTCAGAATTCTTCTGTCTACGGAAATTGATGGAAAGATCAATATCCTTGAAGGGGCCACATCGTCAGTATGGACTGACGGGAAGAAAACCACCTTTAAAGAACCATGTCGTCAATAAGAATCGACAATCACGAAAACTGAACATTCTTCGAAGAGCCTCGACATCAATAAGGATTGATGGTCAGAAAAGTCCCTCTTAAACGTCATCATATCCAATAAACAGAAAGAGAACCAACATTCAAAATCATTTTGAAACCCCTCAACAACTAAGGATAGCCGGAGAAGACTCGCTGGGGAAACACCTCATCATATGTATGATCTGGCAATAAGAAACCCGCTGGACAGTAACCAAAACCTCACATCGTCTACTGATAGACGGAAAGAAAAGCCACTTGCCGGAGAAACCCTATTTTGAACTCCATTGAAAATCAACCCAAAACTTCACATCGTCTACTGATAGACGGTAAGAAAAGCATATCCTGGGGAAACCCCTTCTTGAAACCTTACTGCGACCACCCGCAACTTCACATCGTCTATGGATAGACGGAAAGAAAACCACATTCATACTCCAGACGTCTAATGATAGACGGCGAAATCCACTCATTGGAGGAACACATCGTCAATATGAATTGACGGGAAGAAAAGTCTGCCGACATCAGATGACTGCTTGATCAAAGCATAATCGTTGTAAGATCTGATTTGAGATACAAATAATCCGCTGAATCGTCTGAATACTGTTGCTGGATAAATGTCCCTGAACTGATCACAGAGTAATTCACGCGCCATATGAGGCTGATAGAAAGCCTGACTCATGCTTCGTATGCATATGCATATGCTTTAATCTTTCTACAGCGTAATGCTTCATTCAGGATGGAAATGCTACGCATTTTGACCATGATATGCAAGTATGATGCAAGTATGATGATGCATGCAATATGCTAGCAGGCTCGAGCTGCCAGAGAGGGCCGGGTACAGAAAACCATTTCAGCAAAATAAATGCTGAAGGCGAGGCCTACTCTGCTAGGGATAAACCCGGATATCACTGAATCGTCCTAGCAAAATAAATGCTGGGAGAGTGAAATCAACTCTGCTGGGGCTATTGGGAACTTAACCGAACACCTCGATGAAGTGATACCCTGCTGGGGTATGTAACTCCGCTGTGAAATAGCAGACGTGCTGAATAGGATTAGACTCCTCTGGGGGATAGCTTATCCATACTAATGACAAATTGGTCTTTGCTGGAGAAAATGGAGGGAGTCTTCCCGCGCGCTGATGAAGCTCGGATCTGGAAATTGATGCGCCACCACAGATGGGCTTCACAGTAATCGCAAACATGGATTTGAACTCTTAAGCTATCTTGCTGGGTCAGGTACAACTGACGCTGGAAAACATTCTTCCTGAATACACAGCCTTTTAGTGAAGAGTCCAGGGATAGTGACACGACTTCCCGCATTCATCTCGCTCTCGAAAATCGACTGCATCTGCTCGAATAACTCTTGTATGGCCCTGTAGGTACGGAGAACAACAATCCTTTTGCTTCTGATATACCCCAGCTTACAGGACATCTGTGGGGATAGTCCCTGAAAGGAAACCTGCAAATCTGTTCCTTGATGGTTCTGATATAACATGCCTCAGCGTTCTGAACTTCTGAGAGATACTTCACCTTGAATGCTTCTCGCGCAACCTTTGCGTGCTTAAGATGGTCTGCCCCTGACTGCGATGACCTTGCCCCGATTATCTGATTCAGAGTAGTACCTCCTGACTACGCCGTATTCACCGAATCTCAACCTGATTGCCCCAGGATAACTGACTTCGAAAAGCTGACCTGACTGGGGATCACAATAATAGCTTGCCCCTGCTCTCGGAACATTCGGGCGTTCGACATTCTATCTTGACCATACTTTCCATTGTAGGAAGCTTTTCTGCTGTCAAGCGCTTACTCGCAAGTAAAACAAGTTGTTATGCATAAAAGATGTATTAATGCAACACATATGACAGTTTTGACATCCAATCTGTTCACTGGGAAAAGGAAAAACAGTTTATGGCATATAATGCACAAAACATTTATCAACATCAGTACCAACATGGTAAGAGGAACCTTTTTAGGAGTCAGAATCGACGCGACCTTTACCGGGGTATGCTTTCGAAACAACCTGCTTCAATTAGGACTTTTGAAGGTTGTAACATGGTCAGGTTCATGGTTTTGAAAGAAAGGATAAAGGCTCAAAGTTTATTTTAACCCACCCATTCTCCTTGATGTTCTCCGTTCCTATGTTCAGCTAATTCGACCTTAGCGCTCACCTCTCGGAGGTTGAAAGATAGGAATGATAGTTCGAGAAATCTTTGGATTTTGGGGTGACAGCCACTCCCTTTTCATCTTTGACACTTGAGATCACACGACTCGTATTTCCATCGAGGATTTTTCTTTTGATCCTTTTTATCTTTTTCTCTTCATATCCCGAACTTTTGCCTGGACTGACTCCTTTTGAGTTTCTTTTGATTCTTTAAGTCCAGCGGGATGCCCTCATTTTTGCCTAAGTCATTTGTTTTGAAGTTTTCTTGACTTAGCGGGCTTTTGATTCTCTTTTTTTCGTTTTTCTTTTGAACAAGTCGTGTGACACTGGTTGCCTGACTTTTTGGGGAATGATGTGGCTGTCCCACTCTTGGTTGAACCATTGTGGTCTTTTTGGCACGACCTCTAGGGGCGTGATTGACCCTCGAACGGACACTCCTTTGGCAATTTGGACGCTCAGCCAAATTAGCTAACACCTACCCTGCCCCAGGTTAAGATTGAGGGTTTTTCGTTCACAGAAAGAAACTCCTACTACAAGGCTCAAAGGGGTTGACAAGGGATTATCTTCCTTATGACTCCGGTGTTTAGGGATTTGAAACAATGCCTGTATATCATCAACAGGTTTATTTCAAAAGCATACAATGTCGGTAGTTGCATGTCGGTCATTTTCGTCATCCTCCCCAAATTCTTCTTAACCAAACGTTGGACATTTGCAAAAACAGTTAGTGAACACGACTGGATTCAATCAAAACATGCATATTTATTTCATTATCATCAATTTGAATGAAAACAACAAGTTTTACAAACAAGCTTACAAATTCAAACAGGAAAGCAACTACAAATGTAAAGAAATGACAAGCTAAAACAAAGAAAATATGCTAGCTTCTGAGAACTGGGCTTTTGCATCTGCCCTGCTGCTGAACCAGCTATCTTTATTAGAGGCAATTCAATGCTGTCCTGATCTGCTTTCAACGACCCAACCAAATTATAGAGCCCTTCCTCCTTCATTCAGATGATTTGGGAACCTCTTGGCTCGAAGCTGATTGCTGCACTATCAAGCAAATCCTGCACTTGGTGCTTAAAAGCATGGCAACTTTCTATATCGTGACCCGGGGCTCCAGAATGAAACTCACAGCGCTTGCTTGCATCATAACCAAACGGGGGAGCTCCCGTTATTGGCGCCAGAGTTCTTTTCTCTACCAGATTTAATCCCAACAATGTCTGCAACAACTCGGCATATGTTGAGGGAGGCTTCTCAAACATTCTTCTCGGTTTACTACCCTGGAATCTTCGTTGAGCTTGCTGTGCCCCCTGCTGAGGCTGCGGTTGCTGGTATCGGGTTGACCCTTGAACACCCTTTGTAGCAAATGCAACATCGGTTTCTTGATCTTCAATGTACTGATTAGCGCTCTCCTTATGCTTAACCATTTTCTTTCTCAGATCTGCCCCAGGAATAGGCAACAGTTGTGGGCCTGGAGATTCTGACACCATGGAGTCCAGGATACGCTTCTGACCCACTGCAGCTTTAGAAACATCTGTCATCTTAGCATCGACCGAGACAGGAGCAATATGCACAGCTACGCCGCCCGGCGTGAATTCAATATCGTGCGAGTCAATCAGGTCTTGAACATTGTGTTTAAAAGCATGACAACCCTCGATGTCATGTCCGAATGCCCCGGAATGAAATTCACATTGCTTACTGGCATCGTACCCTTGAGGAAATGCTCTCGTTGGTGGTGTCAACGTTCTCTTCTCCACCAGATTAAACCTCAATAAGATCTGCAAGAGCTCAGCATAGGTCATAGGTGGCGCCTCAAATATTCTCCTTGGCTTTCCTTCCTGGATCTTCCGCTGAGCCGGATGTATCCTCTGTTGCTGCTGCTCAGGTTCCACATGTACAGGTGATGCGAGCTTCTTCATTGCGGCTTCAAATAGCTGATCGTCTTCTTTCCTAAGCACATTCTTGACTACCTCCATGATCAAACTCATTTGGGTCTTCAGCTGACTGTTCTCCTCTTTGAGAATCTTCTGCTCCAGACGCATCTCTTGCATGTCTCTCATCATCTGCCCCAGCTGGCTTTGGACTTCGATTAATTCAAACTGATTCTGTTCCATATCTCTGAAGGAGTTTCTGCAATAAACTGGACGATGAGGAAATAAGACCCACGGTTCTGATATACCTGTTAAATGATAATGCAGCGCAGAAAGCAAACACATATTCATAACGAGACAAAGAGAAACTCAAACTATAAGCACACAGACGAACATCTCCCATATATGTACAACCAACAAAATCAGCAGGTGAGCACAAATGAGTATGAATATAATGACCCCAGCCAACAATCCTGGCGGTGGTCGACAAATACTGAGGCACAAAACTAAACGGATTAAGCAGAGAAAACAGATGCGACACCCGGCACAGAAACCTCTAGAAACTTCTCCCATATTCAACTGAACTTTCTGATTGACAATCTTCAGAGCACACACTTCCTGTGGAGTCTTCCATGACACTAACTGACGAACCCGCACAACTGGAGGATGGAAAATCATTAATCTGAACAAAACCCTGAGGAGTGATGCAAATACGGCTAGAGTCTAACAGATCTTGAATCTGACTTCTAAGCACTTTACAGTCATTTGTTGAATGCCCTTGTGCCCCAACATGGTACTCACAACGGGCGCTGGCATCAAAACCTGGAGGATAAGGTGGAATCACCGGCTTAGTCTCTTTCGGCACTATCAATCCCCTTTTGACCAGATCTGGCAACAACTGACTGTACGACACTGGTAGCTGAGTAAACTGCCTTTCAGGCTTCCTTGGTCTTCGTGGAGCATGCTGACGCGATCGGCGATAGGATGATCGTTGACTTGAAGTGTCTGAAAACTGATCCTGAGATGCTAAGGATTCTGAGGTGGCATCATCTCCTACTTCCCACTCTTCTTGAGAACTGACAACCGACTCAATCTTATCAACTGGGACGTAAGGAACACCTCGAAACTTTCCACTCCTGAGTCCTCTCTCAACAATCTCTCCCAGCCTCATCAGGCCCACAAAGCTTGTGCAACTGAACAATTTGTCAAAATAATGGCCTTTCAGAGTACCCAAGAAGATGTCAACCAGTTCTCTTTCCGGAAGCGGTGGTCGAACACTAGCAGCCAATTCTTTCCATCTTCGCAAATACGCTCTGAATGATTCATTCTCCGCTTGAGACAATTCTTGCAGATCTACGAGACTAGGAGTCAAATCCAGGTTGTAATCGTACTGCTTTATGAAAGCTCTGGCTAAATCCACCCATGATCGAATCTGATTACTCTCTAATTGCACATACCATCTCAACGATGCCCCAGTCAGGCTATACTGGAAGCAATGGATCATCAATTTGTCATTTCGCTCAAACGAAGTCATCCTTCGACAGAACATCATCAAATGCAACTTCGGACAGCTATCTCCTGTGTATTTCTCAAATTCCGGCACTTTGAACTTGTATGGCAACACCAGGTCAGGAACCAAACACATGGCTACAGCATCCAGGTTAACGGCATCTTTCGCTTCCAAGGCTTTCATTTGCTCTTCCAACACTCGGACTCTTCTACCCTTGTCAAGAGCTCTTGGATCTACTAACCCGGTCACTGGAATATCTCTCCGGTAATTCATCACAGGGAAAGCGACACATTGATTGTTAACAGGAGGATAATGTTCATTTCGGGCACCCAACTGCTCATGTCGGCCTCGGTTCTCATTCGTAGGCTGTACAACTTGGTCTGCAGTAAGATTGTTTGCTTGCGGGAAGCCTTCCATAGAATCATACTGATGGTTGGACGCCACAGTAAACCCTGCCTGGGTGTTAGGAGCCTGGAAATCGCCTTCAGACATAGCTACCAATTACCTGTAACCGACTACGCTGCTTGATTCTGCTCAAATCCGCTTCAGCCCTTTGGTCGTCTCCACTCTTGCCTCAAACAATTCCCCGAGAATTACCTTCTGGTGAAAACAAAGGCTGGATAAGTGCTCTGACCTGCTAAATGCTATGCAATATGATTTATGCAAACAGAAATACAAAAATGCTAACGTGCATGTGTGCATTGGAGATATTTTCCCTCCAATTCCAGTGTCAGTGGTAGCGAGACGAGATGAACCATAAAGACAATATTTGGAAAAACCCTCATATATTGATTAGAATAACAGTCTTGTCCAGAAGTTACATAACTATGCTCCCTACAGCTGACATGATAAGGAGGATCCCAGCCAACATGCCTGGTGGTGATCTCAACATACAGAATACAAGAGAAATCAAATACGGGTACGGTTGCGGAAGTCCTCGACCATCTTCTTTGTCTCTGCATGATCTGGTTGATAAATCAAACCTTCTATCAGCCGATCCCTTTTCCTGACTGTCCCCTGGATGTCTCTGACAAAGTCTTCCCAAGCCTTATCATTAGCACCATCCCCAGGTTTGGGTCTCTTGGCATCTGCTCTATGCTGGAAATCTTCCAAATTCTTCATGGCATCTGTCAACTTGCGCTCGGCTTCGTATCGGCGACAGGCTTCTTCTTCAAGCTCTTCGTTCTTCACCTTGACCTGTTCTTCTAACTGAGCAATCTGTGTCTTCAGCTCTTCTTCTCGCTCCTTGCGCTTGGTCATAGTGAGATCCCAGTGTTCTCTGAACTTGGCTAGCTTTGTGTAGGCCCTTTCCAGCTCTTGCTTCTTGGTGGCCAACACACTACTAACTGAGTCGACATCTAACTCTAGACGCTTCTTGGTTTCAGTCAATTCCAATAGCGTAGTCTTCAGATGTTTCAGAGTTTCAGCCTGTTGCTTAGAAACATATCCTGCTTCAATTTTTTCATGCCGAAGATGGGCATTCTCCTGCTCTAAAGCCTCTTTGGCCCTTGCTAGCTCTTCTTTCTCCGCCATCAGCTGCTTGTAGACTTGAATGTCCACAGTTGTAGGCTCCTCTACCGGAGGATGCAATGGTTGAACTGCTGGATACGGCATAAGGAACTTCACAGCTTGCTCACGAATCCATTCTTCATATGGACTAGGAACTCGAGTATCCCCTCTGTTACCTGAAAGCTTCCCTCTCTTGTGCAAGTTTTTCCAAGCTTTCTCAAGTTTGGTCAGCATCTCTTTCCCTATTGCCCCGGTGAGATACAGAGATTCCTGTATCTCCTCGGGCTTTGGCGCTCCTTGAGGTATGTACCCAAATTGCTTGATCAATAAGGAAGGGTTGTAGTTGACACAACCTTTCCTTCCTATTAACGGAACATTCGGGAATCCTTCGCCTTTGAGTATGACTTCAGCTCCAAATACCTCTTTAATGACCCATACCACGTTCTCAGCAGTTAATCCCATTAAGCGCTCGGGCCATCCTAGAGAATTGATAGAGGTGACAAACGGGCCTGACTTAGGCATATGACTGGTGAGCCACCTGCATAGGAGAGGTACACAACAAGACACATTCCTTCCTCGTCGCTTTTCATTCTGGTAATGAGTTGAATGGTGGATATCTCCCAGCAAAGTAGGAACTGGGTTCTTCGCAGCCAAAATATAGAAGGCATCTGAATCAACAAAATCAGGAATGTTCGGGAACAACACGATGCCATACACACATACAGCAAGGATAACGTCAAGAACATCCCAGCTACCCTTCTGGGCATACTCTCGAGCCTTCTCCACTAAGACATCCAATGGAAATCCCCATACGTCTCCTCTTCTGATCATCTTCCCGGACAGCTCAGACTCTTTCAAGCACAGGATGGTAGAAAGCTCAGCCAGCTTAGGCTCAGCGTCCGTACGATAAAAAGGCATCTGCTCACGGATCGGCATATCCAGAAGTGCAGAGTACTCCTCCAGGGTAGGAGCCAAAACAAAGTCGGGAAATACAAAACACCTGAGCTCCGCGTCGTAGAACTGTAACAGAGTATAGATGCCGCTGGTCTCGTAGGCAGATGGCTGATAAACGTAGGTCAGAATCCTCCCATATCTTTTTCTGAAGTCACCCATTCCCCTCTTCTTAGCAATAGCAATCAACTCTAACAATAGACTGATATTCGGCGACGGAAACTTATAGGGTAATACTCTCTTCAGGTTTTCCATGTCTTGCTAGGAACAAACACCAGAACTGGAAGGGAAAATATGTACCTGCAATACACACACGTTAGTTGAATGCAGATGGTAATGCAATGATGCAATATGATAAATAATGCAATCTGCGAACATAGGGGCTATGCTGTAGCCTGAAGAGGAATATCTCTGTGATCAAGAACAGAAAACCAACACGGTCACCAGAGTCCCATGCCACTAACTATCATCTGATACTCAAAATATCAATCCCCTGGTAAGAAAACCATCTGAACCTCTGCATCTGACGAGAATACCATCTGATAATAGCCTCAACCTCAGATAAGAAACCCATCTGACCCAGACAACACACCTGGAGATGAATCAAGAACACCATCTGATAAAGATACTGAATCATGGTTTCTGAAGGCCAGTTTTCCTGCAATAACCCAGTCCCTCTCACAGGTAGGATAAACCTAATCCACGGATAAAGGTACGGCATCCTATGCGGTCATCAGCGTCACAGACTTTCATGAGTGACGATACGATTCCCAGAAGGAGTGGCATCATCAAGTCATGAAGAGGCCTCACTTAGCTGACTTCCAAATGATCGGTCCCCAGAGTCGACAATCCTCACGTCTGGACTCCCTTCAGATCCTCAGGACCGGAAAGGAGCACCTCTGCAAGAATCTCGTCTGAGCGCAGATTTTCGTAGGGAACTGTGCCTGCTCAGCAGACAGGTTCGTCTACTACTTCTCCACAACTATATCTAGGTGTGTACTCAAGCCCAGGTCCGGCTTTCACTCACAGTAACCTCCCTTCGCCCACAGCAATAATCATGATAATATAATGCTGGAAAATAAATGCGGAAAGGTAAAGGTACAGAAAAGTAAAGTGCAGAAAAGTAAAACACAATATGCACAACACCCGACAAATAAACACCCAAGCGCTAGGATTGACTCGCGTAGGGGATGGGAAACGGTCCCAGCATAAGGGATGGGAAAAGTCCCTAGATGCTATAGATCCCCAGCAGAGTCGCCAGTTGTCGCTACTGCGAAAATTGGCACCGGCTTGACAGGAGAGTCGCCACCGTGCGTTATTTATCCCTCAGAGCGGGAAAGGAAACGCTCGAAGTAAACCTCGCAAAGACGGGAAAAGGTATGGTCATCGCAACCAAAACCTGGATTCGGGAGTCGGTTACGCAAGGGGAAGGTATTAGCACCCCTCACGTCCATCGTACTCGATGGGATCCACGCTTGGTGTTTAAAGGTAAAAGGGTGTGTTATCTATCTACGCTAATGGCTGGTCTGAAAAGAAAAATAAAAGGACAGGACTCGACAGAACATACGGTGTTCTGGGCCTACGTATTCCCTCGTGCAATGGGAAAGTCAGAGTCAACGTAGTTCGACTGCCTACGTCTAAACGGGGGAAAGGTTGCTCGCCAGGACATCGCGTCCTGTGCCTACGTACTTTCATCTGGAATGAAAGATCAGAGCAAACGTAGTTCGACTAACTACAGGTAAACAGGGGCTCTCACACAGCAGTGAGAAAACAAACTGGTCTCTAAGGCTCTGGAACCTACAACTACGATCTGGTCTCAAATGCGCTCGGGCAAGAGAAAGGGATAACAATTAGTCGTTAGCGGGAATGTCTCGATCGCACAGCCGCGAGAGAACAAAGGTCAGTCGTTAGTGTGCTCGCTAGGATATCGCATCCTATGCCTACATATCTTCGTCTGGAACGAAGAATCAGAGCAGCTGTAGTTCGGCTAACTACGGATCAAGCTACTCAAAAGCTCCTACAGAAAGGAAAGGGAAAAGATACCCTAAAACTATAGCTGAGAAACAGGGGAATCTACCTACTGCTATCACCTGGTTGACCATCCTAATGTCTATCATAACAACTCCGCAACGGAGAAGTCAGAGCTCCTAAGGGATCATGGCAACAGAACTGAATTACAAACAAGAAACTGCAAAGTAAAGGAATACTGAAAATATGCATGAATGCAACAACTAGACAAACAAGGCACAGAGGCCGCAAACCACAAAGGCAAGGGAGCTCAGCTCTACCAAATACCAACAAGCAAAGCCACGCAATAACAAACAAGCAGAAGGAGGACCACCTCAACTTCTCATGCACACAAAGTCTACTTCTAAGATGCACTTATTCAGAACTATCTAGATGAATACCTAAGTCTAATGCAACATAACATCACACAAGTCAAACAATACAAAGAGACTGACCCTGAGCAGGGCCTCCATCTACAAAACAAGAAGCTACTCCTGGGCAAGGCCCCTAACAAACCTGAGACAACTCTTAATCTATCTCTAAACAGAACTCTATACAGCACCCTAAGCACAGATCTAAGCAACAAATTCTAATCAAAACCCTAAGCAGGAGGAATCAGTCCCAGTCTCCAGGCTTCAGAACAAGCTTACCAGAGAAAGGAAGCTAAGCAGACTAGCTCATAGTGCCTTCCTCAGGAATGTACCAGGAGGTTACTACTCAGGAGTCATATCCTATGCGGCTCGACAACTGTGATCAGTTTACATTCCTCCTCAGGAGAAATTAAACTCACATGAAGGCTCCGGCATCACGGGATACTTGAGAAACCTATATGCACTAGGGGAACTAAGTGAGCAGACTCATAAGACCTTCCTCAGGAAAGTACTAGGAGGCTGACACTTAGGAATCGTATCCTACGTGGCTCAACAACTGTGATCAGTTTACATTCCTCCTCAGGAGAAATTAAACTCACAAGTTGGCTCCAACATCACTGGATACTTGAGAAATCCTAGACAAACTAATGGAACTAAGTGAATAGACCCATAGGACCTTCCTCAGGAAAGTACTAGGAGACTTCCACTTAGGAATCGTATCCCATGTGGCTCAACAACTGTGATCAGTTTACATTCCTCCTCAGGAGAAATTAAACTCACAAGTCGGCTCCGACATCATTGGATACTTAAGAAAGAGGTGAGAAGGAAAGATGAAAGTCATTCATAGTGCCTTCCTCAGGAAAGTACCATAAACTCCCTTCAAACTTCAGGATCTCGAACCTCACAAACAGACAACAAGCTCCTAGACTAAGCCTCAATCCACTGCCTCTCTGCAAGCTCCAACAGGACTTCCATCAGCTCCCACCTTCAAGAAGAACCCACAGGCCAACAAACCACAGGAGACTATCTCTGAAGTTCAACCATAGTTGAACTTCAAAGTCAGAAGTCATCAAGACTTCTCCTAACTCCAGGCTCAGACAAATCATATCAGAATACCCTACAAAAATCTAATAAAAATCTAATGGGAGACCTACATGGCTCTAGGGCAACATACTGAAAAATCAGAACAAAATTCAACACCAGATGAAAGAACCAAAATCAACAACACAGACGTATCCTCAAACCAATTTATTCAACATCAATAACAGTGAAAAAATGCAATTAAAATGAAAAATGCATGATTAAGCTAATGTTTTTGTATTATAAAATTCTACACTGAATTACGGGTCTACAGAAAAAAGAACGGAATTATTTGACTAAATCTACCATTTTTTATGAATTTTCTAATGATATGCATGCATTGAAAATATTAAAAAGAAATCAATTAATTGGAAAATATGCAAAAATAGGAAATAAAAATAAAATGTCATTTTTATTTTCTCTTTAATTTTCTTAACATTTTCATGAAATGGCTGAAAAAGAAGAATTAAAAAAAAACAATTATTTCAAATTTTTATGAATTATTTACAAATATGAAAGTATAAAAGAAAAATAAAAGAAAATGACATGGGGGGCTCAAACAGCAATATATTCTAGTTATTAATTCATTGGGCCTACATTCTGGGGGTGTCAACAGCAAAGGGCGCAGGGCCCAGGTTTGATATCCAGAAAAAAACAAAAAAAAGCTGAACTGAGCGCAGGGGGGTGCTGACTTAGCAATTTCTCAGTTGATACTAATACTGGGCTCAAATGAGGGGGGTGTTGAAAGTAAATAAGGCCTAAGGCCCACACCAATCATCCAGATTTCTCACACAGGGAGGGGTGAACAAGCAATTGGAGGGTATGCGTTCAGAAACACGCGTTTGGGCTTAGCCCAAAACCTCAACCCTAATCCACTATTCAGTTGAACAAAACCTGATTCCTTCACCAAACCCTAGCTACTGTTCATTCTCCTCTCTAGCCGTCTCCTTCATTCGTCTCCCTCAATTCACTCTCTCTGCAACTCAATCAATCCAACAAACCCTAAACGAAACAAATCCTCACCCAAACACCTCAATCCCTCACAAGAAATCACTACTCAAGATCTAGTCTTAAACCACGCACCAAATTAATTAATCAATTAAAACCCTAATCGTTGAAGGCAACGCAATCTAATCTGAAGAAGAACACGCAAGGAGTTTTAGCAAGCATACCTGGGGATCAGTTCGCCTTCTTTGAAGGACTGTTCTGAAGACGCTATAGATGAAGGTTGGAGCGAAGGAATCTGGAAATCTCCTGGAAGATTGAACGCGATTGGAGTTTCTGGAAATGTTGCTGAGGAGGATGAACGTCTGAGGATCTTCTAGGTTTCTTGCTTGAGATTGAACGTGGTTTGAAGTTCCTGGGTTTATTACTTGAGGATTGAACGCAGATGACGTTTTCTGGAAATCTTGCTTGAGGATTGAACGTCTGAGTGGATTCTGGAACTTCTGGGAAAAGATGATGGCGTTCTGGAGAATTTGATGAAGCTTGTTGAAGGTTTGAGTATTCAAGGTGATTTCTGGGAATCTTGCTTGAGAATGGATGAAGATCTGGTGGTTACTTGAGACGATGAGGACGTTCTGGAGAAGTTGATGAAGAACGTTGGCGTTCTGGAGAAGTGGAGGAGGTTGATGATTCCGGCGACGATGATGTTTCCGGCGAGGGGATTATGAGGCTGACGGAAGGGATCGGAGGAAGAAGATGAGTTTTCTGGGGAATTTTGGACGTTTGGAGATGACGGTGGCCGGAAGTCGTTGGGGGTCACCGGCGGTGGGAAGTTACGGCTGATGCATGGCCGCCGGTGAGGTTGCTGGTGAATCTCCGGTGATGGGTGTGGGGGCGCCAAGTGGCGTGCATGCGTTGAGAGAGAGAGAGTGGAGGACAGCTGGGTGGGACGCGTGGCGTGGATTCTGAGAAACGCGTGGGGCCCCTTTTCAGCCAACACGTGGCGTGGCTATTTATTACACTGAGAGTTGCTGGAACTTTCTGGATTGTTCTAGCACTTGCTGGAAATGGCTGGAACGAAATTTGGACTGCTGGACCATTTTTTTGGACTTTTCTGAATTAATACCAACTGGGCCTTAAACAACTCCTGGGCCCATTCGAAAATGAAATAAAAAACTGTACAAAACTGAAAAAAACAATTAACTGAATTTGATTAATGCCTAATTACCACTAATTAATCTAATGCTTAACCAATAAACTCTAAACAAAAATTAAAACCCTAATTAACTCTATATCAACCTAATTAAATCTGAAAACAATTAAGAACCTAATTAACTCTAAAATTCAGTTAACCTAATTAAACTCTAACAAATGATTAAAAGTCTAATTAAGTCTAAAAATCAATTAAGATCTAATTAAACTCTAAAAATGATTAATGCTCTAATTAATTCTAAACTCCTACTAATTTTCTATTAAAATCCTAATATCATTTAATATCAATTAAAATCTATCATTAATAAAAGAAAAAAAACTATATTATTTTCTATATTATCTAAAAATATTAAAATCTATTTAAAAATCTATACAAAATTCCTAAAAATGATTTAAAAATTCTTATAAAATCCTAAAAAAGAGAATTAAACCATTAAAAAATGCAAAAACCCTATTTAAATTCCAGAAAAATCTGTAAAGCCTATTAAAAATTCACAAAAGTCTATTAAAATCCTAAAAATGCAGATGAATGCAAATGACCGCCATAAAAGCGCACACGAGACCAGATCGAATCGAACAGAGATCCCCGGGCATCAGAATATCCTCAAAATTACTGTGCAAGCTAAAAATCACCGAAGAGCGCACAATTTCCCGAAAATAAAACCCCGATAATCTGGACTGAATCTGCCATATCTGATAGACGAAAGTCAAGCTGTAAACTCTGATATCCCCTGCTTGTGCACAAAACTCATACATCTGAGCTGTAAACCATGAGTCAGATAGGAGAATCAGCTGGTCAAATTTTAGGGTGCAACAAGTTGGATATGTTCGACAAGCTGGTTCTTGATCTTGAAAATATTGATGTGAAGATCGACGATGAAGATCAAGCACTGTTGCTGCTGTGTGCTTTGCCCAGAACACATGCTCACTTCAAATAAAATCTCTTGTATGGAAGGGAGTCCCTGACCTGACCTTTGAAGAAGTTCAATCAACCTTGTATTCTAAGGATTTGAACGAACGAAAGGAGCATAAACCTTCGACGGTGGGCGAAGGTTTGACCGTTAAAGGAAAATTCTTGCGAAAGAATGGTAAGTTTGACAAGAAGAAAGGTAAAAGTCAACAAATGTCTTATAGTGGCAAAACATCTGGTATTCGATGTTATCTCTGTAAGAAGGAGAGCCACACAAAAAAGGTGTTCCCTGAATGCCTAAAAGATCTTGGAGGTAATGGCAATGCAGCCATTGTTCAAGATGACTTCGACTCATCTGATGTTCTTGTGGTTTCAAGTGGCGACTCGAGAAAAGAGTGGATTATGGATTCAGGTTGCACTTGGCACATGACTCCAAATAGAGAATTGTTCGAGGAGCTATATGATCAAGATGGTGGATCTGTGCTGCTGGGAAACAACAAATCTTGCAAAATTGTAGGTATTGGATCTGTGAGATTCAAGCTCCATGATGAGTCAATAAGGTTATTGACTGAAGTTAGGTATGTACCTGACTTGAAGAGAAATTTGATTTCTCTTTGTGAATTTGACAAAAAGGGATACATTTTTCAAGGAGAGAAAAGTATCCTAAGAGTCATGAAGGGGTTGAAGGAAGTCTTGAGAGGCGTGAAGAAATAAGGCTTGTATATCCCTGAGGTTGAGGTTGTAAGTGGTTCGACAAATGTTGCATCCATGAAACCTGTGTCGAAGACAGAATTATGGCACATGAGATTGGGCCATGTGTTGCACCCTAAAATTTGCCCAGCCTTATTCCTTGGATTTATGTTTCATTATCATTAGCATTTGCATATAGAGTCATGTACATAGACTAACCATCTGCATAGCATAAGCATAGCAAGTCATTCAACAGGGGACCAATCATTATTTTCATCTCTAGAGGCCTAGCAAGAGGTTATTATCCTAATTCCACCCTATTCAAGTCATCAGGAAAGAATTTGAAAGCAAAGAGTTCAGCAGATCAATCCTTGAGTCCATCTCCTAGCTGAGGGTATCTGAGGATCAACAAGAGGGTTGTGAGCTATGAAATGAAAGCATGGAGAGCATCTAGACATCTTGAGAGACTTATAAAGTCATTTGGAGAAGAAAGCAAGTTGTTGATGAAAGCACAAGAGCTATAGTGGAAGACAGTCAACTAGGGTCTCATCTGGGTCAACCCTAGGTCAACCCTAGGTCAATTGACTGACTTAAGAGGGCATTCAAGTCTATTGGAGAGATGTGGGGATCAACATTTGACATATGAAGAAGGATATGGAGATATGACAAGGAGAATTCAAGAGAAGTCAAGGAGAAGAGGAGTTACTAAATTAGGGTTTCTCTGTAAAATCCCCTAGTTTAGGTCAAATTTCCAAGCAAGATAAGTCAAAATGCTAGCTTCAAATGGCTTCTTGGCCAACATGAAACTTGTAGAGGATCTCAAGACCTTTAATTTGAGTGGTGGAAGACCTCAAGGAGATTTATAGAACTCAAGTTATGGTCCTTACAAGTTACAGGTCATCTGAGGTGTCTGAATTTTTGTCTGTGAAAGTGACTTGACTTCCAAGCTAGTTTTGCCCCTCAAGGAGATTTCAAATGAATTCTTGGTCAACATAAGAATTGTTCCTCATTGTCTTAGCTTTCTAGAATGGTATGGCATGCCTTCATATGATGTGGAGAACTCAACTTATGGTCTTGACAAGCAAAGGGTATTTTGGGCATTTGTGAATTACAGGTCATTTTAACCTATGTCCAAAACTCATACAAGGAGGCCTCAAATGGAAAAACTTACAACATCAAACTTGCTCCAAATGGGATTTTAAGTCTAGAAAGAAGGTCACAAGTTATTGGAGAAGCTCATAGCATGATGTTGCATAATTGGTCAAAATATGAACTAAAAAGGCTTATAAAGTGAATAATTTCAAGTTGAAAAATGGTTTGGGAGATTTACAAGTCCAAATGGAGACTTCCAATATATGATTTTGAATGGAAAAACAATTCTAAGAACAATGGTTCACACACTTTTTTGAGTTTAGAAGGAAAAAATGAAGTTATCCATGGTTGCTTACCTTTTAAGAAACATAATCAAAAATGAGCCAAAGTTTGAAAACAAGGGAATGTGCAAGATGGATCTAGAATGTACCATTGGGGTCTATATATTCATGAAAGGAGAATTTGGCAAGGGTTGGCCTCATTTGCACCAAGAATTTCACAAGATTTCTCATTCTTTTACATTGAAGTTTCATTCCAATTCTCTCAAAACCTTCATCAATCTTCATCATAATCAACCTTCTCATACTGATTCATCATCATATAGTATAATTCAATCAAGAACAAGGTGGTTATCATCCATTTTCGAGTGCTTTTTGCAAGGATATCAAAGTTGCCAATTCAAGTGGATAGCATAATTCTGGCCAAATCTCATCCAAAGCTTGCATACAGAATCAAGTTCATCAAGGATTGATCAAGATCCAAGTCTCAAAAGCCTCAAATCATCAATCTCCATAGCTGTTTGCAAGATTTTGCACAAGGTAAGTTTTCATTCAAACTGCTTGATCCAGTTAGTTAGGCATGATTTTGTTAGTGTAGAATTGATCTAGGTGGTTAGGAGATTAAGTTAGATGAATTTGGAACGATTTGGTGATGGTTAGTGACAGGTGCCATAAACTGTTAGTGTTCATATCTCTTAGATTAGTGTGTTATAATTGTGGCTTGATAGCATATGTTAATCTCCATTAGGTGTAGTTTAGTTTAGGCTAAGTCTGGGGAAGATTGGTGATGGTCCATATCAGTGCATTTCAATGGAGGCCGAATGTTGATCCAATCGTGTTTGTTGTTGTGGTGAGTTTCAAGATGAATTGATGCCCTAGGATTGTAGAGGGAGAGATTTGGAGCAGATTTCATGTTTATGGCATGTGGATTCGTGGCGTGTAAAGTGAGAACAGAGAGGAGGAAAGTTGTTCGTGCATGGATGTTCATGGTGAAGTGAAACCCTAATTGCAGGTCGTTTGGGGAAGATGAAATCAGGGCCGTTCATTATGGTTTGGACCTTTGACTATTATAGCGATCCAATGGCCAGCGTTTAATTTCAGATTTGGAGGGAATGACTTTGGCTCTAAACGCACCATTTCATTAAATGAAACGGGCGGGCCTGAGTCTCTTTTGCTATCCCCACCCCCAGCAACTAGGCCCAATGCAATTTCTAACGCGTCTCTGATGCTATTTTCACCCCCCAGCTCGTTGTTCCATTTTTCTTCAATGCTGACTCAAGCTGGGCCTTGGTAAAACTGCTACGCGCACCCCCTTTATGAGGCCCATCCAGATTTGAACTGGGCGTAGTTACTATTCTAACCCCCTCCCTCATTTTAATTCATTTTATTTTTTTTTCTTCTTAATTCCATTTTATTTTACCAATTTTCATAAAATCATAACTAATTCATAAAAAATGCTTTTTCATCCATTCTTTTTACCATATCTTCATTAAAATGTCTAGAATATTATAGGAAAATAAATTTTCATTTTTAGTTTTATTTCATATTTTTTACATATTTTCTAAATAAATGTCATATTAAATAGATTCATTTCATGCATTATTTTTATGATTTTTGTTCTCTCACATGCTTTGATATTTTTTGATCATTCTTTTCATATTGTTCAGATGAGATGTTAATCTTGTAGAAATATTTTAGTTCCCATTTTTAGGAGTTAATTTTAGGTGATTAATAAATGCTTGAATATCATGAACAAAACTAGGGTTTAGGTGACAACTTAGGAGTCTGATGTCATTCCCCTTAGGACTTAGGATTTGAATAGATTAGTTATGGGACTATAGGGGCTATGGGTAGTTATCAGATCCCTTAGAGAACAGTTAGGATTCCCCTACTGCTATTATTACTGTCTGTATATCTGTTGTTTGGTGTGGTGTGCCCTCTGGGGTTTATTGATTGTTTGTATGGGTATTGGGTTTGTCTGGGGCCCTGGGGAAGCTGAAGATTTGTGAAGATGAAGCTATTGGAGATTCAAGGATTGAAGATCAACTGTCAGAGTTGAAGAAGAGATTCTTGCTAGCAGATGCTGAGGAGACTAGGGTTTAGGAGCTAGGCAGAGCTCTAGATTAGAAAGATTGTTTCTCAAACATGGATTGCCTTGTCTGCATCCATTCTTCTCTGTGATTCAGAGTCTCTCTAAGACACTCACCCCCTTCCTTTGGAAGGCTTGGTGATGGTGTCTATGAGATAGAACTCTTGAGAGAAAATGTCTCTTGTGTTAGAAGCAGTTTGTTCACCACCTTTGGTAGTCAGCTGATTGCTTAACACCCAATTCACTCTTGTGACTAATCCCTCATCCTGGAGGTTTGAGCTTGAAGAAAAGCCATTGCAGAGGGAAGACTGATGATCAAAGCCCTTGTCTGAAGGCCATGAAGATGGAGATTGATGCTTGTTGAAGCCTGTAGCTGATTGGAGATTATTTGAAACCAGTTGCTGATTCAGAGCTGCTGATGCTGTTTCTTTTGCTGTATTTCATTTGCTGATGTATTGATTGGTTTTCTGAACTGTATTGTTTGCTGTTTACCCTGTTGGGTTGAAAGTGAAGCCTGTTCACTTTCGCCTATTGTTTTCTAGGTTCGAGGTTGAGTGGGACTCCCTTGCCTCGCTTGTATTGCTGCATCCATGCATTTTACTGTTTTACTGTATATATCTGATATTGTTTCTGTTTCTGCCTATCCCGTAGGATCTCTGTTTCTCTCTGTGCAAGAGAGGAGCATGATAGACACTAGGTCTTAACCCATGCATGATAACATTAGGATAATTTGTGTCCCTTCGCAACCGTAGGTTAGAGTTCCGTCTCTTTCTTTCTCAAAACAAACAGAAAAACACATAAAGATTTCAAACACAATAAAAGACACTTCTTCCGTAAAAGAATGTGAACTCATCAAAACGTCATTTTTGTCCTCTTGGACTGTTAATCAGAAAAACCTTTTTCAGAAGGAATAAAATCAATCAAGGACAGACTTGTGTCGTGCGTGGCCCGAACTACGTTTGCTCTGATCTTTCATGCTGTATGAAAGTACGTAGGCATAGGATGCGATATCCTAGCGAGCAACCTTCCCCTCCTTTCCCGTAGGTAGGCGAACTACGTTGACTCTGATTTCTCGTTCCAGGTGGGAATACGTAGGCATAAAGTGCGATACTTTGCCGAGTCATTTTTATTTTCGTTTTATTTTCTTTTTCACCCTTGACCTATAGTTTAGATAGAATAACAATCCATACCCGAAAACAAGCGTGGATCCCATCGAGTACGATGGACGTGAGGGGTGCTAATACCTTCCCCTTGCGTAACCGACTCCCGAATCCAGGTTTTGGTTGCGATGACCATACCTTTCCCGTGTTGTGCGAGGTTTACTCTGAGCGTTTCCTTTCCCTCCCGTGGGATAAATAACGCACGGTGGCGACTCTTCTGTTCAGCCGGCGCCGATTTTCGCAGTAGCGACAGCTGGCGACTCTGCTGGGGATCCAACGTCCCCGGGCTGCTAAGGACTGCGATGGTTCTTGTGCATTTGGGATCCAACGTCCCTTGAGAGAGTCAATCCTAACGCTTGTTTTCCCGTCGAGGATTTTGTATGGAGTTATTGTATATTTCTAACCCTGCATTTTTCAGCTTTATATATTGTTTATTATTGCTGTATTGGGGTGTGACGGGTGTTCTGATATTGAGAGATAAGCCGGACCTGGGCTTGAGTGCACCTAGAATTAGAGTAGAAATTAGTGGGCGCCCGCTTGCTTTGCTTGCTTTGGTGTCCCATGAAATCTACACTCAGACGAGGTTCCTCTGGTTGGCCTCCTGCCCCTTCCTTTGGTTGGCGTGGGTTGCTGGTTAGTTGGATTGTCGACTCTGGGGACCGATCATTTGGAAGTTGGCTGAGTGAGGTCTCTTCAGGAATTGATGATGCCACTCCTTCTGGGAATCGTATCATCAACCCTGAAAGTCTGTGACGCCGACGACCGCATAGGATGCCGTACCTTGTGCCAGTTATAGGGCCACCCACCTGTGAGGGGATTCAGGGTTATGCAGGTAACTAGACCTCCAGATTACCGGTTATTTCCTGATCAGAGATCCTAGTTATTTATGGAGAGGTTTGAGGTCTGTCAGAGACCATTTGGAGATGTGTTATGAGGTCTGTCAGAGACCATTTGGAGATGTGTTATGAGGTCTGTCAGAGACCATTTGGAGATGTGTTATGAGGTCTGTCAGAGACCAACTATGGATGTGATTTGAGGTCTATCAGAGACCAGTTGGATGTGATTTGAGGTCTGTCAGAGACCAGTGTTGGAGTTTTATTTTAGGTCTATCTGAGACCAGGGTTGATGACTTCTGGATGGTCTATCTGAGACCTTTCTTGATTGGGTTTAGGCTATTCAGCTGCAGCTTTGGTCCCTGTTGAATGTTACTTGCATTGCATCCCTGCATATACATTATCATTTGCATTTCGCTAACGTGTGTCTGTGCTGCAGGTGCATTTGCATTTCCTTAGTTCTAGTGCCCAGACTTCTGAGTGTTTGATCATGACTAGCCTACGGAGAACGGTTGCTTACAAATTGCCTACGCCTGATATTGTTCCTTTATTGGGGTTGATCTCTCTTGCTGATGAGGGTGTTCGTAGGAGTTTCCGGATGAGCTATGGTAGATTACTGAGATTGGTGTGCAAACCTACAGAGGTAGAGTTAGATGGGCTGTATGCTTTGATGCAATTCTACGACCCTGCTTTGAGGTGTTTTACGTTCTCTGACTTTATTATGGGACCAACCTTGGAGGAATACGCTGAGTATGTGGAGCTGCCTGTGCAGAACCAGGTTCCATTCATTCATTGTGATGCCAAACCCAAGCCGGAGGAATTGGCAAAAGCCTTGCATGTTGATGCTTCTGAACTTGTGACTACTGTTTCCCGTGGAGTTCCAGGCTTCTCATTTCAGTTCTTAGTGGGTAAAGCCCAAGAGTACGCCAAGAATGGGTGCTGGGTTGCTTTCAATGCTGTGTTGGCCTTGTGCATTTATGGCATAGTACTATTCCCCAATATACCGGATTTTGTGGACTTCGATGCTTTCTACTTGTTTGCCGCTGGTAATCCTGTACCTACTTTACTCGGAGATCTCTACCACTCGCTGCATTACAAGAATGAGAAGGGAAGAGGGAAGAATGTTCATCTGTGTGTGCCCTTATTGAGTATGTGGTTTGAGAGTCACCTTCCTAAGAGAGGATCTGCTGCAGAGACTACAGTTCCAGTTGGTTGGCCGGAGCGTTTGATGAGGTTATCGTCGGAAGATATGGAGTGGTTTGATAGAGATTTGTTGGGATCGGAGCTCATCTTCAGTTGTTCTGGGTACCCTAATGTGCCGTTGATAGGAAGAAAAGGGTGTATCAATTACAACCCTTCTCTATTCATTCGCCAGTTCGGATATGCACTGAAGAATCCACCTCCAGAGGAAGAAGTACAGGAATCTCTGTATTTCACCGGTGACGTGAAGGGGGAGTTATTAGCCAAGTTGCGACATGCTTGGACGCGTATTAACCGCAAAGGGAAGCCGTTGTTAGGAAAGAATGACTGTCAGGCCTATGCATCTTATAGAGCTTGGATTCAGGAGAGGGCTAGTCAGTTGAAGATGCCGTTTCCAGATGCACCAATTCTTGATCCTATTCCGGTAGAAGAGCCGACTACTGTTTCTAGAGAAGCATATGAACAGGTTGTGAAGGAGAAAGAAGCCCTGATGAAGATTAACGAAGGGTTAGAGCAAGAGTTAGCCCAGGCGCGCAGCGAGAAAAACAAGGCCGTATATGCTTTCCAACAACAGATTGAGCTGGTAAACAGGTTAGGAGCTGAGTTGACCGAGGAAAAGAAAAAGCGCGAACGTCTGGGGCAAGAGTTCAGAAGTTCCCATGACATGCTGGAAGCCAAAAAGAAAGCGCTCGACGCAGCACACCGAGAGATATCTTCTTGCAACAAGACTTGGAATGCTACACTCACCAACAACAAGAAGAGGGAAGATAAGCTGAAGCAGCAAATTTCCGACCTCGAAGAGAAGTTGAAGTCTAGCATCAAGAAGTGTGAGGAGGAAGTGATGAACCGGTATAGTGTCCAGCATGCACTGAACAAGGCAATCAAATCCAGAGATGAAGCAGTGTCCCAGAAGCGAAAGTTAGAAGATTGTTTCGGAGAAGCAACATGGGAAGAAACTGCTGAAGACGTACGCCGCGTCCTTAAGAAGAGAAACCAGCTTGTTGAAGGGCTGCTCGATCGACCAAGCCATCCGGAGACCAAGAAGTTGATAGAGGAGTACCAGACTTTTGGGAGGATCTGATCATTCCATTATTTGTATGCTTTATTTGCATAGTGCTGACCATCACCAGGATTGTTGGTTGAGGTTATGCCATCTTTGTACTCTCAGTGATATTGTACCCTGGGCTTATTGATTCTCTCTGCTATATATGAGGCTTTCTATGATTCAGCTCCGGTATTCTTATTGTCAACACTGTCACTGCACCGGCACCTTCGCACTAGAACTGGGGGAACGAACTTCCCTAATGCACAGACACATTGCATTGCATTCATATTCATATTGCATAACAGGTAATCTATGAATGGTGTCTTATCTCTTGCTCTGCATCAGGTACTTAACAGGATTCCAGATCAACATCCGCACCGCTATTCTACACGATCCAACTGTCGGAAAGTCATGGACCAGATTCAGAATGAGATGCAGGATGTACGCGAGAAGCTCGCCCTCTTCATGCAGACCATGGAAGCTATAGCAAAAGGGCAAGAGAATTTGCAGGCCATGGTCCAGCCTCTGTTGGCTCGCAACGCTGGTCATGGTAACGAAGATCATCAGTCTGTCCGGGTTGATACTGCTCATGGAGACGGCACTCCCACGCCAGTGGCTCCGCCTGTCGTCAATGTGAATGCTGCTAACGTCAACAACGCTACCGCTGCTGTGAATGGTAACGTCGGAGTTGGAAATGAAACTGCTGTCCATAACGCTGGGCTAGGTGATGTCAATGTGGAAGATAATCTCGGAGGCAATGGCTTTGTCAACGCTGGGTTCGGATTCAATGATCAGGGATTCGACAACACTGGCAAGTATGGCTTTAATGCTCAAGGCTTTGGGCAAGATGGTTATGGTATGGTCAATCAGGGCTACGGAGGTTTTGGAAACGGAAACGGTGCTGGTTTTATGGCTGGTGGTCCTGCTGGAGGTATTCAAGGGTATGGCAACAGAGGCCGAGTTCCGGGGATGAATCAGGTCAGAGCTGGACGTAATAATGCGTATGATGGATACGGGGCTGGAAACGGTATGTGGCAAGAGGATCAGCAGGAAGACGCCTTCTCTGGAGGGGGTTTTGACGGGCCGATGGATGATTCTCAAAAGATTAGAATGCTGGAAGAGCAAATGAAGGGAGTCCTAAATCAGAGTGCTGTAGGACTGGACATGGCAACAATGGGCTTGGTACCTGGGCTGAGGGTGCCAATCAAGTTCAAAGCGCCTGCGTTCGATAAGTACAAAGGAGATACATGTCCGAAGGTTCATGTACGAGCTTATTACAGAAAGATGTCTGCATACTCCACTGACGAAAGAATGCTCATGCATTTCTTTCAGGATAGCCTATCGGGTCCTTCCTTAGAGTGGTACATGGGGTTGGAGCCCACTGATATCAAGACTTGGAAGCAATTAGCGGAGGCGTTCGTAGCCCATTACAAATATAACAGTGACCTGGCACCCAATCGGGTCCAGTTGGCCGGGCTTTCGCAGAAGAAGGGGGAGAGTTTTAAAGAATACGCGCAAAGGTGGCGCGATATGGCTGCCAGGGTCCGCCCTCCTGTGGAAGATAAAGAAATGAACGACATGTTTGTTGGCACATTCACCGGGCTGTTTCATGATATGCTGTTTCATACGTCTCTGGCTAGTTTTTCAGATCTGATTTTGATGGGTGAAAAGATTGAGCGGAACATTAAGCAAGGCAAGTTCCAAGTCGATGAATCAACTGCATCTGGCAGTAATAGGAAAGCTTATGGTGGGCGCCGTCAGGGCGAAGCTAGTGCTGTATTTGGAGGCCGAGGCCGAGGCCGAGGCAGGGGAAGAAATCCATATCGTCAGCAGCAGCAAGTGTCGAGTGTCACAATCCCGTATCAACAACAACCAATTCAGCAACAACAACAGGTTCAGCAGCAACCAATGCCACAGCAGCAGCAGCCTCAGCAGGGGGCACAGCAGGCTCAGAGAAAATTCCAGGGTGGTAAGCCGAGAAGGGTGTTCGAGAAGCCTCCCTCTAACTATGCTGATTTATTGCAGACCTTGTTGGGATTGAATCTGGTAGAGAAAAGAACCTTGGCACCGATAACGGGAACTCCCCCGTTCGGCTATGATGCAAATAGGCGCTGCGAGTTTCATTCTGGGGCCCCGGGCCATGATATAGAAGGGTGTCATGCTTTTAAGCACGTTGTGCAGGATCTCTTGGACAACAAGTCTATCAACTTCGGAACGACTGGTGCGAATATAGTCCAGAAACCCATGCCTAATCATGGGGCGAATGCCGTGCTGTCTGAGGAAGGTCTGAATCTGATTATGAATGTTGAGGACTTAAAGACGCCGCTGAGCGAAATAAAAAGCCGACTGTTGCAAGGAGGTGTTTACCCGGGTTGTAATGAGTACTGCTTAGATTGTTGGGCCCTGTCTGGGGGGTGTGAGGATCTGAAGAAAGGCATTCAGGCCTTAATTGATGAAGGTGTATTGCAGTTTGATAGAGCAGCAACTGATGAGCCGGCAGGGGCAGTAATGGATAATCAGAGTGATGTTGCCACAGTGACAATTCCTAGGAAGACGATCACTATTTCAGCACCAGCTCAGCGACCACCGATTACCATAACTAAAGCCGGGCCAATCCCGTATGAGAGCACGAAAGCGGTCCCATGGTCATATGGGCTAGAGGTGTATTGTGACGGGATTAAGATCGATGTTAACAAGCAGTCAGCGGAGGTTGTGGATAATGTTGTGGGCTCAGGAGGCATGACGAGGAGCGGCAGGATCTTTATATCTCCTGAAGTGGAAGCCGAAAGGCTAGCGAAAGGAAAGGGGAAAGCGGTGGAAAATGTTCCGGTTCAAGCAAATGAAAAAGAAGCAGCATCTAAGGATGTCGAAGAATTCATGCGCTTAATTCGGAAAAGCGACTATAAAATCGTGGAGCATCTGCAGCAAACGCCATCCAAAATATCTATTCTGTCATTGCTGTTGTGTTCAGAGGCTCACCGAAACGCTTTGCTGAAAGTCCTGGACACTTCTTTTGTACCACAGGATGTCTCCGTGAACCAGCTAGAAGGGGTATTGGCACATGTAAATGCGGGCCACAGTCTGGGCTTTACTGATTTCGACTTGACTCCGAAAGGAAGGGATCATAATATGGCACTACATGTATCTGTTGAGTGCAGAGGGTCGACAATGTCGCACGTATTGGTTGACACCGGGTCGTCTTTGAATGTGCTGCCTAAGAAGGCTATGATGAAGCTGGATGTTCGAGGAATTTTGTGCACACCAAGTGATTTGGTAGTCAGAGCGTTTGACGGCACGCGGAGAGCAGTCTTCGGATCGATCACCTTGCCTCTGCAAGTGGGGCCGGAAGTGTTTGCAACGGAGTTTTATATCATGGATATACAGCCTGCGTACAGCTGCTTGCTGGGAAGACCTTGGATTCACGGGGCAGGGGCTGTCACGTCAACCCTGCATCAGAAGTTAAAGTATATGGTCGGAGACAGTGTAGTCACCGTGTGCGGAGAAGAAGACATCCTGGTCAGTCATCTATCTTCATTTAAATATGTGGAAGTCGACGGGGAGATCCACGAGACGCCATGCCAGGCATTCGAAGGTTTGCGCATTAAGGACAAGAGTCCCGGGCCAAGCAAAGTGCCAGAGATAGCTGTTTCTTCGTATAAAGAGGCTCAAGCGCTAGTGAAGGCAGGAGAAGCCACGGGCTGGGGCAAAGTATTGGACATTCCGGTGAAAATGGACCGGTTCGGACTGGGGTACCGACCGTCGTCATCAACTCCTTCCGTGGGGGCCCCTCATTTCAGAAAGTCAATCACCATCTCTGCCAGTGGAGTATGCCATGAATCTGTCAATGCTGCTTCGGAGTCCGATGAAGGGGACAGCGACTGTGATATGGATGCCTGGATTCAGCCAAGCACGCCAGGACAAGGACTGTGCAACTGGTCTATTCAGGAGCTTGTTCCTGTGACTTTTAAACAGTAATGCTTTGCTTTATTAATTGTTGAATAATCTGATGTCTTGCCCGGGGCATCAGGATTTGCTTAGGGCTGTGTTGTTATAAACATTGCTTTGTTAATCATTAAATAAATGGCGTTTTTTTCATGTGCAAATACTGTAATCCCTGTCTTTCTTGTTTTGTATTTTTCAATAAAATGGCAACGTGGTTATCCGCTTTATACGCATTTTGAAGCACTTAACCCTTTCTTTTGCAGGATAACATTTTCAGATGACATCCTTGAACCACCTATGACTCGTCCGGACTTCGAGCACCCGGTATTCCAGACCGAAGAAGAGGTTGTTGAAGATAGCGACGTTCCTGAAGAACTGTCTTGGTTGGTGAAGCAAGAGGAAAGAGCCATTCTGCCTCACGACGAGGTTATCGAAATTATCAATTTGGGGTCGGAAGGGGTTGAGAAAAATATTCGTATCGGAGCCGCACTACAGAGTGATATCAAGCGAAAACTGGTTGAAATGCTCCGGGAGTATAATGATGTATTCGCTTGGTCGTATCAAGATATGCCAGGGCTCGATACAGATATGGTTGTGCATCGTCTGCCACTGAAAGAAGACTGCCCGCCTGTCAAACAAAAACTTCGCAGAACTCGACCAGATATGGCAATGAAGATCAAAGAGGAGGTTCAGAAACAGTGGGACGCTGGGTTCCTGGCTGTGACGAAGTATCCCTCATGGGTTGCTAACATCGTACCAGTGCCAAAGAAAGATGGCAAGGTCCGAATGTGCGTGGATTATAGAGATTTGAATAAAGCAAGCCCAAAAGACGATTTTCCACTTCCTCATATTGATGTATTAGTTGATAATACTGCTCAGTACTCCGTATTCTCCTTCATGGATGGCTTTTCAGGCTATAATCAAATTAAAATGGCGCCAGAGGATATGGAGAAGACTACTTTCATAACGCCTTGGGGAACATTTTGCTACAAAGTGATGCCCTTTGGTTTGAAAAATGCTGGGGCAACATATCAGCGTGCGATGACGACTCTTTTTCATGACATGATGCATAAAGAGATCGAAGTTTATGTTGACGATATGATTGCCAAATCCCAGACAGAGGAAGAGCATCTGGTGAATCTGTTGAAGTTGTTTAAAAGGCTTAGGAAGTTCAGGCTGAGGCTGAACCCTAACAAATGCACCTTCGGGGTGAGATCGGGTAAGCTCCTGGGGTTCATAGTAAGCGAAAGAGGAATAGAGGTCGATCCTGCTAAAATAAAAGCGATTCAAGAAATGCCGACGCCTAAAACAGAGAAAGAGGTGCGCGGGTTTTTAGGGAGATTGAACTACATTGCCCGGTTCATATCTCACCTAACGGCCACGTGTGAACCATTATTCAAACTCTTGAAGAAAGATCAAGCTGTAACGTGGAACGATAATTGTCAAAAGGCGTTCGATAAAATAAAGAAGTATCTGCAGGAGCCTCCTATTTTGATACCCCCAGTGGCAGGGAGACCCTTGATAATGTATTTGACGGTTCTTGAGGGGAGTATGGGTTGCGTTCTCGGTCAACACGACGAGACGGGGAGAAAAGAGCATGCAATCTATTATCTGAGTAAGAAATTTACGGACTGTGAATCTCGATACTCAATGCTGGAGAAAACTTGTTGCGCGCTAGCCTGGGCCGCCAAGCGTTTGAGGCAGTACATGCTGAATCATACAACCATGCTCATCTCGAAGATGGATCCGATCAAATATATATTCGAAAAGCAGGCGTTGTCAGGTAGAATTGCCAGGTGGCAGATGATCTTGACCGAATATGATATTCAATACGTCTCGCAAAAGGCAATAAAGGGGAGTGTGTTGTCTGAGTATCTGGCGGAGCAGCCTATTGAAGAGTATCAATCGATGAGATTTGACTTTCCTGACGAGGATATCATGTATCTCAAGATGAAGGATTGTGAAGAGCCGTTACCAGACGAAGGACCAGAGCCGGGGTCCAAATGGCAGATGATATTTGATGGAGCTGTGAATGCTTACGGTAGCGGAATAGGGGCAATTATCACTACGCCGCACGGGTCGCACATCCCGTTTACTGCCCGATTGACCTTTGCCGTTACCAACAATGAGGCCGAATACGAAGCTTGTATAATGGGGCTTGAAGAAGCCATTGATTTGCGAATCAAACATTTAGACGTATACGGAGACTCAGCTCTGGTAGTGAATCAGATCAAAGGGGAATGGGAGACACGGCAGCCCAATTTGATACATTACATGAATTATGCGAGGAGATTGTTGCCTTTCTTCGACAAAGTTGAATTGCATCACGTGCCACGGGCAGAAAATCAAATGGCTGACGCCCTTGCCACTTTGTCTTCCATGTACAAGGTCAATTTCTGGAACGAAGCTCCCCAAATCACTATCTCTCGGTTGGACAGGCCAGCTTATGTATTTGCTATTGATGAAGCGTCTGATGGCAAACCGTGGTATTTTGATATCCTTAACTTCCTGAAGAATAAAGATTATCCGGCTGGGGCATCCAGTCAAGATCAGAAAACTCTCAGGAGATTAGCGGGTAACTTCTATTTGAACCCGGATGGCGTCTTATATAGAAGAAACCACGACCTGGTGTTGTTGCGTTGTGTAGACGAGAAAGAGGCAAAGCTTCTCATGGAGGAAATTCACGAAGGTGCATTCGGTACGCATGCTGGTGGGCATGCTATGACAAGAAAGCTGCTGCGGGCAGGTTATTTTTGGCTGACGATGGAAACTGATTGTTTCAAGTTCGCAAGGAAGTGCCACAAGTGCCAAATTTATGCTGACAAAATACATGTGCCTCCGAGTCCTCTAAATGTGATGTCATCTCCATGGCCATTCTCAATGTGGGGAATCGATATGATTGGAAAGATTGAGCCGACGGCTTCTAACGGGCATCGGTTCATCCTCGTAGCAATCGATTATTTCACCAAGTGGGTGGAAGCAGCGTCTTACGCAAATGTAACGAAGCAAGTGGTGGCTAGATTCATCAAGAGAGATATCATTTGCCGATACGGAATTCCCGAGCGGATAATCACGGATAATGGTTCTAATCTGAATAACAAAATGATGAAGGAGCTCTGTCAGAATTTCAAGATTGAACATCACAACTCCTCCCCTTACCGACCCAGGATGAATGGCGCTGTCGAAGCGGCCAATAAGAATATAAAGAAGATTGTCCAGAAAATGGTGGTGACTTACAAGGATTGGCATGAAATGCTACCTTTCGCTTTGCACGGTTATCGTACGACGGTACGCACATCAACCGGGGCAACGCCGTTCTCGTTGGTATACGGAATGGAAGCGGTATTACCATTGGAAGTTGAGATCCCTTCTCTGAGGGTATTGCGAGACGTTCAGCTGGACGAGGCAGAATGGGTAACGAACAGATTGAACCAACTGAGTTTGATGGATGAGAAGAGGCTAGCTTCTCTGGCATACGGTCGTTTGTATCAGAGACGAATGAAGAAAGCGTACGACAAGAAGATACTTCCGCGAAGCTTTCAGACGGGCGACCTTGTGCTGAAAAGGATTCTCCCGCCGCAAGCAGATCACAGGGGCAAGTGGACCCCCAATTACGAAGGGCCATACGTTGTCAGTAAGGTCTTTTCAGGAGGAGCTTTATTGTTGTCCACCATGGACGGGGAAGACTTTGCATCACCTGTGAATTCGGACGCAGTTAAAAAATACTTTGCTTAAAATAGACCCGCTGGACAGAAAAAAGAGAGTCCAGGCAAAAATGGGGCATCCTGGCGAACCAAAAACAGAATGAAAGGTTCGGGCAAAAGTTAGGGATAAAATTGAAAAAATGTACACCCGCGAAGTTGAAAACCTACACTGGGCGGCTTCGGCAAAAAGGGGTATCCCGGTGAACTGAAAACCCGTAAAGGGCGGTTCACGCAAAAGTTAGGGATTTGAAAAGCAAATGACTGCGGTCCGAATTCGAATTCAATGAGCATCTATGCGGGAGAATATATTTGAGAAGTCAGTTATCGGATACAACCTCTTCAGAAGTAGGGATACCGGGAAAGTATAAGAGTCGGACGAGTCATGGGAGGATCAGTTCGTGGTGTTCATCTGCATCCAGTTGCCGACATGTGTACAAAATTTAATTTGTCAATATTTATGCTTCCTGTGAATACTTGCATACCTGTATATTTGCTTGGCGTAGCTTCCTCTTTTCAGGAGTTACATCCCGTGTACAAAAACTCCGCCCATTCAGGGGCCCAATCAATGAAAATGTGTTATTCAGTACTTGATGCCTGTTCTTTACTGTTTTGCGCATGATAAAACGCCTAAGTTTATTGAAGCTAGCATGAGTATAACATTACTGGCCCTTGCCAACAATTGTTAAAGCTTTGAATTAACTGAGTGTAACGTCACTAACCTGAATCGATTTGGATTGCATAGGCTTGTCGTGTTTTGTTTGTGTTGTTGCAGGTTTCATAACTGTACGAGGAAGGTGATCAAAAGATTGCAATAGTGAAAGGCTTGATCCTCACGCAGGTCATGCATGCTCTTCATGAAGAAGGATAGAATTCCCCAGCTAGCCGTAGCTTATCCGAAGGACGTGCTCCAGAGAAGTTACTCGTCCTCAGCAGAGTTTGGTGATTCCGGGATCGTAAGGCTGTATTCAGACAGGTTCATCTCCCCCCGCAGGGTCATGCATTCTCCCCCGGCGGAGTCAGTTAATTCTCCCCAAGAGAATCCAGCCATCCCCAGCGGAGTTCTCTTTTCAGCAAGTGTTCTTTCCTTCCAGTGGAATCCGAAGATCAAGACTCTCCCCAGCAGGGTTGATGGTGGGTCCTGTCATTTATTTTGTCAGAGATACCGTGTGATATTAGTTCACTCTCCAGCAGGGGCTCAATCATATCAGGCGCATCTGCTATTCCCCAGCAGAGTTATATTCCCCAGCAGGGGGTTACTTCAACAAGACGGGTGGTTTGAGTTCCCAAATTCCCAGCAGGGTCGACTTCATCCTACCAGCATTTATTTTGCCGGAATAATTTTGTAGCATCAGGCTATCCCCGGCGAGTCGGCGTTATCCTTCCAGCATTTATTTTGCTGAAGCAGTTTCTGTATTCTAGTAGTTCAGGTGGAGAGAGCTCTTGCTCAAATAAATTGCCAAACATTCAAGATCTCGGCAGGAGATATTCAATGATAATGTCAGTTTCGGCGGTATTCCCCACAGAGTTATCGTGATAAAACTCTCTTTGTCTCCAGCAGAGTCATTTATGCAAATGTATCTGATTTTCCCCAGCCAGAGTGGCCAGGATAAGAATCTCCTTATTCCCAAGCAAAGTTCGTTTGTCATCAACGAGTCGCATGAATCAGAATTTCGAAGCAGGTGTCCGATAGTTAGTTTTCAGACATCCCCAGTAGAGTTCATCTCGAAGTCGCTGTCACGTCAGTGCTGAGCAGTTTGTAGGTAAGGATCATTGAAGAATTAAGTCCTGACGTGGACCATTTACTCCTAGAATGACGGGATTTCTTCAGAAGTGGGCGTCCTAACGTGGACAGGTTTGTTTTACCGGATTGGTAAGGTGCGTTAATCCTGACGTGGATAGATTCGGTCTCTCGAAATTTGGAGAAAGGGAGGTCATGACGTTGACAAAAAGATTGGTTACTCTTCGTGTTGGTATTCTGACGTGGATCATTTTGTTTTCAGCAGATATCTTTATTCGTAATGGTGAAATGTGCGTCCTGACATGGACCAGTTTGTAGTTCTTTGTGATGACAAGATACAAGAATCCTGACGTGGACAAATTTATCCTTCTTCGTGTTGTTGGCAAGGTGTAAGTCCTAACGCGGGTATTTCCCCAGCAAGTCGAAGACGTGTGAGTCCTTACGCGGACAAGTCTTATTTCCTCAGTGAGTCGAAGATGCCTGAGTCCTAACGTGGACGAATCAAGACGAGATCAGTGTCCTAACGCGGACAGATCAAAGAGATTATTATTCCTAACGTGGAAAGATGTAGTCCTTACGCGGACATATCAACAGAAGTGATTCCTAACGTGGAAAGACGGAGATTCCTAACGCGGAAAAGATGGAGTCCATACACGGACGTATCAGAAGTGATTCCTAACGTGGAAATGACAGTATTCCTAACGTGGAAAAAAGAGAGTCCTTACGTGGACAGGTTAAGATGGCATTCCTTACGTGGAAAAATGAGTCCTGACGCGGACAAATCAGAAAGAAGTTGGTATTCCTTACGTGGGAAGATCAGAGTCCTTACGTGGACATATCAAGAGCATTCCTTATGTGGAAGAAAAATGGTTTCCTTACGTGGAAAGACGAGCTTATTCCTTACGTGGAAAGATTAAGTCCTGACGCGGATATATCAAGATTGATTCCTGACGGGGAAAGAAATGGATTATTCCTGACGTGGAAAGAGAGTTTAGTCCTGACGCGGACAGATCGAAGAAGATATTCCTAACGTGGAAGAAGGAAGTTAGTCCTTACGTGGACAGATTCAAGAAAAGTGGAGTTCCTTACGTGGAAAGATCGGAGTCCTGACGCGGACATGTCAAATGGCATTGGAGTCCTTACGTGGACAGATTGATATAGTTTCCTAACGTGGAAAGAAGATTGCTTCCTAACGTGGAAAGATAAAAGCGTTACTCCTAACGTGGATGATGTGATTCCTAACGTGGACAGGTGTTACTCCTAACGTGGAAGAGTGTTATTCCTAACGTGGGCGATTCAGTTTACGGAAATGCAGGTGAATTATCCCCAGCGGAGTTGCCGAGATTTTCCTGGGTTGACAGTAAGTGGAGTCCTAACGTGGACAAGTTTTAGTTGAGATTTCTTCGTATCGACGACAGACAGAGTCCTAACGTGGACAAGCAAGCAATCTGTTATGACAGAATCCTCTTCAGAACGATGAAGACAATCCCCAGCACGGTCGCGCAAGATCAGTGGGTTATCGTAACAGTCAGATTCAGCTGACGAATGTTATTCCTCAAGCAGGAGCGCAGTTTATTTCTGCGGTTGGCAAATTTCTGGTTTCACTAGTATTCAACCGTCTCGTACCGCGAATGTCTGAAGGCTCCGGGCTCTTCACCCAATCGGGTCCAAGTCGCTTGAATAGGGGCAGCTGTTGCACCCTAAAATTTGCCCAGCCTTATTCCTTGGATTTATGTTTCATTATCATTAGCATTTGCATATAGAGTCATGTACATAGACTAACCATCTGCATAGCATAAGCATAGCAAGTCATTCAACAGGGGACCAATCATTATTTTCATCTCTAGAGGCCTAGCAAGAGGTTATTATCCTAATTCCACCCTATTCAAGTCATCAGGAAAGAATTTGAAAGCAAAGAGTTCAGCAGATCAATCCTTGAGTCCATCTCCTAGCTGAGGGTATCTGAGGATCAACAAGAGGGTTGTGAGCTATGAAATGAAAGCATGGAGAGCATCTAGACATCTTGAGAGACTTATAAAGTCATTTGGAGAAGAAAGCAAGTTGTTGATGAAAGCACAAGAGCTATAGTGGAAGACAGTCAACTAGGGTCTCATCTGGGTCAACCCTAGGTCAACCCTAGGTCAATTGACTGACTTAAGAGGGCATTCAAGTCTATTGGAGAGATGTGGGGATCAACATTTGACATATGAAGAAGGATATGGAGATATGACAAGGAGAATTCAAGAGAAGTCAAGGAGAAGAGGAGTTACTAAATTAGGGTTTCTCTGTAAAATCCCCTAGTTTAGGTCAAATTTCCAAGCAAGATAAGTCAAAATGCTAGCTTCAAATGGCTTCTTGGCCAACATGAAACTTGTAGAGGATCTCAAGACCTTTAATTTGAGTGGTGGAAGACCTCAAGGAGATTTATAGAACTCAAGTTATGGTCCTTACAAGTTACAGGTCATCTGAGGTGTCTGAATTTTTGTCTGTGAAAGTGACTTGACTTCCAAGCTAGTTTTGCCCCTCAAGGAGATTTCAAATGAATTCTTGGTCAACATAAGAATTGTTCCTCATTGTCTTAGCTTTCTAGAATGGTATGGCATGCCTTCATATGATGTGGAGAACTCAACTTATGGTCTTGACAAGCAAAGGGTATTTTGGGCATTTGTGAATTACAGGTCATTTTAACCTATGTCCAAAACTCATACAAGGAGGCCTCAAATGGAAAAACTTACAACATCAAACTTGCTCCAAATGGGATTTTAAGTCTAGAAAGAAGGTCACAAGTTATTGGAGAAGCTCATAGCATGATGTTGCATAATTGGTCAAAATATGAACTAAAAAGGCTTATAAAGTGAATAATTTCAAGTTGAAAAATGGTTTGGGAGATTTACAAGTCCAAATGGAGACTTCCAATATATGATTTTGAATGGAAAAACAATTCTAAGAACAATGGTTCACACACTTTTTTGAGTTTAGAAGGAAAAAATGAAGTTATCCATGGTTGCTTACCTTTTAAGAAACATAATCAAAAATGAGCCAAAGTTTGAAAACAAGGGAATGTGCAAGATGGATCTAGAATGTACCATTGGGGTCTATATATTCATGAAAGGAGAATTTGGCAAGGGTTGGCCTCATTTGCACCAAGAATTTCACAAGATTTCTCATTCTTTTACATTGAAGTTTCATTCCAATTCTCTCAAAACCTTCATCAATCTTCATCATAATCAACCTTCTCATACTGATTCATCATCATATAGTATAATTCAATCAAGAACAAGGTGGTTATCATCCATTTTCGAGTGCTTTTTGCAAGGATATCAAAGTTGCCAATTCAAGTGGATAGCATAATTCTGGCCAAATCTCATCCAAAGCTTGCATACAGAATCAAGTTCATCAAGGATTGATCAAGATCCAAGTCTCAAAAGCCTCAAATCATCAATCTCCATAGCTGTTTGCAAGATTTTGCACAAGGTAAGTTTTCATTCAAACTGCTTGATCCAGTTAGTTAGGCATGATTTTGTTAGTGTAGAATTGATCTAGGTGGTTAGGAGATTAAGTTAGATGAATTTGGAACGATTTGGTGATGGTTAGTGACAGGTGCCATAAACTGTTAGTGTTCATATCTCTTAGATTAGTGTGTTATAATTGTGGCTTGATAGCATATGTTAATCTCCATTAGGTGTAGTTTAGTTTAGGCTAAGTCTGGGGAAGATTGGTGATGGTCCATATCAGTGCATTTCAATGGAGGCCGAATGTTGATCCAATCGTGTTTGTTGTTGTGGTGAGTTTCAAGATGAATTGATGCCCTAGGATTGTAGAGGGAGAGATTTGGAGCAGATTTCATGTTTATGGCATGTGGATTCGTGGCGTGTAAAGTGAGAACAGAGAGGAGGAAAGTTGTTCGTGCATGGATGTTCATGGTGAAGTGAAACCCTAATTGCAGGTCGTTTGGGGAAGATGAAATCAGGGCCGTTCATTATGGTTTGGACCTTTGACTATTATAGCGATCCAATGGCCAGCGTTTAATTTCAGATTTGGAGGGAATGACTTTGGCTCTAAACGCACCGTTTCATTAAATGAAACGGGCGGGCCTGAGTCTCTTTTGCTATCCCCACCCCCAGCAACTAGGCCCAATGCAATTTCTAACGCGTTTCTGATGCTATTTTCACCCCCCAGCTCGTTGTTCCATTTTTCTTCAATGCTGACTCAAGCTGGGCCTTGGTAAAACTGCTACGCGCACCCCCTTTATGAGGCCCATCCAGATTTGAACTGGGCGTAGTTACTATTCTAACCCCCTCCCTCATTTTAATTCATTTTATTTTTTTTTCTTCTTAATTCCATTTTATTTTACCAATTTTCATAAAATCATAACTAATTCATAAAAAATGCTTTTTCATCCATTCTTTTTACCATATCTTCATTAAAATGTCTAGAATATTATAGGAAAATAAATTTTCATTTTTAGTTTTATTTCATATTTTTTACATATTTTCTAAATAAATGTCATATTAAATAGATTCATTTCATGCATTATTTTTATGATTTTTGTTCTCTCACATGCTTTGATATTTTTTGATCATTCTTTTCATATTGTTCAGATGAGATGTTAATCTTGTAGAAATATTTTAGTTCCCATTTTTAGGAGTTAATTTTAGGTGATTAATAAATGCTTGAATATCATGAACAAAACTAGGGTTTAGGTGACAACTTAGGAGTCTGATGTCATTCCCCTTAGGACTTAGGATTTGAATAGATTAGTTATGGGACTATAGGGGCTATGGGTAGTTATCAGATCCCTTAGAGAACAGTTAGGATTCCCCTACTGCTATTATTACTGTCTGTATATCTGTTGTTTGGTGTGGTGTGCCCTCTGGGGTTTATTGATTGTTTGTATGGGTATTGGGTTTGTCTGGGGCCCTGGGGAAGCTGAAGATTTGTGAAGATGAAGCTATTGGAGATTCAAGGATTGAAGATCAACTGTCAGAGTTGAAGAAGAGATTCTTGCTAGCAGATGCTGAGGAGACTAGGGTTTAGGAGCTAGGCAGAGCTCTAGATTAGAAAGATTGTTTCTCAAACATGGATTGCCTTGTCTGCATCCATTCTTCTCTGTGATTCAGAGTCTCTCTAAGACACTCACCCCCTTCCTTTGGAAGGCTTGGTGATGGTGTCTATGAGATAGAACTCTTGAGAGAAAATGTCTCTTGTGTTAGAAGCAGTTTGTTCACCACCTTTGGTAGTCAGCTGATTGCTTAACACCCAATTCACTCTTGTGACTAATCCCTCATCCTGGAGGTTTGAGCTTGAAGAAAAGCCATTGCAGAGGGAAGACTGATGATCAAAGCCCTTGTCTGAAGGCCATGAAGATGGAGATTGATGCTTGTTGAAGCCTGTAGCTGATTGGAGATTATTTGAAACCAGTTGCTGATTCAGAGCTGCTGATGCTGTTTCTTTTGCTGTATTTCATTTGCTGATGTATTGATTGGTTTTCTGAACTGTATTGTTTGCTGTTTACCCTGTTGGGTTGAAAGTGAAGCCTGTTCACTTTCGCCTATTGTTTTCTAGGTTCGAGGTTGAGTGGGACTCCCTTGCCTCGCTTGTATTGCTGCATCCATGCATTTTACTGTTTTACTGTATATATCTGATATTGTTTCTGTTTCTGCCTATCCCGTAGGATCTCTGTTTCTCTCTGTGCAAGAGAGGAGCATGATAGACACTAGGTCTTAACCCATGCATGATAACATTAGGATAATTTGTGTCCCTTCGCAACCGTAGGTTAGAGTTCCGTCTCTTTCTTTCTCAAAACAAACAGAAAAACACATAAAGATTTCAAACACAATAAAAGACACTTCTTCCGTAAAAGAATGTGAACTCATCAAAACGTCATTTTTGTCCTCTTGGACTGTTAATCAGAAAAACCTTTTTCAGAAGGAATAAAATCAATCAAGGACAGACTTGTGTCGTGCGTGGCCCGAACTACGTTTGCTCTGATCTTTCATGCTGTATGAAAGTACGTAGGCATAGGATGCGATATCCTAGCGAGCAACCTTCCCCTCCTTTCCCGTAGGTAGGCGAACTACGTTGACTCTGATTTCTCGTTCCAGGCGGGAATACGTAGGCATAAAGTGCGATACTTTGCCGAGTCATTTTTATTTTCGTTTTATTTTCTTTTTCACCCTTGACCTATAGTTTAGATAGAATAACAATCCATACCCGAAAACAAGCGTGGATCCCATCGAGTACGATGGACGTGAGGGGTGCTAATACCTTCCCCTTGCGTAACCGACTCCCGAATCCAGGTTTTGGTTGCGATGACCATACCTTTCCCGTGTTGTGCGAGGTTTACTCTGAGCGTTTCCTTTCCCTCCCGTGGGATAAATAACGCACGGTGGCGACTCTTCTGTTCAGCCGGCGCCGATTTTCGCAGTAGCGACACCATGTCAGCGAAAGAGGTCTGGTCAAATTGGGGAAGCAAAACCTGCTAGAAGGTGACAAAGTCGAAAAGTTGAAGTTTTGTGAATCTTGTGTATTTGGTAAATCCTGTAGGGCGAAGTTTAACAAAGGAAAGCAAATTACACATGAATCCCTGTATTATATTCATGCTGATCTTTGGGGGTCTGCAAGGAATCCTTCACACTCAGATGCAAGGTATTTTCTATCTATCGTTGATGACTATTCCAAAAAGCTATGGGTATTCATTCAGAAGACGAAGGGTGAAACTTTTGAAAATTTCAAAAGTTGGAAGATTCTGGTCGAAACTCAAACTGACAGAAATGTTAAGAGGTTGAGAACTGGCAGTGGCCTTGAATTCTGCAATGAAGCGTTCGACAGTTACTGTGTTGAGTCTGAGATTGCAAGGCATAAGACTGTAGCAGGTACTCTTCAACAAAATGGCTTAGCTGAGAGATTCAATCGAACAATCCTTGAAAGGGTTAGATGCTTGTTGGTTAGTGCTGGATTGAAGGTGTTTTGGACGAAAGCTATTTCGACAACAGTTTACCTGATAAATAGATGTCCATCGACTATCTTGGGAATGAAGACACCTGAAGAAGTTTGGTCGAGACATCCATCTAGTCTCGACAGACTGAGAGTATTTGGTTGTAAGGCCTATGCTCATATTAGGCAAGACAAGGTTGAACCTAGAGCTTTGAAATGTATGTTCATGGGATACCTTGAAGGAGTTAAAGCTTATAGGTTGTGGTGCTCAGATCCAGGTCATAGGAGGTGTGTCACCAGTCGAGATGTAGTTTTTGATGAAGCAGAGATGTATTTCAAGAATACTGATGATGTTGACGAAGAGCTGGAACAAGGAGAGATTCCTGTTAAGGTGGAGCATGTTGATGCTGAATTGCGTACCCCAGATGAAGTTGAAGAAGACGTAGAAGATGTTGTCGAAGATGAGAAGACTGATAATGACTACCTACTAGCAAGAGACAGGTCAAGGAGAGTCATCAAGCCACCTCAGAGACTTGGGTATGCAGATCTTATAGATTATGCCTTAATCTCTGCAAGTGAGGTTATAGACGAAGAACCTAGAGACTATAAGGAAGTTATGAGTAGTTGAAAGAAGACTGAATGGCTGAATGCCATGGATGATGAGATGAAATCTCTTCATGATAACAACACCTAGGAACTGATTAAGAAACCTGCTAGAGGCAGGTTAGTCAGCTGTAAATGGATTTTCTAAGCTAAGGAAGGAATCAAATGGGTGGTGTCGAAGAGATACAAGGCAACATTGGTTTCTAGGGGGTTCACTCAGAAAGAAGGTATCGACCTCAATGATGTTTTCTCTCCTGTTGTAAAGCACAGATCCATTCGAATGTTGCTTGCCACAATGGCACAGTTTGACCTTGAACTAGAACAGATGGATGTGAAGACTGCGTTCTTGTATGGTGACTTAGATGAAACAATCCTGATGAGGCAACCTGAAGGGTATGTCGAAAAAGGGAAGGAAGATTATGTGTGTAAGTTGAATAGATCATTATATGGACTGAAACAATTTCCTCGACAATGGAATAGGAGATTCGACAAGTTCATGGCACACATAAGTTTCATCAGAAGTTAGTTCGACCACTATTTTTACTTTAGATTTTGACCAGGTAATTCATTTGTTATTGTGTTGCTCTATGTGGATGATATTGTAATAGCAAGAAACAATATCGAAAATGTGAAGAGGATGAAGGCTGAACTTAATAAGGAGTTCGACATGAAGGATCTGGGAGCTGCGTCTAGGATTCTTGGGATTGACATCTAAAGAGATTGAAAGCAGTCAAAATTATGCTTATCTCAAGAGGCATACCTACGGAAGGTCCTCAAAAAGTTTAGTATGTCAAACTCAAAGCCTGTTATAACTCCGACAAACCCTTAATACAAGCTGAGTATAGATCAGTGTCCCAACATTGATTTTGAAAGAACTTATATGAACAGCATTCCATATGCTAATATAGTGGGTTCTTTGATGTATGCTATGGTATGTACTAGGCGTGACATAACATATAAAGTAAGTCTTGTAAGCAGGTACATGGCGAATCTTGGAAAGGCTCAGTGGCAAGCATTGAAGTGGATTCTAAGGTACATAAATGGGTCTCTAAATAATGTCCTAATTTATGGTGGAGCCTTGGGTGAAGATAGTAAAGCAGCAATCAAAGTCTGTTCACATGCTGCTGATATGATCACCAAGACGTTGCCCAGTTGCAAGTTTTTTCACTATATGCAGTTGATAAAGCTGCATGAAGAAAGCTAGTTTCCTGATGTTATAGAGTTAGATCCAAGGTGGAGATTTGTGAGATAGTCGAAGGGTAGCTTCTGGTTTGACAGGAATTAAGCATGAGGTTGAAGTATGTCCGCATGCTACTGTCGGAGTAATGTGTGTTGTAGTCGAAGTTTGTTCTAACATGCATTAGTCAATATTGCTAAGGTTATTAGCATGTTTAATTGGGTCTTGCTTGTAAGCCCAATTGTTTAAGTTAGCTTGTACCCTAAGTTATCTTGTAATGGATAATTTTTAAAAAGCCCATTAGGTTAGTGTGCTATTTTTTCTTATAAATAGGATGTTAGTTTCTCAATCTTGGCATAAGGAAAAATAGGAAGATAAAATCCTAATTTCAAGAGAGAGAGGTTATTTTGTTATTCTTGTATACTTGTAATCTTGTTTGTAAGAGAAAGGAAAGAATAGCAGTTTATAACCAATCCTTGTTGTTCCGTGTTGTTTTACCTTGTCTTATTTGTTAACCCCAACCTTTGTGTGTTTCTTGATCATTAAGAAATCGTTTATACTTTTTTTTCAAGGTATCTGATTCAGAACAGTGTGTTTAATTAGTGTAAATGTTTTTAAACATGTATGAATGATGTTTGAACACATCTAAATCATAGGATCCTCTCACCCCAAGCAAGAAAATGATAGATCTTAAATACTACAAATCACATCCCTCATATGCTCATACACAAGCAGCTAACATATATACAAGGCCTATCAACTCATGTAAGTAGGTCCTAAAAATCACCACCGCACATGACTTCTCACCGTCGTGGACAAGACCTAACCACCATATAATGTAATATACCTATTAAGGCCTCTTAGTCCCCCTGCCTTTCCAAGAGGAACATACATACATGTACTTTTTGACCAGTATAGTGACGTCCACCGTGGGACCTTGGTAAAAGTAACATAAGTCACACCTTCTTAATCACCATCACGCTGCTTAGTGTAACCCCTCACTCTTACACCTAGCCAATTTCAATCATGGTGAACAGGAGAGCTCCATCCTCTACACGAGAAGGTACCAACGGCAGCGGTAATCCTGATGCCCTGACGGAGATGCATACCGCCATAGAAGAACTATGTTTCTGTAACTACACAATAGAGGACGTTGTCCATAACAGCAAACAATGTCAACAAGAGTCTAATCCCCCGGAGGTGATGGAATATTTAGATCCTTAACCACTCTCAGACAAGATATATAGGAGGTCTGTCCCTGAGAGATTCAAGCCCACCTCCTTGACCAAGTTTGATGGGTGCAGTGATCTTTACGATCACGTTGCCTCCATCAACACACATATGACCATCGTAGAACTGTCTGACTCCCTGAAGTGGAAATTGCTATCTAATCATTTTATGGACGCCGCCCTTATATAGTATATGGATTTTTGTTATCTAATCATTTTATGGACGCCTCCCTTATATAGTATATGGGTTTACCATGTGCCTCCATCACCAGCTATTATGAGCTAATAAGGAAGCTTGTGCACTAGTTTGTCGTCATTCGCCACAGGAAAATGTCCACAATCAGCTTATTCAACATACGCCATGGTCCATCAGAGTCATTAAGGGATTATCTCATCCGGTTTCGTGTAGCCACCATTAGGGCCGTCCCACTAAACCAAGAGATGTTTGTGGGGGCATTACAAAATGGACTAAAGTCGGGGCACTTTAATGAGTCCCTCGCACATAACCTTATGCTCTTGTTGGCAGAAGTGGTCGCTCGAGAAAAATGCTATATAAAGGGAGAGCAGAGCAACACCAAAATGATGGCGTGGGATGTGAAGGAGCATATTCCCAATGCTGAGGATTCATACCGCCAGAGAAAGAGAAATTAACCTTATTCCATAAGGGATAAGACCATATTCAAAAGGATAGGAAAGGTAAAATAGAACTCCATGCCCCTAAACACCCGTCATGAACAGATCTAGCGTGAGGTTCTTCACCTATACAACATCCCAACACCATCTGTTCCAAAAGTATATGTAATGGGTTCTAAACTGGGAAGATGGTGTAAGTTCCATATGGAAAAATGACATCACTCTGAAGATTTCTATCGACTCAAAAACGAAATCGATAGGCTAATAATCCAGGAGGGGCACCTCAAGAAATTATGAAGTGAGACTCCTCCCACGAGTCAAAGAAACCCATCTTGCGACAACTATATGACATAAGAAGCCCCGGGACAAACAAAGCAAAAGAAGTGACTCAAGGTGTGGGTATTCTTAAGGGCCAAATTGTGTATATAATTGATACTATTTTGTGGCCCTTTTCAATTGATTTCATGGTGAAGTAGTTATAAAAGCATAGTTTTAGTGTAAATAAGTAAATTTAAGTTTATTCTTGTAAATATCTTGTTGGATGTTCAAATTGGTGAATTTTGTAGGTTTTAGCAGTTGAATGGATACTTGGAGCCTATGGAGGAAGAAATGTAAGAGGAGTCGAGATTTTGACGAACGTTTCGAGCCAGCTCGCGCTTAGCCCGATTTTTAGTGCAGCTTTTGATCAGAGGCAGTAGCTAAGGGTGCCAAACTTCTCTTAGCCCAGTCCATCACACTAAGCGCGCTTTCTGGGATATTGCAAGTTATGTTATTGACTATGCTAAGCGAGCTCTACATGGGCTTAGCGCGGTGGCACTTGAAGGCACTTGTATAAAAGGCAATTTTATAGATATTTTCAAACACATTCCCATTTTTCAGATTTGGTTAAGATATTTTAGGTTAAGAAGCTCTAGAACTCCAAAAAGGGTAAAAACCAAAGCTTTGGAGCATCAATCCTCGATCTTTAGACTTTGATGCTAGTAGATCTTTCTTTCTTATTTGTTGCTCAAGCTACCATGGTGATGGGTAGCTAAACTCCTTTTTATCGAGGGCAGTATCATACCCTAATTTTTTACCCTAAGATCCCACATCATTTTCATTTCATACATGTGTATACCTTTATACATCACTAACCCATTTGGATATACAAAGATTGTTGTTTGTTTAATTTGATTACCAATTAGGGTTTCAAGCCTCAAAAGAAGCTCAGGCAAAAGATCAATTAAGAATGGGAATGATCTTTAAAAATCCAAGTCCCTTATTCACTCAATAAAGATCAAGATATCTCCTCTATCAAGAATCAAGTACAAGTTTACATCATTTCAAGGCAACCAAGCCCTAAGTTCATCTAGTACACCAATTAGGGTTTTGGTTGATCAGCGCCTCCAAAGTGAAATTTTCATTTAGGCATGATCTGATACTTCAATATATGTTGCAAGAACCTAAAAATCCTCATATTAATCCATTCATATTATTGTATTGATCCAAAGAACTTGATTCATAAGCACTATAAGGATTCAAATTCACCTGGACCACAAAATAGGATTTTTGATGAAACGTCAATTGTACCTTTGAGTTTTGACCAAGGCATGATCTCAAACCTTGGGACATGATTCAATACATTCAAAAATACCTTTAGAGTCCATTCATGATGATTAATTTAGCCCAAGGATTTGATTTCATAAAGGATTACAAAGTTCAAAATTCATCTGATACAAAAAGTCAACTGTGGTCAAAATCAAGTTTGACTTTTGGAGTTTTTGGTCAAACATGGCCTTTTACAATAATGATGATAATATGTGATTCGAATCATGATTGATCAAGGAAAATCAAGAAAAGTGAGGTTACTTGCAAAAAGGGTAACCATGAAGGAATGAAAATTTTCTAAGTTATGAATAAAACCCTAATTTGGTGAAAACTTTGCAAAGGCATAACTTGCAAACCAAGCAACCATTTACATTGATCCAAAGATCAAATTGAAGAGCTTGTTACAAACTACAACTTTGTCACTTAGGATGGATTCCCAAAAAGTGCATAGATTTTGAGACATGAAGCCATGAAGTTAGGGTTTCAAGACTTTTTGAACCTTGGCACTTAGAAAACTTTGGACAAAATATGTTTTTTGTTTTAGTCAACTTTGAGGCCATTTTTCTCCATGATCCACAATGATCCAAGGTAAACCTCAAACATCAAATTTGAATTATGACATCTCATCTTTCCAAAATGTCCATGAATACAATATAATTCCATTTGAGCAAGGAGATATGAAGTGCACATTATGTCTTGATGAAGCTGTTTTGTTAAGGCAGATTTGGCATTACTTATGGTACACAATTTTTGAGTCCAAGTGTGGTGATCATGCCAAGTTAATTCAATAAGAATCTGACTGAATCATATAAAACCTACAAGCTAGAGCCACTAAGTCAAGAGGAATCCCTTTGAAATGATGAGACATCATCACTTTAAGCCTTGAATTCAAGAGGCATTTATATGGAATAGTGAATTGTCAAAGGAACCACTCTCACGAATCAAGATGCACTCCTAAACAATAATAAACACCACTGCAGAATGTGGAATTGGTCAAAAGAAGAGCTAGGCTAAGGTACCTTGAATTGGAAGTAATGATGCATTTCCAAAACCATTGAACATTAAGCTCATCCTTCCAAACCATCATTATTCCTCCAAAATAAACTTGCTCCCCGATAAATAGAGACCACATCTAATGTTTCAAAACACATCAAAACAATCACAACATTTGTTTTCTTATTCTTCCTCTTTCACTTCAAAAATTCAAATTTCTAAAGAGTGGGAATCAAATTTCCAAAACCAGAGCTTAAACCACTCAAACAACCATCCAAACACATCACAAATAATCTCTTGAAGGTGTTCAAACCTTCATCTTCCCCTCTAAACACCAGAATCAGAAAGTCAATTGTCAAAACCTTATATCTTTGACCTTTTTCATTTCACAAGCCATGTCTTGATTCTATCCATTTCAAAACCATCCAACACTTCAACACACTGTAATCCCTAAGTTGTTCCAACAATAGTTTCTTAACTGTAACATCATTTATTAGGGTTTCCATTTTGGTCACTTTTGATCATTTTGCAAGAAGAGGCCACTTTCTGTTCCAGAGATTTTGTTTTGATTTCAAGCATCCTAAAAGCTTCCTGTAGGTTTATTTGAAGTGTCCAAGACATTCATTCACTTCTGTAGCAAGTACCTTGGACTTTTTGCTTTGTGATTCAAGAGGTAAGTTCCTATAGAACTTCAACCTTGCAAAATATGTTGTGATTTTATGTTCATTGAGTTTAGACATACTTGTCATATCATATATGTTGTGTTTGAACTATTGTTATGTACTATTATTGGCTGCGTATGAGTTTGACATAGAACTTGCAAGAATGGGTCATTTTTAGTGTAGCCTTCGAATTTTAAAATGAGAGCATCATTTTACAAAACCACCGCCACCATTGGATTTGTTAGGAAATTTTTAGGAACTTTCATCTTTATTTCATCCATTTTCATGGAGAAATGAAGAAGTTAGGATAGGTTTTGCATCAGGTCCAAAATCTGAATTTGCTGGGCAAGACTTGGCCTTGGCCGCCCTTTGTTTGGCCAGGCCTAGGTCACTTAGGCATATTAATTAATGGGTGAGGGTGATACAATGGATGTATCACTACCTCAGTGGTTTAACCTACACGCTACGTAACCTTGTCACTGCCTGAACCGGGGTTCAATCCTCCCTCGCCCCAGTTCTTTTTATTTTTCTGATTATTCAAGTAGATAACAAATATAATAATACGCCCTCCCCTTATTATCACAATGCACACGCAGTAGGGTTGATTATTATTTTAAACTATGACCGAAGTGTCATGGGTTTAACACCCATGGGGACCATTCCCCACTATTTTTATGACTTGTTTTTATCCATTTTCTTCACAAATTCAATTGATCATAACTTTCTCATTTTTTATCATTTTGAACCCATTCTTTTTGTAAATTGTTCATGATAATGCTTATTTTCTATTTATGAAAATAAAACACTAAAAATAATTATTTTTGAGGCATTTATGAATGTTCAAAGTATGTGGTCATTTTAGGGTTTCCATAAATTTCTTTTGATTCTTTTGAGTATTCCCTTACTTTCCCTTGTACATGTTACTTTGCGTTGATCACATACACTTTGTAGAAATACTTTTTGATCTTCTGAAATTGTGAATTGTTCTATTACTTGAGTTTTATGCCTTTTTGATGCATGTTTACATGATAAAATTATATGTTGAACTTTGTCCATACCATGAGCTTTTGCCCAACTATTTTTCCTTAACATGAGATGTTCTTTCCATGTTTACATAACCATGATGTTCATGTTTTCCTTTGTGTTGCTTTTACCATGTTTATGTATCCTTATACACTTGAATTTTGTCTTGAAAGTGATTTTGAATACATGTTTGTATGCTTAAACTCTTTGTGATGTTCTTACTTGCTTATGACCATGTTTGAACCCTAATATCCATGTTTGGTTGTTATCAACTTGTCTTAACATGTTCAACTTGTATCCATGCTTAAACGTTCAAGTATTTCCTTAATTTGTTCACATGATGTTTAAAATTTAAACTTGTCATCTTTAAAGTATTCTCACATTCCATCTCTTGTATGTTTACACCTTCATCCACGTATTGTTGTCATAAACATATCCTTTTTGTTCAAATATGCTTGGTTGTTACCCTTACTATATTCATTGGATCCTCGATTCATTTTGAATGCAGATACTTGCTTGAATTTATCTGTAATTGCTCCCATGGATTAAATATTTGATCACATGTTCAAGTATTCCCTTCATAAACTCTTACCATGATGAATTTATCTCTTTGTTTGATGAACATTCACATTTTCAAAACACTTTAGGCCTCTATTAGAGTGTAAGACCCATTACATTTTCAAAATATTTGGGCCTCTATTAGAGTTTAAGACCCATTACATTTTCAAAACTCTTTGGGCCTCTATTAGAGTGTAAGTCTCTACCCTCATCCTTAAAACTTTCTTCAATTTCTCAAAACATTCAATCTTTCAAAACTCAATCTTCAACTTTAATCAAACAAAGCTCTAGTGACATTACATTTTCAAATCTTTGGGCCTCTATTAGAGTGTAAAACCCATCATGTTTTCAAAATCTTTAGGCCTCTATAAGAGTGTAAGACCTACCACTTTTTAAATTCAACCATGCTTAGACATGGTCCTCTATTAGAGTATAAGACCCTCCACTTTCAAGTCATGTAAATACTTGTCATATACTTATTCATATTAAGTTTCTCTTGACATTTATAAAACTTCATCCTTAGTTTAGACTTAGTTCAAACATTAGGGTTCCCTCAACTATAACTTAGTCCAAACCCCAGTTCCCCTTGGATGAAGTCAACTTCATCAACAACCTCCTCTTGGGCTTTATATAAGAACCCTCAGGCTTCTTAAAAACATCATGGCCTCCATCTTGGGCTTCATACGAGATACCATCAATTTGAAAAACCCCCAATTAAATCATCCTCTTCTCAGGCTATAAAAACTTTCAGCTTCACATCTTGGGTTTTGAACAAGATACAAATAAACCTTCAGCTTCACATCTTCGGCTTTGAACAAGATACTCAAATAAATCAACTTCTCCCCAAAGATGAGACATTGAGTCATCTCTGTAGGAAGATATCTCTTCTGTACACCACAATTTAAAATCAAACATTAAAAACTTTTTTCCATATGAGTGATGTAAGTGGCACACTTGTTGATAAAAATTCTAGCTGGAGTCCTTCTCTTATTATGGTCTAGAACTTTTATTTCATCTAAGTGATATAAGTGGCACATTTGTTGATACTATATCCAAGTTAAGGTCTCTGTCTTAGCATGCAAAGACTCATAAAGGAAGATGTGGCATTGCTTAGGATTCTTTAACATCCAAGTTCAAGCTTCTTCCCTTATGATATCATTCTCAAATGTTTGTGATGAATAGGTGAGATATCTCCCTTTAGAATGACAATTTGTCTTCTCTTTCAAACGCACAAAACTTTTAGCTTCATATCTTGGGCTTTGAACAAAATATACAAATACCCTTCCCTTTAGAATGACAATTTGTCTTTTCTTTCAAGCACACAAAACTTTTAGCTTCATATCTTGGGCGTTGAACAAGATATACAAATACCCTTCTTAGCTTCATCATCTTAGGCTTTGGAAAAGATACAAATTCCATCCATAGTTAGGTGGAACAACAAACACTCTGATTTCTCAATTTCCTTTTGAGAATACGTAGGCAAAAGATTGCGAGATCTTAGCAAGGACACCTTTAAATAAAACCTCTTAGGTCCCCATACCTTTCATAAAACAAAAACTCCCGAAAAATATCATATTCTCATTCTCCCCCATAGGTTAAAACTTTCTCAATCAGCAGTAAACAACTTGAGTAGATGAAATAATTGATAGTAAAAATGTACAAAAAGTTCATATAGAGTACTATAGATACTTAGGGTGTTAACAGCTTCCCTTAGTATAACCAACCCCCGATTCCATATCTCTTTGCATTTGTAGGGATAACACTTGCATGCATGGTTAATTTAAATTTCTTCCCCTTCCTTTTAAGCATCATAGGATAAATATTAGAAATTAGAAAGTGGCACAAGCACGGTTCACGGGAATCTCACCATCTCAGGATTGGTGGGGTCATGGAAATCGGTCCACAAGTAGATGTAGTCTTCCTCATGCTTGTATGTATTTTCATTAATCTTTTGTATGTGAACAAGTTGATGATCAATGTATGATGAATATCTTTTCTCTTAATGATATGTCTCATTTGAATTACTATTGAATGGTATTTTTCAAACCTTGACCTAATTATTCATCTATCAGTGAACAAACTCTAGACATAGATTTGTGAATCGATATTCACTTTGTGTCGATCTTTAAGTTTATTGTATTGATTTTTAGCATGAGACGTCATCTAGTGATTAATATGGTAATAATCAAGAAATCACTTTAGACATAAATGGTATTAAGAGGATACGTGATTATATTGATCGGAAACAAATTCATATGCTTGATTGATAGAATACATGCAAGCTAGGTTGATGAAATCTATTCTTGATATGTCTTTTTAAACAAACATCTTTCAAACCTTAATCTTTACTACAAAACACTTGTGATATTTATGATACCAAACAAAACACTTTTGAAACCGTTACTTAAAACTCTTTAAACTGTAGAACGGCAGTGATATCACAATAATCCCTGCGGAGCCGATAAAATTATTACCCACCAAATACACTTTCAAAAAAATGGCATCGATTTCGAGGATTGTTGATTGATATTGCAAGCATTGCAATAGTTTATCCTATTTTAAGTTTTATATTTTGATCTCTTGCCTAAGTTTATATTCCTTGTGCTTGTTAATTTTTTTGACAAGTGTTTTAGATATCTATTTATGAAAGGAAGTGTACCCGTAGACCAACTTCTATTTGATTCCAGAGATTGATAGAACTGTGTGGGGACTTAATAGCAAAACCAGAAGACGAAGGTAACTAGCTAAAGAAAGAAGGGAGTGTTAAGTGCAAATTTTGACTTAAATTGAACCATTTTTCTTGGCATTTTTAAAACTTAATTCTCATGTTTTAATAGATTTATTTCTTGTTCTTATGTGATTTCTCAATTATATTGCAAATACCTTTGGATTCTTTGGTGTGTGTGTGTTATTATGCAGGATATAGACCTAAAACATCAATGATTAAGACACAAATGATTGGACAAGGAAGCCAAAGAAATGATGAGGAATCAGCATAGTCGCTGTGTGAGCACCAGCGAGATGAAAGAGAATGCTCAATGTGTAAGGTCCTAGCGAAGCCCCTAAGAATGAGCCCAGATTAGAGGCAGTAGGAAAATGACCCAAAGTTCGCTGGGCGAAGTTGAAGTGAAGCAGTTCGCTGTGCGAAGAAGTGCTCACACTGCGAACTCATATATTTCTCAAGGGTGGTTTAACTGTTCCTGAGGCACTTGAAGTGCCCAAAAGTGTTCTTCGTTGGGCGAATAGGGTGTTTGCTAGGCAAACATGACAAAATTTTGTTTTACTATATATGTATTATTCTTACTTTTTAGAAACATAACTTTGGTAGAACTTTTGTAACAATATTTTTGAGATTATAACTTTATCTCTCTTCATTCCAAGCATATTCTAGAGAGAAAGAGAGAGAGAAACACAAACCCTAAGGGGGAGAAGGTAAGAGCTTCAATCTCTTGTTGGGTTTAAATGTAATCTTTTGGTACCTTATGTATTTCATCTAATATATGTTTTATGTACTACTTTCAATTTAGTATTGATGTTGTCTTTGATTTCTTATTTGTGGGTCTTGACAAAACCTTTTGCAAATCTTAGATCTTAGATATTCATTGAGCAAACATTTGACATAGTCTTGTAAGTTGACATTCAATTGTATCTTCTATTTTATTATGTTGATTAGTAGCATGAGTAGCATGAGTAGGGTAAATATGGTATAATGAGGATGCGTGATTAGTAGCATGAGTACCTTATGTTCACTTACATTTGGCAAATTAGTTTAATGTATGTAAAAAAGGTTAAGCATATGTACGTATTCTGAGCATGGCGTTTTATATGAATCAATCATGAAGCTGATATGAATGTCATCTTTGTTTACCTGTTTATCTTTGATTTGAACCGTTATAGAAATATACTCTTTGGATCTGGATATAGGGTGATTATCTGTTAGGTTTTATACTCTAGACATAGATTTAGACTTAACATTTGCATGAGTATCAATTCTTAATGCTCTGTATTGTTGAGTTGCATGAGACATCACCAATAAGGCAATATGGTTGTTTTCTCGACTTTGCATTATACATAACCTCGGTTATGGGTGATGCGTGAGGGTATTAGATGAATGCTTGATTTGTGTTTAATTGATTAGTAGAATGCATGTGTTATCAATTGATGAGATCTAATCCCAACAAGGCTCCGTTTATATTAAAGTCTTTACTTTATATTTTCCGTCTTTATAATTTCTGCCTTTATTTATGGTACCGTAGATCTTTCAACCAAATTTTCACAACAAGCTTAGATATGTAGAGACCGTTGAACAATGTTTTTCCCTTCGCACTGATCCCTGTGGAGACTATATAAATTCTAGGGGGAATCTTTCCAAATCTAAAGTTTTTCTTCTTGATGCTTTACTGCAGTTAGAAAATGGAGCATGAAGGAACTTCTTCAAGTAATCTACCAACTACCCCATTGTTACTCCAATCATGGCAGAACCACCTCCACCTCCACCTCCACCTCCTCACAGAGGTCCCTACACCAATAGTCTACGACATAATGCTCAATTCGCTCGCAATGCAAACAATGGAAGGCACTCAGAGATAAAAACGGGAATTCTTCAAATGTTATATTCAAATACCTTTATTAGGCTAGATCATGAAGACCCGTTCACTCATCTTACAAAGTTCTACGAGATTGCGGGAGCAACGGGAGCTCCAGAAGCTGAAGAGGAATAATTGTTCAAAAGGCTATTTATTCACTCCTTGATAAGGAAAGAGAAGGAGTGGTATCTTGACCAATCCACTCAAGTAATTACTGGCTGGAATTTATTGGAAGAAATGTTTCTCAAAAGATTTTTTCCTTACAATAGATTCATGGAGGCAAAGACGATAATTTCTGTGTTCACTCAGGGTGGTAATCAATCTCTGAATGAAGCGTGGGAGAGGTTCAAACCTATGTTGCGGAAGTATAAAGGTAATGGGTTTGATGATCTTACCCAAATTCACATATTCCATAATAGACTTCAACTGGTTCACAAAACTCTCTTAGATGCTACTTCGCATGGTTCTTTGATGGCAAAGAGTGTAGAGGAAGCAATTGAAATCATTGATCGAATGGTCCTCAATGACCATCAAGGTCAACATAACCATGGTACATCACAAAGGAAGCCGAAAATGATCGAATTGGGTACTAATGACACTATTATTGTAGGAAAAAGTTGTTATCCCAACAAGTGGAATTGTTGAAACAACAAATGTCAAAACTTCCACAACAAATAAAGGAGATGCAAGAAGTTCCCAACAAAAATCAACAAGTTGTGAGTTGTGAGTTATACAAAGGAGACCATGCTACCGGGTATTTTCCTCCGGTGGGAGGGGAAGTGAATTATATGGGGAACCAAAATCAAAACCAAGGCTACCAACTAAGACAACCTCCTTATCAAGGAAACCAGGTTACTAACCAAGAGGTAGTAACCAAGGTTATCAACAAGGATGGAGGAATGATGTTGAAACTTTCAATTGTCAAAATCAATATCAAAATTACACTCAACCTCCACAACCTCAAGGTGGAACCTCAAAAATAGAAGACACACTCACTTAATTCATGTAAATGTCGATGTCTAATCAAAAGAGTATCGATGCAGCTATAAAGAATCTTGAGACTCATGTTAGGAAATTATCTAAACAATTAGTCGGCCAACACAAAGGGGCTTTTCTAGTGAATAATCAAGTGAATCCAAAAGAGCGCTGCAAATCTATTCTTACTCGAAATGGAAGAACAATTGATATGGGCGTTAGTGAGGAAGTTGTGGAAGAGGAAGTCTTAGTTGAAAAAGAAAAAGAGATTGATGAGAGTGAAGTAAAAAAATGTAGAGGGAGACTTAGTTAAAAAGGATAAAAGAGAGATAGAAGAAGTAGAAAAGAAATTGAGAAAGAAAAAGAAAAAAGAATAAAAAGGGGAAGGAACAATTGAGTAATTTCCCAATTTAAAATCTACCTTATTTGCATGGTCCTACCAAAAAGGATAATGCGAGGCACTATGCTTTGTTTTTGAATATTTTTAGTCAATTACAAATCAATATTCCATTCTCCAAGGCATTAGAGAAAATGGCTATGTATGCTAAATTTATGAAGGATATTCTCACCAAAAAGAAACGATACACGGATCAATAATTAATAATGGTTGATGCTAGTTATAGTGCAATCATACAACCGACTCTTCCATGAAAATAAAGTGATTCAGGAAGAGTTACCTTACCGGTGACAATTGGAAATGTTTATGCTTGTAATGGGTTAATTGATTTAGGATCTAGTATTAATTTGATATCTTTATCCATTGTGAAAAGGTTGGGGCATATGGAGTTCAGGGCAACAAGAATAACTTTGCAATTAGCCGATAAATCTACTACCATCCTCACGATATAGCAGAGGATGTTCTAGTGAAAGCTGATAAATTTTTGTTCCCCGTTAACTTTGTCGTAATTGGTAAGGAGGAAGAGGATAATGCTCCTTTAATTCCCTGTTGGTCTTTCATGAAGACCGCGAGAATAGCCATAGATATGGATGACGGGCTCATGAAAGTAAGAGTTCAAGATGAAGAGATTTTCTTTAATCTATTCAAAGTCGTGAAGCTTTCTTATAACAAGAGTGATTGTTTTTTATTTGATGCAATGAATGAGGTGATAGAAGAGGAAAAAAGTCAAGTGCATGTTTCTACCCCCTTAGAAAAATTTCTTACTAATGCTCTCCAAAGTCTCAATGAGAACGAAGAAAAAAATTGAGAAGTGTTTGCAAGAACTCCTCCATTGGAAGAACGAGGGGAAATTTTGAAAAAAGAAAAAAAATGAAGAAACCAAACTTGAGTTGAAGTTGTTGCCCCCTCACTTAAAATATGTGTTTCTTGATGAGGGAGGACACAAACCAGTTATCATAAGCAATATGCTAACCAAGAATGAGAAATAAAAGTTGATTGTTATGTTGAAACAAAATCAAAGTGTTATGGGTTGGACTCTTTCCGACTTGAAATGAATAAGTCCATCCTGTTGCATGCATAGGATATTAATGGAGGATGATTTTAAACTGGTAGCTCAACCTCAATGTCGCTTGAATCCTACCATGAAAGAAGTGGTTAGAAAAGAGGTGGTGAAAATGTTTAATGTCAGGATGATATAACCTATCTCTGATAGTCCTTGGGTTAGTCTGCTGCAAATGGTGCCGAAGAAAGATGGAATGATGGTCATTCGAAATAAAAAGAATGAGTTAATAACGACTAAAACCATAACAGGGTGGAGGATGTGCATCAATTACTATAGGCTAAATCAAGCTATGCAGAAAGATCATTTTCCTCTACCTTTCATGGACCAAATGCTTAAAAGATTATCCGATAAAGATTTTTTTTTCTAGATGGTTATTCGGGTTACAACCAAATTATTGTTAACCTGGAGGATCATGAAAAGACCGCTTTTACATGCCCATTTGGAATCTTTGCTTATACAAGGATGCCCTTTGGTTTGTGTAGCGCATCGACTACTTTTCAACGGTGTGTGCAAGTGATCTTTTCTAACTTGATTGAGAAGTCAATTGAAGTTTTTATGGATGATTTTTCAGTTTTTGGACCATCATTTAATATTTGTTTAAAGAACTTAGAATTTGGATGTTGTGTTGGGAAGGTGTGTGGAAACAAATTTGGTGCTTAATTGGGGAAATGAAACTTTATGGTTACAGAGAGAATTGTGCTTGGCCACAAAGTTTCCTCAAAGGGCCTAGAAGTTTACAAGCCAAAGTGAACGTCATCAAGAAGTTGCCACCACCTTTGGATATGAAAGTAATAAGAAGTTTTCTTGGTTATGCGGGATTCTATCGAAGGTTCATAAAAGACTTCACCAAAATTGCAAAGCCTTTGAGCTACTTTATCAACAAAGATAAGTCTTTAGAATTCGATAATTCTTTCTTGATTGATTTTAATTATTTGAAAGAAAGATTGACTATCGCATCCATAATCATCGCACCAAATTATTGACTAGATTTTGAACTAATGTGTGACGCGAGTGATTATGTTGTTGGTGTGGTACTTAGACAAAGGAGGACAAAATGTTTTTATGAAATACACTATGCAAGTAAAGTTTTGAACGAAGCTCAAATAAATTATGCCACAACTGAGAAGGAGTTTCTTGCAATAGTATATGCGCTGGAAAAATTACGGTCCTACCTCATTGGGTCAAAAGTGGTTGTCTACACGGACCATGCGGCGATAAAGTATTTTCTAACTGTTGCACCCTAAAATTTGCCCAACCCTTTCTTTTAGCTTGGCTTATGTTTCATGTCATTTAGCATTTGCATTTGCATAACATTGGTTCTTGACAGGGGATCAAGGTGTTGTTTTTGCCACTCAAGAGAAGAGTTTTATGTTCAAGCTCTATCAAGGGTATCATTTTCCAGTCATCAAGAGTTGTATCATCATCAAAGTTGGGTTTCAAAGCTCCTTGAGAGGAGAAGGTTTGTGTATGGGTGTCACCTCCTATCTTGAGGATCATCAGAGGTTCATGAGGTTACCTATTTGGATGAGGCATGAGTCAAGGTTTCAATAGACATCTAGATGGTTCTCCATGGAGTTTGTTTGATCACACAATTCATTTACAAGAACCTCAGGCAGTGGATAAGAAGTTATGGTTTCATCTGGTCAACCAAAAGACAACTGCGGACTTGAGAGGGTTCAAGACTTGGTTCTTGATCATTGAAGCCATGGGAAGTCATCATAGGTCATCTCCAATTCCATATTGATGATAAGCCAAGGGATTCAAGAGTTCAATAAGTTATTAACTTAGGGTTGTAGTTGGTTCTCAGTGAAAAATCCCCTCTTTTAGTCTCTAACTTCAAGGACAATTTTCACCATGATACAGGTCTTGTCTCATTTTATGACAAACATGAGAATTATTCACCATATTTCAAGTTTTCTTTTGAGTTTAAGAACTCATTCATTGTGTATGTACATCTCAAGTTATGGTATCAACAAGTTGGTGTCATCAGATGAAGAGATTTTTGAGGCATTTGAGGATAGCTCACTTCTAAGACATTTTTCACAAGGAACCAAGCTCCTCCTCACTTTTTATCAAACATGAAAGTTGTTTCTCATTGTCTTAGCTTTAAAAAAAGTCCTAGAACTCATCATTCTCATATGTGGAGCTCATGTTAAAGTCTTCACAAGGAAAGGGTATTTTTGGAAACTTCATTATAGGTCATTCACTTCAAAGACCATTTTCATGAACTTCAAGACCTAAAATACCAATTTGTGCCACATGAAAGTTGTGCCACATTGTCTTAACTTCATCATGAGCTCAATTTCCATGAACATTGGTGATTTAGGTGATCATTTAGGCCATGATAAGGTGAAAACATGACTTTTTGGACATGATATGAGTTTCTTCCATTACAAGTCATCAATTGAGATGGTTTTGAATTTTTTCACACCATATCATCATCATAATGGTCATGCCTATATTTTACCTCATTTGAGCCAAAATGAATCCATTTTACAAGTCATTTTTAAAATGTTCATGCCATAAAAAGTAAGCATCCAAACTTTGCACAAAATGGTATCCAACTTCTCAAACCACCCTAATATATTTCTACACACATAAAATTCCCTAATTTGATGACTAAGGAGATGGTACAAGGAGCATACCCGTGTGTACACTCAAAAAAGAGTTTTTGGCATAGTTTGGAAAGCAAGCAATTCACCCACTATGGGCCGGCATGGGACTCATTAACCCACCGTATATAAGTTGAAAATGAACCCTAAGGGATAGAGGGAGAGGTTGTTATGCAGAGAGGAGAGTTTCATCAAGAAATTTCAGAATTTTCTCACACTTCGAATCACCCATTTCACTAAGGTTCCACTCAAGTTCTTGCTTAATTCATCTTCATTGAAGCTTCAGAAGGAGGTTTAGAGCATCAGGTTAAAGCTTGCATAAGGATTGAAGGGCCAACGGAGTAGCTCCGTTAGGTAAAATTTCCATCTCTGAAACTCTCATTTTAGGCACTCTTTTAGAATCATAATCGATGCATGTGAAGCCCTACATCACGTAGGCCATGTGTGAACCATTTTCATGACTGTATGAATGAGTTTCAGAATGTGTACAAAACATTCGTGGCTTGATTTCTCATAGTTGCAAGAACCTTTTTGAAAAACCAAGTTCAAATTCTTAACCTACATGAAAATACTTTAAAATGGTGCGAGGTGTTTTCATTTTTATGAAGGTTGGAGGTCTGAGCTCAGGCGACCCTCCCGGAGAAGACGTCCGGAGCCCTAGCTCCTGTGTCTGAGGTGAGGGGTTGATGTGGCTGGGAAGACTTTTGACCAGGTGATGTGTCGCCCGTGTGTGTGGTTGACTTTGCTTGCGTGTGTGTTTGAATCTAAGGTGGATAAGTGAAACGGTGTGTTTCATCTGATTGAAGCTCATTTGTGTATTGGGCTTAGTATGTTTACTTATCACGCCCTCCAATTTTGAGGCATAAGCGAGCTAAAGCATGGAATCAGTTCAAACCCATTTTACTATTTCACCTCCTATCTCTTGTTTTATTTCTTCTTATATTTATTTTATTGTAATTTCAATTTTAATCATTTTAAAATAGCTTTAGCTTTCACAAAAATCCCAAAAAAATGTGATTCTGGTATTTCAAGATGTTGAGATATTTTTCCATATTTGTATTTTATTTTTCATATATTTTTGATATTTTTAATTGAGTTAATGATATAAAGTGTTTTCTGGTTTATACCTTGGTTTAAACTTGATCATTAACCCTCATTTGAAAACCCCCAAGGACCAAATTTCCTCTCACACTTAGGTGATTGATTAAGGTATATTTGAGGGTTGGTTTGAAGTCTTAATGATCATTTTTCATTTGTTTCTAATTTTCTTTTTATGGTCTCTCGATGCATACTCGACAAGTTGAACATGTTGCCTTCTTTGATTTAATTGGTGGTGCTTTGAATTAACTCTTGCCTTGAGATTTTGCACACTGATTTTAGATTGGTTCAAGTTGCTTTGGGTATTTTATTTGGATTTTATTGGAGTCTCCTTCAATTTTTAGTGGATATTTCAGATTCAAGTTGTTTTCACCATGTGTATGCATACCTTTCTTGACCTAATTTTGGAACATGATCATGAGTGATCCCTTGAGCACCTCTTAAGCCTTGTTAGCTCTTGTTAACATGCTTGAGGTGCTGCCTTGCATGTTTAGATGTCAAACATATGTGTACCTTGTGCCACAAGTTTCTTTTTGATCATGCCTTTCCATTTGTTTGAAGTGTGAGATAGTTGTTTGAACTATAGTTCTTCAATTGAACTTGATCATTCTTGTTCTTGTCTTCCCTTTTGGTCTTGAATTTGAGGTCTTCCATTTGTGTTTCATTTCTTCCCTTAGTGGACTTGGACTTGTTCATGATGATTTGGTGATGTTGATTCCACTTTGAGTTTGTCATGAGCAATTGAACTCCCTTTGCTTTGTTGTGTTGCAATTCTTTACTTGAGCATTAAGTAAGTGTTTGGTTGAGTTGATTATAATGTGGTGGCTGCCCCACTCTCTTTCCTCCCTCACTTCTTTGTTTGTGCTTTGTGTAGCACCTTTGCTTGTTGTGATGATTGGTGGCATCTGGTTGTAGGAACTTGCTTCTCCCATTTCATCTCATTTTTCTTAACTTGTTTAAGTCTTCCATCTTTGTTCTTGTGTTTGTCTTGTTGCATTGTTTCATGTTTGCATTTGTGCTTGCATGTCATATCTTTTCTCATCTTGTATTGACTTGTTTAAGTCTTTCATTTAATCCTCATCTGTGATTGATTATGCAGTGTGTTTACTTGTGCTTCTTGCCATGATCCCTTAGGATTCCTAATCCATCTGTTTAAGATAGGAGTAGGAGAGACATTAGGCTTTCAATCCTTTGCATGATAACATTAGGTAGTATCCATTTTCATCCCAACTTTAGGATTACTTTGCATGATAACATTAGGGTTTACAGTTCCCTTTAGAGTCTTGTGTCTTCTCTTTTCATCTCATAACTCTTTAAGACACTTAATAAAGAAAGAGAATTGTTGTACGCTACGAGCCTTAAGTACATAAGGAATGATGAGTGAGGGGTCTCTTCTCACATTGTCTAGAGTGTTTAGCGTATGCCCTTTAGGCGATATGCGATGCATTCGCTCTTATGTCATAGTCTTTAGTGCAACATGAGTTTAAAACTAACTCAATTCACTTCTTATAAAAAACACAAACAAAATTCAAATCTTTTCATCCTTCGGGATTGTTTCAAACCTAATTTTCAGAAAGAGTATGTTACATTTCCGTTCTACCACAAACTGGCATCGTCCCTATCTGTTGGAATTAAAACATAACATTACTCATATAAACACTTGAACAAACCAGTGGTCTAGTTTTCCCGAACTGCGTTTGCTCTGATTTCTCATACCAGATGAGGATACGTAGGTGTCACGCCCTAATTTTTGACCATAAGACCCCACCTCTGTGTTTATTTTCTTGTATGCCTACATGTTTATTGTGACTAACAAGTGTGTGCAGACGCAGTAATTTCAAGTGTATATTCTCAGTCAATGCTTCGAGACGTAACTGGTTGATTCAGATTCAGATTTGGTTATAGGGTTTTCTATTGGGTTTTTTTCCCCTCAGTATCTCTCAAAGGTATATACTCCTAAAGGGAATCAAGATCTCATCAAAAGGAATGCTTAAAACTTTCATAGATCGAGGCGATTATCAGGCCATTTGAATTTCAAATTTACAAGTTGGATTGAAACTCAATTAATTTGCATGAAATGGTTTCAAGAATCAGTACTCAAGGACATTATTCATGAGGATTTGAATGTTGAGTACCATTAATTCAATTTATATCTTCGTTTCCGAGGTTACAAGGATTGGTGTAGTTGCATTACTTTTTGTTCAAAAATGGAGAGATAAACTCTACTTTTAAGACATTTGTTTCTATTCAATCTCACACCGCACCACTATGTCTACAAATTGGAAATAAGCATTTGGAACGTTGCGTTTACCACTGTCAGGCTACCTCAAAGCATAATAAAATTTGTATTTTTGTTATGGTCAAAAAACACAATTGGTACATAAATATTTGGGTTTGATACAAGACTTTATCCGTGACCTGACCGAAATCCATTAACCTATCTTAAAAAAGTGGGATCACCATTCTTTGATGTTCTAACATAATAACTTGGGCTCCCATAAAGGTAGTTTCCAAATAGCCTTCATGCTTCGTACTGCAGCGATATCCCACGGCTTTTGGTCATTGGCTGCAAGTCAAATACGGCAAGTTGTTCCCCTGCAAAACATTAAAAGATATTGAGCGTCACATGTATGATTCGATTTGAAGCGGTCTCGCCTTAGAATTAGACTATGTTGTCCAAAATTAAGTGAATTCTTTTTACCTCATAACCTTCAAAGGGAAACCATAAAAAACATGATTATAGCAACTCGAACATAGCAGGTTTGGGCCGTTGGTCTGTTAGAAAGAAATGAGAAGGATGTTATTGAAGCCATTCTCCCTCCGACACAAATAAGTCAACGCAATTTTGAAAAGCAAGCTTAAACCTGAGTGCATCTAAAGGCAGGCGGTAGTAAACCAGTGTTGTTTTAGTCGCATTTGCTCATGCTGAATGGAAAGTTAAACCATGACTTGCCATTTAACGTGACCTGCCGGAAAGTAGAAACACCAAGACATCAAGAACACTTTCTATGTTGCCATGAATAAACACGACAACACCGTTCAGATCATCGACGCACTGTCAAAAGAAATAAGAATTTGTGAATAACCAAGCCATCAATCACCAACAAGGTACAATCTACATGAGTAAAGGGGATTTGTTGAGGTACCAGTTTCCTTTCGGAAAGGCAAGTACGCTGGAACGTGCTTCAAACACAGCTTAAAGTAGTAAAAGATAGAGGCCACTATCCTGCATAAAACGGACAAGGTCAACATCTCTGAGCATTTCTGGTGACTGAACGCAAGCAGCAAGCAACAATCAAGATGCGGTTTTTGACAATATTCATTAAATAGAGACATTCAGTTCATAACCTGGTGAGCAGAATGGAAGGGACCACCAGGGTTCAAACCACTACGTCATTGCCTTCTCAATGGCGCGATTAATCACTCCAAAGTTCCCTGCAACCAAAATAGATACCAACCGGTAATCAGAATACCGTTAAAGAATAAATTAAGATTAAAATTAAGAAGATTTGATTTGAATTCAACCCTCAGCTTTGAGCTCATCATCGGGCGAATCGAGCAGTTGGAAGGGCGACAACTGAGGTTGTCACCAACTCCCTACTGAGCATCGAAAGAATTGAATTTCGGATAAAAGACAACTACATTCAACAACACCAACGCGGTTCAGACCATCAAGTCATCATCACCATCAAACCTTTCTCGGCAGCGACAAAAATTGGCAGCTTCCGAACTTAGAGATGGGCCCTGAGAGAAGAAGAGGAAAAGTCAGTTTGGTCCAGAGCAAACAACCACAAGCATTTCAGCTTTTGCAAGCAATTGTAGCAGCCACGACAAAAGCGTATCAGCAGGCAAGCTCGTGCAAACAACCATAACAGGTATCTCAATAACATAAGACAAAAGTATATCCGTGAACGATAGCAGCTACAGCAACCACAACAAGTATCTTAACACAGTTCACAGCAGGGTTTCTTCACATCAGCATCAGCAGCAAGTATTTCTGCAAACAGCGGGTACGCATTCGCAAGCATCATCTGCAAGCATATCATTACAATCAACGTTTCCGCACAACCACGTCGGCCACAGTGCAATTTGAGCCTAATCCGCGAGTTGTAGTTTAAACGCAACAAAGTTGTTTCTGCATCACAAGAGGAGTTGGCACCGAACCTGTTACACAGAAAAGGAATTAATCACTAAGAAACCGAATTATCATGCAAACCTCCATTTACCAATGTGTGGTGAAAGAAGAAAAGCAGTTTCTGCCTCTGACCCAGAATTTGTCTAGTGGAACTTTAATGTTCTTGCGGTATCCACGACTTTTTTTCCACGTTCCTACACGAACAAATCAGAAAAACTAACAGTTAAATATTAACGTGATATCATATTAAACCACCACCCAAATCTCAGACGGTATTGCGACATTCTTGAATGAAAAAGGAAAGATAATTAACGATCAAATCCTCTCCAAAATAAGACTAGACGTGTTGATACGAAGAAGGAAAGAAATCAAAAGGGATTAGACAATGTTTGAATCAAAAAGGAAATCAAATCATGGCCAGCAATTTCCTTCCAAATTAAGTCCGACATTGGTTAAAGTCTCTTGAAATCTGGAGGCCTATAAGAAGATCCAGAAATCAGTTCACAGGAGAGAGCCAGAAATCCACAAGAAAAATTCATGAACCCAAAATCCCAAATTCAACAAAACCTAAAACGAAAGTTTGTAGAAAAAGGGACTTATCTCGTGATTAGATTTTCACCGCAAATCACCCCACCTTCAAAACCTTCATCCTAGCCGTTGCCGCTTAGCCGTCGCGCCAGAAATCTCCACCGAAGAAATCCGCTTGCATCTTCACCCTCAAAACGTTGTCCGCCTCTACAAGGACGGTCCAAATGCTCGTCGCCACCATAGGCCATTGCAATCCCGAACCTCCGTTGTCCAGAACTCGCGGTAATCCGTTTATTTGCGTCAAATTTATCAAAGCCTTTGATGTGTTGTTTATGTTTCAGGTTTGAAAGAGGAACGGAAGATTGCGAAGGGACAAGCGAGAAAGGGAAGGTTGAAGGCAAATAAGAGCGAGAGAGAGAAGAGGATCGAAGGTGACAGATCGAAGAAAAGGGGAGGGGATCGAATGGGGATTAGGGTTTCTCTTTTGCTTGTAATTTTGTTTTATCTTATAATCACCTACACTCACACACACACACACACACTAACTACACTGCACCTTCACACACGAGCCATATGATCTCCAACGGATCCTATTGGGCGTTCCATATCGCGTTCCATCGTAAGCCCTCACTCACGTGCCTCACTAGATCCAGCGCCCTTTCATTAACCTAGTTAATCTTAATTAATCTTTTTTTAAAACTAATAATCAGTTTTATTAATTATTAATCCTAATTAACCCTTTAATTAACCATCCTAAAAGCTATTAATCTGTTTTAAAATAATCTTTTGCTTAATATAATTTAGTCAATCAAATTAACCATTCAATAATTATTTAATTAATCCACCTCTTTTTATCTAATTAAAATGAATTAAATCTTTTACCAATTTATGTTTATAACCTTTTTCTAATTAGTCTTCTTTTAGTTAATTAACCTTAAATCATCTTTTTAAAATTAAAATAATAACCCTTCTTTTTTCAATTAAACTTTTAATTAGACCTTTATCCTCCTTTCATTTAAAATAAACTTAATAACCTTTTTTTTTATAAATAATTTATCTATTTGTTCATCCTCTTAAATAACCTTTTTGAAACAAATAATAATAAAACAATATTTGTATATAATTAATTAGTTTTTATCTTTATAATAATAATTAAGTGTATTTCATTTAATAATAAAGACTTATTTCATAACTAAAAAATAACTTTCATAATAAATAATAATAAACACTCCTTTTATTCAAATTAGCTTATATCTTTTATTAAACGTTGTCTCAAATTTATAGAAATTAAAATCTTTTATATTTAAAAATCTAATTATTTATTCTAAAATAAAAATAAAACTCAAACTAAAAAAATCTAAACTCCTCTCTATAAAATCAATTCAACCTCTCCCTTCAAATCAATTCGCCTAAATCAACCTATCCCTTAAAACAAATCAATCTCCCATACAATCAATCGTGCACACTTCACTTTCACTAAACTATTCACAATTCACACACCTTAGCGCTTTCATGCGTTTTTGTATGTTTATTTATCGTCTTTATCTTCCGCAATTTATTTACCGTATTTATCTTTATTGCATTGCGTCCAAAGGAAGAACCTGCGCATAAATTAAACAATTGTGCGTATACATCTCATTTGCATCATATTCCCCTATGATCCTTGATCTCATTCAAGTTGATCTCTTAAGATAGATCCTACCCTATAGGAAGGACCTTTCTCTTTTCTTTACAACGTAGGAAAAACAAACACACTCAATTCAAACATCATCCAAACACATTAGAGAATAAGATGTTAATCATCTTAAGTGGGATAAAACTCCTACCCCATAACAATACAATCAATTCGTAGGGACTTTGCCTTAAGAGAGATAGAGGCGTACTTGTCAATTAAATTCTGAGTGCTTGAGCCCTTTTCTTAAGACGATGCAAAGACTATTTTCCTACAAAGTTGTGGCGGTTAAATCAAAGTAATCTCCCTTAAAATGACAACTCATCTTTTCTCCTGAAATCAATCAATCAACTACCCTAAACCTGTAGGAGCTTTAACCACAGTCAAAGAACTCCTCAAACCCTTTAGGGGAACTACAGATACTCTGATTCCACTCCCGTAAGGATATGTAGGCATAAGATGCGATATCTTATCGAGTATACTTAGAAATAAACCTCTAGGTCTTTTATCTTTAAGCAGATAAACCTTAGCAATAAAACAAACATAAAACAAGAGGTTCCTGTAGAGTACTACAGAATCTTAGGATGCTAGCACCTTCCCTAAGTTTAACCAACCCCCGAACCTAAAACTCTATAGCTTGCATTTGCATTGCATTGTGGGTATTTCGATCTTTATCCCTTCCTTTGGTCAAATCAAAGTTCAGTTGCAAATGAATAAGATTCAAGCTCATCAATAGCCTGGTATCCAAATTTCACCGCGACAGTAGGTATAAGACGACGATATCTTGGCGAGCAACCTTCCCCCCATCACCTGTAGTTTCTCGAACTACGTTGACTCTGACTTTCCCATTGCACGAGGGAATACGTAGGCTTAGGGCTGCGATGTCCTATCGAGCCTGTTCTTTCTTTTCACCTATAAGTTAGATAACAAGCATGGATCCTGTTGAGTACAACGGTCGTGAGGAGTGCTCATACCTTCCTCTTGCGTAACCGACTCCCGAACCCAAGATTTGGTTACAATGACCTTGTCTTTCCCTTTCTTTTAGGTTTTATTCGATCGTTTCCTTTCCCTTTTATTGGGATAAATAACGTTCGGTGGCGACTCTTCTGTCTAGTTTGCTGGCCCTTTTTTGCAGTTGCGACAACTGGAGACTCTGCTGGGGACATGTGTTTCCCTATGCGAGTCAATCCTAGCGCTTGTGTGTTTGATTGTGGGTGTGTATATATGTGTGCATATGTGTTGTATATGTACATTATTGCATTTGTATTTTATTTTCTGCACTTTATTGTCATACTGCTGTTGTGCTGTTGGGTGGGTGTTCCATTGAGAGATAAGCCCAATACCCAGGCTTGAGTAGATACCTAGCATTAGTGTGGAGAGTAGTGAGGGCTTGCATGTTTGGCATACAATAGTCTTCATGAAATTCACGTTCAGACGAGATTTTCTTTGAAGACATCCTATCCAGTCCATTTCAGACAGTTGATAGGATGCTGGATCTGAGAATTAACGACTCTAGAGACCGATCATTGGGAAGTCATTTGAGTGAGGCCTCCTTGTTTGACCATGATGCCAAACCAAAAATGGTGAACATATCATTGTTTCTCGAGAGTCTGTGACATTGACAACCTGCATAGGATGCCGAACCTTATCAGAAATTAGGTCCACACTTGTGAGAGTGGGGGGAGGGGGGGGGGGGGGGTTATGTAGAAAACTTGACCTTCAACCAACCCAGTTTTATGGTTTTCTCGTCAGTGCGGACCTTTGATCTTCGGTATTATTGGGTTTCTATTATCTCAGTGCTGATGTTCTGGTATTTTCATGCCGAAGTGGAATTCTGGTTCAACTCAGTTAGCAACACAACAGTTTTGATCCCTTGTTTGCATCTGCATTTTAACATTTTCATGTATTTATGATTTCAGGTGTTCATTTTCCCTTTGATTCTAGTAATATGATCCACCGTTAATATGGAGCCTAGTTTGAAGAGGACTATCGTCTACAAGTTCCCGACACCGGAGTTATGACCCTTGCATGGTTTCATTTCTGTGGCTGATCGTAGTGTTATGGAAGACTTCAGGAAGGATTGTGGGATGATTTTGAGCTTTGTCTGTAAGATCTCAAGATTTGAATTAGGAGGTATTCACACTCTGCTGCAATTCTATGATCCTCAGTTGCGTTGCTTCACCTTCCCTAGTTATGTCTTGATGCCAACCTTGGAGAAGTTTGCTCTATTGATGGGAGTTCCAGTCTTGGAGAAGATGTCTTTCTTTCACTTTGAAGAAGAACCTGATTTGACCAAATTGGCTAATGCTCTTCATCTGGGTATCTCTGAGTTAGATGGTAAGGTGGTGTGGAGAAATGGAGTCCCTGGTTTTCCATTGTCATTCTTGGTGAGTAAAGCTCAACACTTTGATAAGGAAGGATGTTGGGTAGTTTTCAACGCTATTATGGACTTATGCATCTATGGCATAGTCTTGTTCCCTAATATCCCAGACTTTGTTGATTTGGACGCTTTCCATATTTTTGCTTCTCGGAATCCTGTACCCACTCTTTTGGGGGATGTCTACCACTCAATACACTAAAAGAATGAGAACAGAAGAGGAAAAGATGTCTCTTGTTGCGCGCCACTTCTTTACAGATGGTTTATGGGACATCTTCCTAAGGTTGGACCCTTTGTCGATACTGTAGACACAGTTTATTGGTCAGAGAGGCTCATGGTTTGACGTCAGAGAACATTGTTTGGTTTAACAGAGATCTTCTTGGTAAAGAGATTATTTTCAGTTGCTGAAACTTTCCCAATGTTCCTTTGATAGGAAGGAATGGTGGCATCAACTATAATCCTGCTCTGGCTGTCTGGCAATTTGGTTACACTTTGAGAGGACCTCCGAGGGAAGAAGAAATATAGGAATCTCTGTATTTCACAGGAGTGGATGATAGTGATACTTTGACCAAATTGAAAAAGGCTTGGGGAAGGATTCACCGGAGAGGAAAATGTTCTTTGGGTAAAGGTGATTGTAGAGCCTATGGACCCTATGTGGATTAGATCTAGGAGAGGGTGGAAAAATTATTGCTACCATTCTGATCAGAGAGCCTTTGTATCCTTTTGGTAGCTAAAGAACCAACAACAGTTGACATTCAGAAGTATGACCAGCTGTGGGCTAACAAAGAAGAGCTACGCAAAGCGAATGAAGAGCTGGAAAAGGAGGTTATTCAGCTAAGGAGCGAAAAGAATGAAGAAGCCTACTTGTCCAAGATGAAGACGGAGACCTTGAACAAGATGGGGAAAGAATTGACTAAAGAGATTCGTGTCCGAGAATGACTTAGTCAAGACTTGAAGAGCATGGGTAATGTCCTTAAAGGAAAGAAGAAAGAGCTGGAAAAAACACGCCAAGAGATGTCCAAATTCAACAATCAGTGGAATGCAGCTCTGACTGTCAGCAAGGGAAGAGAAGATGAGCTCCATGAGCAGATTGATAGGCTGAAGATGCAGCTCAAGATTAAAGATGAAAAAGCTTCAGGGTAATCATCTCGTCAGTATGAAGGTGATCACAAGTTACGAGAAGCTCTGGCAACGTTGGAAGAGTACAAGATAAGAGCAGAACTGAAGAAACCAAGACTCGAAGACGCTTTCAAAGAAGGTGCTTGGGAGGAGTATGCTCAGGATGTTATTATTAGAAGGGAATTGATCATTCATGCATTGGTTGTGAGGCCTGAACATCCGGATACAAAGGAGTTGTTAGAGGAGTTTCAGACTCGTTACCGTGGCTGAAGAGACAGTTAACTGATGTAGTTTCCTCTGTAGTTTTTCTCTTCTTTTGCTATCTTGTATTCAGACCATCACCAGGCTTGTTGGATGGGGTCATGTGATCATTTTCTGTTCCTTGGTGTTATGTTGCGTACACTAACTTTTGCTCTCATTTTATTTATGAGAAGGGATTTATGGTTTTGTCTATTGCTTCTTTTGTCTCCTGTTTATTTGTGGAACTAGAATCAAGGTGAGAATTTCCCTGAGTCATATTTGCATGCTTGCATTTTTCATTTACATGTTGCATCGCAGGTTTCCTTGGGGCCGTTAACCTTATCTCTGTGTGGTTTTCTTCCAGCAGTTTTCAGGATAACAGACCAGACGCTTCACAGATACTCGACCAGAGGGAATCAACAGAGAGCTATGGATCAGATACAATTAGAGTTACAAAAGTTCAGAGATCGTATGGCTCAATTCATGGATCTGATGCAAGGAGTTGCCAATGGGCAAGAGCATCTCTGAACACTAGTCCAGCCTCTAATTGCCAGGGTAGACGGTAGTGGGGTCTTGCATGGAGGGGCCACTGTTACTCCTCCCCGGCTAATAATGGCACTCCTCAAGCTAATGTTATTCCTACTGTTGTTATTCCTCCGGGCGGAGGTCACCAACCAGGAGTTCATGTACCAGGTGCAGCGGGCGTTGCACATGAGGCAACAGGTCCTCAGCGGGAGGAGGATGAGCAGGATGATGTTTTCTCAATGGGAGATTTTGGCGTAGGTCTTCAGACTGATGCAGATAAAAGGTTTAAAATAATTAAGGAAAAGATGAAGAATCTTGAGAATCAGAACTCTCTAGGGCTTGACATGTCCAACTTGGGGATGATTCTAGGGGTGAAGATTCCGCTTAAGTTCAAAGTTCCAGACTTCGATAAGTAAGGGACAACATGTCCCATAGTACATCTCAGATCTTATTATCGGAAGATGTCTGCCTACTCAGACAATGAGAAGTTGCTGATGCACTTTTTCCAAGATAGCTTGTCAGGGCCTTCACTAGAATGGTACATGGGTCTAGAGGGGACCCATCTCAGAAGTTGGAGGGATCTTGGAGAGGCCTTTTTCCGTCATTATCAGTATAATAGTGACCTGGCGCCGAACCGAGTTCAGTTGCAGAATCTGTCTCCGAGGAGCAATGAGGGGTTTAAAGAATATGCCCAGAGGTGGCGTGAACTAGCGGCCAGAGTTCAGCCTCCGATGGTGGAGAGGGAGCTTATTGATATGTTTATGGAAATGTTGCCAGGAATTTATTATGAGAAGCTAATTAGAAACATGTCCGGAAGTTTTTCTGATCTGATTATAACTAGTGAGAGGGTAGATAACAAAATCAAGTTGGGTAAGATTCAGATCAGAGAGGGATCCACATCAGGTGGAGGAAGGAAGAGGTTCAGAAATTCTAAGAAAACAGAAGGTGATACAAATGCAGTTACAAATTATAGAAATAGAAACAGAAATAGAGCTTAGCGTCAACAGCAATATCATCCTCAGCAACAGCCACAGGTTGCTAGCATAACTATTCCAGCGGTACCTCAACAACAAAATATTGCACCATGCAGATTTCAAGACCGAGGAAGGAC
>OZ012740.1:87262350-87358595 GCA_963859935.3 Lathyrus sativus | reverse complement strand
GACTAGTTCATTTCAAAATCACGACACGCGAAGTTTCCATAGTTCAAAAACCCAGTAGTTGTCATGCAAGATGAACCTATAGTTGAGGTTAAAGGGAATCTACGTAATGTTCTCATACATGGTTTGAAACTTATTTGTCTATCACAATCATCCTTAAACAAGGAGATTGGAAGTCCTAAGGAGAGCATGGTAAGAAAAGAGAAGAAGAGAGCATGATACAAAACATGAGATAAGAATGAATGCATATGCTATGCAACACACAAGCAAAGGGAGGAAAAAGTGTGGGGTAAACACCTCCACAAGCACATCTCAACCTTTATTAATTGCATAAGGGAAGAAAAGAAGGATAAAAGCTTACAACCTTCACACATCAATTCTAATGCACAAAATCAAACAACATGAAAGGGAAAGAAGGAAAGGATTGAATGAGATGATGGAAGGAAAAGTGAGAACCAAGGGAACTCACAAGGGCTACTCAACCAAACAATCCAATATGCACACAAATCACACAAATGGTGCTCAAAGTCTCATTACTTATGGCATGCTTTAAGTTCCTCCTAAGGAGGGACTAAGCTTCCATAAATAGGATCCTAAAGTCCTAGGACAGAAGTATAGATGAGGGTAGAATGTACACCAAGTAAATGAAAAGAGGATGCACCAAAAGATTTCAAAGGAATCATGTAAAAGATAAGAACATTCAACACGTGCACAAGCAAAACCCTAAAATAAAGTCCTAAAAGAAAGGAAATTATCAACAAGTTACAAACCACATTAGGACCTATAATTGAACCTACACATGCTTCAACATCTTAGGGGTATAAAATAGCAAGAGTTGGTGCTCAAACGTTTGCACAAATATCATTTTCAAGGCCTATTAGCTCAAGCATGTGTGTGAGCTTCAATTATAGGGACACCTAACTTATGAAATACACCTAAAAATAGAAAACAAACTCAAAAATTGCCAAATAAAATCCTATATGGCCCCTAAGCTGTTAGGAACCAGGGGCCATAGCTATGGGAACTAAATCCAAACACAATTATGCAAACAGAGGAGAAACTCAAAGGGATACCCTAAAAGCAAGGTAAATCGGGAGTCACTAAACAAGTCCTAAAACCCTAACCAAAATTCCCCAAGCAGGGGAAAAATTGTCCAAGAAAATCTCTTAGCATGTCGAGAATGTGCTAAAGAAAAATCAGCCATTAACATGAAGAATTCATCACAAAATAAAATCAAACACAAGAAAGATGCATTTTTTAATCCATATAAAAACACCTCAAAAGTGAAAAAACAATTTAATTGAAAAATGACTTAAAAATGTAATTGAAAAATTTGTAAAATCATCTAACATAATAAAGTGTATAGAAATATTTTTTCCAAGATTTTTTAGATGCATTGAGGTATTTTTAATGGATTAAAACTCAAAACTGAAATAAAAATGGAAAAAAGAAAATAAAGAAAGGAAAATAGAAAAAGCGCGTGGCAGTTTGCAACTTAATCCAGCTATTATTTTTGGGCTTGCATCAAAAGGGGGTGTGAATAGCTATTGGGGGACCATGATCCCAAACTCAAAGTTGGGTGAGTGGAAACTCACTGTTTTCATTAAACAATGTGGCAGTCAACTTAGTCAAAGGAAGGTTCAGATCATATCACGTCCGTTGGATGAAGATAGGTCAAAGGAGTCAGTGGGTGACATGGCATTCCACGTAGGCTAATCTGAACTAAAAGCAGACGCCGAAGCCACTGTGCTCCGGTCGTCTTCTCCGGTCATCTTCCGGTGAAGGGAGTTCAAAAACTCCACCAAACTGCAATACTTCTTAGCCTAAACTCATCCTTAGCTCACACTTATCACTAATCTATGGTCCAAACTAATTTATCACTCCTAAATCATGCAATATGAATTGAACAAGTTTCAAGAAATATCCAAGAATCGTCAAGAACAATGATCAAACCAATCCAGAAATGATCTATGATGTTAGGGGTTCAAGAATCCATGAAAATGGCATGTGAATAATGCATGAACAGAGAGAAATCGTGAATGATAACTTACCTAACGGAGTGCCTCCGTTGGGCCTTGATTTGTTGATGAAACTCGTGCAAAACCAACCAGAAAACTTCAAGAAACTTCAATGGAGCTTGCTATCACCTTGAATTGGATTGAATTGCCTTGATTCTTGATTTCACTCTTTCACTTATTCCTTTACTCGTGTAACCGAATTCTCCTTCAACTTTGATCCAAATCAACTTCTGAAGCTTTGTACATGATCTAGAAACTATATACTTTGGATCTGAATGCTTATGGAGGCCTAATTGTGGCCTGTTAAGGTCAATTGAAAAAAATCCAATTTGAGTTTTAAGCTTTGAAAATGCGCGCATGAACTGCTCCAAGGACTCTGAAATTGGTTCATACACCTTGCTTAACATGTATTGTGATCCAATGGACATGATTCAATCCTTGAAATAATCTTGTGGTTGATTTTAGATGTGTAGCTTCATGGTGGAGCAACTTGGAAAATGGCATGCCTTTTGCTCACCAAAACTCACTTCTGAATTTGGCATTGCATTTGTTATGTTCAAGGCACTCAAAAAATGCACAAACGTGTCATTATATGGTGCAAAATGAATTCAATCCAACTATGGCTTTTAAGTACATTTTCCATGAGATTTCCTTCACCAATCCTCAAATTCAAACCAAACCCATTAAAAGTTGATGTTTGATGATGGAAAGTATGTCATTTGAATCAAGTTTGATGTTGGAGAAATTCCCATTTGAAGTGTGCAAAGCCATGAAAAGGACCTATAACCAAAATGACCTATAATCAAAGTTTCCCAAAATACCCCCTGCCTTGCAAGCTTCATATCTCGAGCTCTACAAATCAGATGAAGGACTTCTAGTACTTTTTGGAATGCTAAGATCATAAGGAAAAACTTTTATGTTTGGGTCAAAGTGAGGAGAAACATCCTTCTAGGTCAAAATGTCTTGGAAGTTGGTTGACTTTTGTTGACCAAAATCACATTCATCTGAGGACCCGTAACTTGTCAGCCTCATAACTTGATTTCTAGGAACTCAATGGATGAGTTCTAGTACTCAAAAGAAAGCTAGAAACATGCTCTACAAGTTTTATTTTGGAGTTAAGATGAGATGAAACTTGTATCTTGAGATATGTGGTCTTGAAGTTAGGCACTAAACAGGGGATGTTACATTGACAAGCTTTGAAACCCTAGCTTAGCAACTCCTCACACTTGATTCTTATTGATTTGATCTTGGAATAACATCTTAGATATCTCAACATAATATTCCATGATCACAAATACTTAGAATTGAGTCTTAATCTCCTTCAACTTCCCAGTTGACTTAGGGTTGACCAGATGAAAACCCTAGATGCAACACTCTTAATTGTGGGTTCTTGCACATGATGTAATTGACTTGAACAAGCTCCTCAATGACCCTCAAGACATTCAATGAGCTTATATAATGTTATCCATCCATACTCATGGACTGAATATCCTCTGATGATCTTCAATGGGTCCCCAAGATAGGAGACACACCACAACTACCCATCTGTTCTTTTACAATGCCTTGATCACTTCTTGGGGTAACTTGATGAGCACTCATGCTTGAATACATCCTCTTGCCTTGGTTTAAAACCCCTGGGTAATATTCTCTTGCTATGCACACCTCTCTTGATCCCCTGCAAATGGGCAATGATATGCAAATGCTAATGCTATGAGAATGGAATGAAAGATAAACCAAGTTAGAAAAAGGTTGGGAAAATTTTGGGGTACAACAGTATCCACGGGGATGTTAGCAATTTTTTAAAAGATTGTGTTCTTCAAGAAGCTCATCCAAGCGAGATTCTGATGGGGATTCTAAGGAGAAGGTTTTTGACTTCATGGAGTGTGCATAGTGGTTGTCCTGTTTCCAAGATACTTGGAGGTGGCATGTGAACGACGTGGGTAGTTATACGTTCTTTGGAGGGTTTAAATTTGGTGTCTTAGCATGGGAGTCCTTTGGCGAGCATGTAAAATCTTAGAATTAGGATTAGCTTTCTTGTAATGAGACTTTTGAAAAATGTAATAGTCTAATTGTTATGGGATTTCGGAATGTGGTTGCATCCAATTTAATGTGACTTTGAATTTTAAATCAATAGAAATGGGTTCTTGTAATTTTCAAAGCCATAGTCTGCATTATAACTTGAACTATTCTATAATTCTTTTATGACGATTCTGAGAGTTCTTAAATCCCATGGCAATTTGAATTCAACTTGGATTTTATGAAGACGTAAACCAACGACATTCGAAAAGTGAAGCTTAGGATAACTTGACTATTCTTGCCTTTGTCACTAATGACTCATATGGGACCTTAAATTCTAGGAAAATCTTATAAGTCGGCCTTTGAGATTTTGATATAGCTTTGAAATTATTTGTAATTGAACTCCCCCTTCTTAGGAACCATTTATGGGTTTAACCACCTAAAACCTGTAATAATGATGGTTTAGGTTTGAGTTTAACAAATGAAGTTATTCATTAATCCACACTTGTAAGACCTCCAATGGTGGAAATGGTGTTGAGATTATTTTAAGTAGCCGAGATTGGTGGCTAGATGTAGCTAGCATTGAAACCTTAAGTTCTTGTCATTTGACAATAATCTTGTAATAACCCTTGTAATTATCTTGAGCAGCAAACATATTAATTGTAATCTTGCACTTTGTAATCTTGGAATCTTCTGAGAAATTTTGAGGAGAAGGTGATCTTGATGTTTGATGAACTTTAAAAGGAGTATATTAGAACTCCTTTTTGGAACAGAATCCAATGGTCACATCCTAACTGAGAGATCAAGTAATATGAGATTAAAATGCCTGCACGAACCGGTTAGTCATGAAGTGAACGATCTAAAATGGTGCACTATGATGCAAGAGGAGATGTGATCTTAGGGTTAAAATTAGGCTGTGATAGTAACCAATCTTTATCCCTTCCAATAAGTGAGAAACCAAACAACCGTAGCTTGACTTGGTCTTCTGTGACATTTTCTAGCTTGCACATTGAAGCGGTTTCATAGAAGCGTGCAAGATGAGCCCACATATCTATGAAAGTGTTCTCGTCAAACGGATTGTCTCTCAGATTCTAAAAGCACTAAATTTATAATATAAAGGTTAACAGGGTCTGCTAGTACAAACCCTCCTAAAAACTTGATTATCATCGGTCTTTTTTACAGTAATCCCCCATAGTTTAGGGTTTTGGTGCTACTATGTTATTCCCCCTCTTCAAAGTTCGAAGAAAGTAATGGTGGGTCTTTTTTTTGTCTCCTTCAGCCATAATTTCTTTTCTAGCTGCTTTTCTGAGAGCACGTGCGGTTCTTTCAATTTCTGAATTGAGTGGTAGTAACGTGGATCTTGAACTGCACATACACAAATAGAAAATAGCTAAATAGTACTATGATTAAACAAGAAAATAAACAAAAAGTAATAAAATTGAAATAAAATAAAATAAAACGTTGCACAAAGCGTTTCCTTGTTGCAATCAACAGTCCCTAACAACAGCTGTCAAAAACTTTATGACTTCTCGGCAAGCGTACTGATATTATCACAGTAATAAAAGATCTAATCCACAAGGATTATGTTGAAACAAGACAATATTTGTGTAATATAAAAGAAAACAGTAAATTGGAGGGGGGGGGTCAGGTTGCAGATGAAAAACAAAATAAGATTTTTAAACAGAAATATTAAGACAGTTAGGTTGTGTGTCGAATCCACTTTTTCTATCTTATTGATGCATGATACCTTGTATGAATGGTCTTATCCTTATAATCTCACATCGAATTAGCAAAACTGTTATGATTGATCTCTCATGAAATAAATCACTAATCACTACTCAAAGCTTCCTATTTCGAGTCCACCACCATAAGCAAAATTAGGCGATGTAAAGAACGTTAATTTCTTATGCCACTACTTGAGGCCTTATATCCCTACTCAACGAGCGTAAGTAGAACAATCATCTTAGGTCCAACACATAAGCTAAGGGCTAGTAATCCCTATGTGTCCAATATCAGATTAACATAGTATCTCAAATAAAAAGCATTAAGAACAATATACAATTGAATAAAATTATAATTCAAAGCATTCATACAAAGCCAAACCAACATATAATCCAATAAGATTGAATAAGGTTCATCATAACACAACCTAACATAGAGGAGCTTAACTACTCATAATTCAAAAAAACAATACGATAATTGATATATGAAAATAACATATGAAATCCCTTGAAGTGATGGCTTCTAATCGCTTCAAATGCCTTAAAAATCACCCTTGATACTCGCAAAATTGTGCTTTGCTCTCTAATTTTCGTAACCCTTGTCCAAATACAAAAAATCCCCTTAAAAGAGCTTACCGCAGGTCAAAATGTGTCAGAAAAGCCTAGAAAAAGTTCTCATCACGATGTAACTCATTCATCCCTTTCACGCGCGATGATGCGCATGATTATTCCAATAGCTGCATCAAAAGCACCCTTTTTACCAGAATTTTCACTAAGTCTCATTCTTCCATACTTAGTTATTTCTCATTCATTCTTGGGTATTTGTTCTTCCTTTAGGCTCCTCTTTCTCTTAATTTTCTTTGATTTTTCACCTATTTTAATGCATTGATGGGCTGCCATCGTGGTCGTAGATGTATTAAGTGAAATCTTGTTCCTTAAGGGACAGATGTTGGACCAAATGTTGAGACAATTTGTTAAACTTTTAAAACCAGTTTAAGAACAATTTGGCACCAATAATAAATCATGCAGAAAGCTTTAAAATAACACAAGAGATTGGTAACCCAGTTTGGTGAAATCACACCTACGTCTGGGGGGGGGGGGGGGGGGGGGGCACTCTACCCAAGAAAGGAAATTCAATACTTTGAATTAGAAAAATTAGTGTTATAAGAACCATCAAACCTTATGAATTTTTATGCTTATCCCTAATCCTAATGATTTTTTATTTAAGTCTTCTCTTAAATATGAGAAGCCCTCTCACTTTCTTTTAATCACTAATCCCAAGTGTCACATTCAATAAACACAATGACGAATGTTGAATACAACTCAACTAAAAAAACTAAGAGCTATGCCAAGTTACTGAAAGATAAAGTGGTGTACACAAATATGTTAAATTTACAACTAAACTAAGACAACCCATCAACTATGACAAGTTACTAAAACATAGTATGGTGTACAACAAATAGAATCAACACAAATATACCATTAGCATGGAATACATGAAACAAAGACTCACAAACCATAGACACTAAAAACCCATTCTTATGCATAAAACACACTAAACCATGAGAATTGAGTCTTCTTATATAGCAATGTCTTCTAGGCTATTTCCTTCTGGATCTCTAATTTAATTTCATCCAGGATAATAATTGATTATTGGATATGATTTTCTCCTTAAATATCTCTAAAAGATATGATTTATTACATTCAAATTCAAATTCAAATCTCTATTTAATTCTATTTTGATCTCCAACAGTTGACAAACAAATCAACCGCATATTGCTAATAAAACTACAACGAATTTGATTGAGAATCAATTTGAAAAATTTCACCAAACAACATCCCTTATGGCCTGCTAAACAAGGAAAAATGTTGCAGTGCACATGTTGGAACATCGTTTTACACATGTTGCACCGCTACATCCAAAATAACTCATCTCCAAAACTAGTATATCTTCTATTGTAGAGTGAATCTTGGATATAAATATTGAACAAAAACTGCAATATCATTGTCAGAGACCGTATGTTGTAGACCACATGTTGAAACATCGTGTTCAACATGTATCTCTTATACACCAAAACCAGCTTGAGAAAACTCCATGTTCTTTTGCATAATGCAACCAATTCTAAAAAGACCAACAATCTCCCCCTTTGGTAAATTTTGGCAAAACAAATCTTCAAGAAGAAAAACATCTAAGTATCAAAGATATCCTTATACCAATAACATCAGCAACTGAAGAACTAGACATCAAACATCAGGGTATACATCAGTAGTAGCAGAAGCAACACAAAACAAAGCACAATTCATAAATCATTAGGTATTTACACACACGCACATACACACACACACACACACACACTCATTATTATGAGTTTGCTACACATAATGCTCCACAAGCAATCAACATACAATCTTTCAAGATGATTTAGTCATGAATGTACACATATTCAATAATTAGTAGTTAGAGGTCAGAAGCTACTACTAACACATAGGGATATCAACATACACAGTAGTTAAGGACCGAATACCAGGTCAGACGCTTCAGCATGTGTGCATACAAAATACAAATCAAATCAGTTAGTACCAATCATACTAGTCAGTACTAAGCACAACAAGATATATTAGGTCAGCAGTAGATCCTCATACATCATGAATACAATAGTAAATTTATTAGACACGCCACTTCACTACACACACACACACACTCCATTACTCCCCCTTTTTACCACAATTTGGCAAATCTCCATTAGCAGAGTTAGCAGCAACTTGGTCACTATTATCGATGAGCACAATCAATGAACTTGTAAAACAAGCACACATAGAATCAGAAGTAGAAACTATCAACAAAAACCATGAACACGGATGTTGAATAAAAATCCAAAACATTAGGACTGAAGTTAAGCTAGAATAACTCTTAATGAAACAAAATTAACCTAGTCTTTATCTTCTTATGAGAAGGTTTCTTCTTCAATGCAAATCCAATCATCAAAATCTTTTTAACTAATACAAATATTTATTTCAAACTTAGCACGTCGAGGAAGTCACAATGGTAGCATGTTCTCCTTCTTCTCCACTTATTTTGTGGATGGTTTTGCGGTCGGCAGACGTGGTCCTCTTTTAATCCATCCAGTGGAAGTGATCGTCCATCACAAGTTTTTCCCATGTACTTTTAGTCGGTTGTCGATACAGAGTGGTCAACATTTTTGATGTTGTCATCAATTCACGACCGTAGAGACTCGAATGTTCCTAAAGGCCAGCTTCCTATGAACGGTTGGCTGAGTATTACCTTTATTTTGAGGAAAACTTAACTCTCCCCATTCCTTAGAAATTCAATCAGCATCGTGTTCGCATGGGATATGGAAAAGTATTCCCCGAGATTCGGTTGGATTTGGCTTCTCTAAGACTCCAAGTGAGTGTGGATAAGGTTTCTTATGAGCTTACCCTCTAAGTTCTTCAGAGTCAACATGGATCAAGCTTGGTTTCCTTTTATGAAGTACTATCTCCTTGATGATTGATGAAGTCGAGGGTTTATCTTGGCAAGACGATCCGTGGTGGTGTCTTAGACGGTGTCTCCCTCACATGTTACAAGAAACTTGTGGGTATTTTCCTCTTGCTTACTCATCCTTGCTACAGGTGTGGTCCTTGTTATTATGTGAAAGTAGGCTATCAAATATATCAAATGTCAAAGGATTTTCACAATCATGTGTGTTCTGATCTGATAGCAAAAGATTTGATTTCTCAACTACAACAAATCAGAAGTTTTCACGGGGAATCTTTCGTCGATTAAATGTTTTGCCAGCGGTGGAAACTGTCAAAACCACTTATAGCTATGCATTTAAGATTCTTCATTTCTTCTCATTTCTAAAGTACCTTAGTGTAACTCGATCTTTGTTTCTCGATTCAGTATCACTTCCCCATCCGAAAGAGGTATTCAAATTATAGATCACTATTGAATCTAATGACGTTTTGGATCACAACGACGACGATCAAGTCTGGTGGGCTAGGATCAGAATACCTAACAATTTATGTCATAACAAACCACTACGTGATTTACGATGGTAGTCACTATAATCGACAATAACTCTATGCTCAGAATTTTGTTTACCTCATTCCGATCTAAGAATCCTAGTTTCATGTGATCTTTTCTTATCGTTTAAAGATTATTCACCATACATACGAAGTACTCTGGTAGAGGATCTATGTTAAAATTTATTATGGTACGACTCTCATCGACGACTAGTAATCGAGGTGATACCAAATTGGAAGGCTGGTCAAGGATCTTTGGAAATATATTAGAGGTAACTGCCTCTATTTCTCAAAGATTCTGGTAGGGATTATATTTTGGATCTAGGACGACCCATTCGTTAATTTTTTACGGGAATTATACTCAATTCCCACATACGACACCATTGTTTCATTTTGGATGCAGAATTAAATTTACGTTGATGGTGAGGAATCATGAATCACTAATGTTGATCTCTAGCACAGTGGTGTGGGGATGGACCTTTAAGGTTAATAATCCAACATCCAAATCAGTTCAGAATTTAAGATGAGTGTACTAAAAATATACCTTAAATATCTCGTATGATGACATTTATGGATGTAAATGGATATCCATGGGGACGGATAATATGATATCCGTGTCTGCCCCGTTGGATAAATATGATATCCGTATTTGCCCCATATCCATGCGGATATCAGTTAAGCGGGTAATCCACGGGTTTTAAGGTAGCTGCGGATATTTGCAGATATCCATGAATAACTTTTTTTGTCTAAAATTATTTTTTAAAAATATATTTTTTCGCTCTCAATTTAACAACTAAACTTCATCATATTATTTTCATTCTTTTTTCACTAAAACATAATAACATTCAAACATAATATGCATACATTTCATTTTTAACAAAATAAAATTCGTCATACCATATAATAATTGTTTAAATAAAACAAAAAGTAATAATGCAAATAGTTTTCATCAATCATTACAAAATTCCATATTATGCATTCCTTGCTTAACATTCACATATTTAAATACTTTTTATAATTTATTAACGGGTATGGATATCCGCGGGTACGGGTATCATTAAACCCGCATCCAAATCCATTAAATAACAGATATTTAAATATCCATTTATTTTATTCATGGATATCTATTAAGCTATCCACATTGTATCCGTGACGGATTATATCCGCGGATACCCGCGGGCATGGACTTTTTTGTCATCCCTAATGACATTTATACCTTAGACCTTTGGTTGAAACATAATAGAATATATAAAAATAAAATTATTACAACGATAATGATAATTTTATCAATTACATATATTTGTAGTTTTATCACAAGACTTATTTTGTAAATATATTAAGTATCAAACATATAACTATGTTAAAAAAATAAAATTATTACAATGCTAATGATAATTTTATCATTTACATATATATGCAGTTTATTCACAAGACTTATTTTGTAATAAGAAATATTAATACAATATTTTTTATCATTTGTATATCAAACACATGATAAGATTAATTTACCTCATCACTATTATTTCTTATATTTATTCAATTTTCTTATCTCTACCTTATCTTTCATTTTTTAAATCGGCTTGAAATTTGAAGTGAGTATTACACCACACATAACTTTATCATATTAGTAATAAATTAGTTAGACTATCTTGTTACTCAAGCAACATAATTAGTTACTTATTAGTGAGCTGGTTAGAAATTTATTATGGTGGTTAAGAGTTTGTTAGAGACCTTGCTATTGTATAACAGTTCCACCATAGCTAACTAAGGTCTCATACCATGCTACTCAAGCAATCTGGTTCATCATTTCTCAATTTATTTAGAATTTTTATGTTATTATAACATGGTATCCATAGCACTCTCTTAGAGATATTGATCTTCTTTATTCTTTGGCAAGTTTTTATAATAGAAACTTGATAGTTCTTGATTTTTTATTCTTCTTACTTCTATCGATCCATTCCACTGCCATTTTCAGCATTCATTGTTTATGCTACCCAATCTTATTGTTCTCCTTCACCCCATGGCGCTAAGAAATGCTTCAATTCAATCGGTTCAACTTCAAATTGATTCAGTTTTTTTATGTAAATCCCAATGATGGTCCAAATATTGTAGTTGTTTCAACAAAACTGAATAGCAACAATTATTCAACTTTGATCAAGTCCATGCATGGGCCCTTTTTTAAACTCAATTTTTCATTCAGTTTCTCAAACAATTATTTTTCATGAAAATTTTAGGGGTGGTAAAATGGATGGATTGGATGGATATAGATTGGATTATTAATGGATGGATTAAAATAATCCATTAGTCCGTTAATAATTCACTAATTTTTTTTTAAATTATCCAATCCAATCCATTCATTATGAATAAAATCCATCAAATCCATCCATTAACATATTTTTAATGGATGGATATCCATCCATCCAACTTTTTTTTTATTTCGTAAAATTAAATATATTTTTTTATTTTTAAAAATCAATTTTATTTTATTTTTGAAAAATTCATTTTTTGTATTTAAAAAAATTATTTTTTAATATATTAATGAAAAAAATTGAACTTTTTGCATTTTTAAGAAACAAAATTGGTATTTTAATTTTTGAAAAATATCGAATTTTTTTTTCGGGAAAAAGAAAACAAAATTTATTTTTTGTTTCGAAAAAAAATCGTTTTTTTTACGAAAAAAAACCATTTTTTTTTAAAAATCGGTTTTTTCAAAAAAAAAAATCGATTTTTTTCGAAAAACAAATCAGTTTTTTATTTTGGAAAATAAAACTGATTTTTTTTTGGAAAAATTCCGATTTTTTTATTGAAAAAAAATCAATTCTTTCCTTTTAAAAAATCTATTTTAAATTATTTTTAAAAAAATAAATCTATCGAAAATAAAAATAATTCATTGGATCCTTAAAATATGTTGGATGGATCGAATCCATCCATAATTAACTTATTTTTTATGTGGTGGATGGATTGGATGAATTTTTTGATGGATGGATTGGATAGACTTTGCCTTAATGGATTCAATTATCACCTTTAGAAAATTTCATTGATATATGGAGTGATATCAAGGAGAGATTATTCATAATTGATTGTGTTTGTGTGGCCACTCTTAGCTTTCAACTCAACAATCTCAAACAATATTCTAAGATAGTCTTGGAGTATTTCATTAAAATGAAAACTATTTGAGATGAAATTAATGCATATATTATCCTATCATGTACTTGTCTTCATCAAAGCTTACTAAAGCAATTTGATTCCTCATAGGTTTCAATGAACAATTTTTTTATTGATAAAACTCAAGTATTGTTAATGGATTTCTTACCTTTAATCAACAAAGCTTACTCTTTAGTATCTCAATAAAAAAGCAACACCTCTTATACACATGTGATTGATGAATCCATTATTGCCACTAATTCTTGTGACGCTAAGAAAGGCTATGATCGAGGTAGAGTAATGAATTATGAAGGTAATAGAAAAAATTGTTAGAACAAGATTTATTAATAACATATATATTTTGATTTTTGATGATAACAAAGTATTGAAAGAACAATAGTGTTAACTAATGTGTATTTTAAGTGTGTAGGTTCTAAAGCTTAAAGAAGAATATATTCAGAATCTGATAAAAGGACGCACTTGAGAGAAGCTAAGTTATTGGCTTCTGGTGGTTCAAAATATGAAGAACGTTCTTTAAGTGAAGCCTGATAATATAGGTTTGAATAGACCCTGAAGCCGAAGGCCTCAGCATCAGAAGGACAATATGTTGTCTCTAAACTTATTGAATGTATTAGTTTCTAGTGATCATTCAAAACCAGTGATAAAGCTAAGTTATCCGTACTGCAGAAAGTAAACTACAATGTCAAATCAATTTGTCAGCTAGAGTATGTGTTCACAAGACTCAAGAAGAGTTGACATGCGTTACAGATATTTACTCTCAACGGATCTATAGCACAAGAATATAAGAAATACGCAATGTTTAAACAAGTTACACAATAGATCAAGATCTTTTGGTGTATTTGACTTCAACATCTCTTATACTATGGAGTAACAAAGACACTTGTACAAATTATCTCTTCCAACAACTATTCCTCTGAAACTGCTATTAAGTAGCTGAAGATTCAAAATGGATTTTCAACAAGGAAAATAAAGAATAAGAGTCAAGAAAGATAGAAGTGTTCCACACTTCTATCAGAATGGAAGAATAACAAGATCAACAATAGCAACATAATCGAGTATGCAGAAATTCTATTATATGTTGTAAATTGTACAAAGCCTTAAATATTTCTTAAACATTGAATATCTTATAAATCTTAAGTGATGTGATCTTTGTAATGGTTATTACCTTGTACCTCTGATTATGTATCAAGTACACCTTGTTCTCTATTCTGCTAAACAAGTTGCTTAGTAGTTTAGATAAAGTCTCTTGTTATGTGCTTGAGCATCAAAGTCTCTTGTTGTGAAGCTTGAGCCAAGTAAGTCTCCTGATATGTGCTAGAGCATTGAAGTCTTGATCAGTTGTTGATTAAGCAAGAAAGTCTTGGACCGAGGGTCTAAGGAGAAGTCTTTAGCCTAGAGGGCTTGAGTAATGAAATCTTGAATCTGTGGTATTTAAGCAGGAAGTCTTGGACTACAAGTCTAAGAAACAATCTTGGATTCGTGGAATTTGAGAAAGGTAGTCTTGGACCGAGGATCTGAACAGAAGTCTTGAACCTAAGGGATTTAAGCAAGAAAGTCTTGAATTTGTGGAATCTAAGCAGAAAGTCTTGGGCTGACGGTCTAAGCAGGAAGTCTTGGACTGACGGTCTAAGCAGGAAGTCTTGAACCTGAGGGGTTTGAGCAGAAAGTCTAGAGCTGAGTGTCTGAGCAGAAAAGTCTTATGCTTAAGTGCATAAACAGTTGTAATCATGTTTTGATTATAGGGAAAAATCTCTTGTGCTGCAAGGGGACTGAACTATTCTCAATTTGGGAGGAACCAGTATAAATCTATGTGTGTTATTTTGTTCTTTATTTGCTTATGTTATTATTATGCTGCAATTGATTATTAGAATATGATCAGTAGTTTAGAATCTGAACTTTGTTTAGAAGCAAAGTAAAGAAACAAACAACCCAATTTAACCCCCCTTCTTGTGTATTTTTCTCACCTTCAAAAATTACACAAGATATTGCACTCACTTTCACAAATATGGACACATAATTGAAATTTGTTATCAGAAGCATAAGCATCCTTATTTTAAAAAACCTTTATCCTCTTTTAATTCCTACAATTGTAATGACAATGATCTAACCAATAAAATCTTATACTAGATATAAATCAACAAGAACCTAATGTTGTTGGTCTAATTCAAGAAAAATATGACAACCTTGTATGTTTGCTCCAACAAACAAATTTGTTTCCTTCAGCAAATCCCGACATTGATTCAAGCTTAAATCACCTTCACACTTCCATTTCAACTTCTTCTGATCCTTCATCAGATGAGCAACACCCCTTAAGTATTCCTAGTGTCATTAGTTGCTATGTAATTAACATGTCAAATTTATGGCTTATTGATTTAAGAGAAAATGACCACATATGTTTTTCTAAGAATTGTGGAGTCATTTTACTGCATTAGGCCTATCAAAGTTCATTTCTTAATGGAAGTTTAGTCCAGGTTAATAATTGTGATGACCTATCAAAGCCAATACTTATGAGGAAACTTTTATTCAAATGATTAAAAATCAATACAAAGCCAAACCTAAAACAATTAGGTCTGACAATGGTCTTGAGTTTTTTCTATATACATTATACAATTCCAAAATCAAACATCACCAAATATTTTTTTGTAGAAACTCCATACAAAAAAAATGGAGAGTGGAGAGAAAAATCAACATATTTTTAGTTTAGGCAGAGCCTTTTTGTATCAATCCAACTACCAATATCAATCATTTTGTCTTTCTAATCAATATAGCTACCACACTTATACTTTAAAACAAATTTCCCTACAACCTTTTATATGAAAAATAACATGAGCTTAATGATTTAATGTGTTTGGATGTCTTGTATATGCATCGTCTATTCAATCTCATTGTGGTATTTGGATCGAACTCTAGTGTTGATAAAGGTAGCTTCATGGTTTCATAGGAGTTGTGCATGATGTAGTCAAAGTCTGTTCAAGCATGTTGTTGAAATATGTTAGCTTTGTGTTTAAGTTAGCATGTCGAATTGGGCCTTGCTTGTAAGCTTAATTGTTAAGTTAGCTTATAAATAGACTAGTTCTCTCAGGTTGTTGAGAGGTTAATTGTTATTCACTTTTAATCTTTGAACCCTTATTGAGAAAGTGAATAGTAAAACAATTTTAACCAAATCTTATTCTTTTTCTTCCTTCTTCTCTCTCTCTCTCTCTCTCTCTCTCTCTCTCTCTCTCTCTCTCTCTCTCTCTCTCTCTCTCTCTCTCTCTCTCTCTCTCTCTCTCTCTCTCTCTCTTTTGTAAAACCTAATAGAGTTTCTTATGTTTGTCCAAGAAACTCAATCTTCATCTCATAACTTTGTTATGTTATTGACGACATCGTTTTAAAACAACTTGGTGCGGTGAGCGTGGAGGGGAAGATAATGTCAATAAAGTATGAGATTAAGAAATTCATCGGTGTGAGTGATTTCGCTTTGTGGCGCTTGAACATGCAAGCCCTTATTGTTTAACAGGGTTTGTTAGAAGCGTTGAAAGGATTGGAAAAGATGGAGGCTTCCCTATCGGAGAAGGAGAAGACAACGATGATAAAAAAATCCCATAGTGCCATTGTATTGAGCCTTGGTGATAAGGTTCTCCGGAAGGTTTCAAAGCAGAAAACTGCAGCTGGTGTGTGGATGAAACTTGAAGGTTTGTACATGACGAAATCGTTGGTTAATACTCTATACCTGAAGCAAGCTTTGTATTCATTCAAGATAAGTGAAGACAAAGCCTTGCTCGAGCAGCTGAATATGTTCAATAAGTTGATTCTTGATCTTGAGAATATTGAGGTAATGATTGAGGATGAATATCAAGTGTTGATGTTGTTGTGTTCTTTACCTATGTCTCATGCTCATTTCAAAGAAACTCTCTTGTATGGAAGAGATTTGCAGACCATTGAAAATGTTCAATCTGCCTTGTACTCTAAGGATTTGAATGAACAAAAGGAGAAAAAACCATCTTCCGTTGGTGAACGTTTGTCCATTAAAGAGAAGTTCTTGAACAATGATGGTGTGTATGAGAAGAAGAAGGGTAAAGTTCTATAGAATTATTATGGTGAAAATTCTCCTAGTATTAAGTTTTATCATTGTAAGAAAGAGGGTCATACAAGAAAATTATGCCCTGATCGACTGAATAATCAAGGTGGAAAGGATAATGTTAATGCAACCATTATGCAACATGGTTATGAACCATCTGATGTCCTGGTGGTTTCAAGCAGCGACTCTAGCAAGATGTGGATTATGGATTTAGGGTGTACTTGGCACATGACTCCAACAAAGACGTGTTTGAGGAACTGTATGATCAAGGTGGTGGATCGGTGATGCTGGGAACCAAAAATGCTTGCAAAGTTATAGGTATTGGATCTATGAGATTCAAGCTCCAGGATGATTCAATAAGGCTATTGACTGGTGTTATGTATGCACATGTTCTTAAAAGGAATTTGAATTCTCTTGGTGAATTCAACAAGAAAGGATATGGTTTCAAAGTAGAGCAAAGTATCCTAAGGGTAAGAAGTTTTCCAAGGAAGTCTTGTAAGTGGTTCAACAAGCATTGCATCTACAAAACCTATATCAACGTCTGAGCTATGGCACAATGGACTTGGCCATTCAGTGAAAGTGGCCTAGTCGAATTGTCAAAACAAAATCTTTTGTGTGGTAACAAGGTCGAAAAACTGGAGTTTTGTGAACCTTGTGTATTTGATAAATCCTATAGAATGAAGTTTAACAATAGTAAATAAAGAACACATGGATCCCTTGATTATATTCATGCTGGTCTTTGGAGGCCTACAAGGAATCCTTCACACTCAGGTGTAAAGTATTTCCTATCCATAGTTGATGGTTATTCCAGAAAGTTATGGGTATTATTCCAGAATACTAAGGATGAAACATTTAAAATTTTCCAAAGTTGGAAGACTCTAGTCGAAAACCAAACTGGCAGGAAGGTTAAGAGGTTGAAGACCAACAATGATCTTGAATTTTGCAATAAGGCTTTCTACAACTATTGTGTTGCGTATGGTATTGCAAGGCACATAACTACTGCAGGCACTCCCCAACAAAATGGTTTGGCTGAAAGGTTTAATCGAACCATTTTAGAATTAGTAAGGTACATGTTAGTTAATGCAGGATTGAAGAAGGTGTTTTAGGTTGAGGCATTCATAACCCCAACTTACCTGATAAATAGGTGTCCCTCAACAATTTTGGGGATGAAAACACCTGAAGAAGTTTGGTCGAAACATTCACCTAATCTCAACAGATTTAGATTATTTGGATGTTTAGCCTATGCTCATATTAGGCAAGACAAGGTCGAAACTAAGGCTCTGAAATGTATGTTTCATGGATACCCTGAAGGATTCAAAGCTTATAGGTTGTTGTATCTTGAGCCAGGTCATAGGAGGTGTATCACAAGTCGAGATGTAGTTTTCAATAAAGTAGAAATAGATTTTAATAAAACTGATGACTTTAGTCGAAGTGCCAAGATCTCTGAAAAAGAGGTGGAATAGAAAGGGTTCCTGTTGAGGTGGATCATGTTGACGCAGAGTTGCATAACTGATAATATCTAAATTGTACTGATTTTAAGTGTGAATAATTGGCACTTATTGGCTCGATTATTTGGTTTTTCGTTAATAATCTCCCATTTTTGTGTATATTTTGTATAGTTTACATTATAGTGTGTAATATGTGTTTTTTGTGTACATATTTGTTGATTTTGACAACTTTCATTTGTTTTTATAGGTAATAATGCATGGTTGAAGTATGAACCCGTTTAAGCCAAGAGGGACGCTTCAAATGCAGAATTTGGAGTCAAAATACTATCATTCGCGGGGATGTCAAAATCATACTTCATGGCATATCAAAATAATATCAACTTACAAAACCATGTCAAAAGATTGCTCATTGATAGATGAAAATCTAAGATCAAATATTTGAAAAAGGTTTTGTCAAGACCCACAAATAAGCAATCAAAGACAATCAACAATAGAGAATCACAACTAGTTCACAAACATACATTAGATGAAATACATAAGGTATCAAAAGATTATATCCAAGCCCAACAAGAGATTGAAGATCTTACCTTCTACCTCTTAGGATTTATGTTTCTCTCTCTAGAATATACTTGGAATGAAGAGAGATAAAATTTTGATCCCAAAAATATATCATATCTTTCTAAAAAATAAGAAAAGTATTTATATAGTATTTACAAAATCTGTCATGTTCGCACTATAAACTACCTATTTGTAGCACCCCAAAATTTGCCTAACATTTCTTTACCTAGCTTGTGTTTCATTGCATTCATATTAGCATTATCATCTGCATTGCATTGACATGTATGCAGGAGATCAAGAGGTATGACTACCAACAAAGGGCTACACAAGGTTATGAAGCTATTTGAGAGCCTTATTCAAGTGTTCAAGGGTTGATATCCTCACCAGGGAAGTTAAAGATTCTCAGAGAGAGTGGCTGAAGCCAAGTGTGTACATCTCCTAACTTGAGGGTTTTGGGAAGCCATCAGATGATTCTGAAGCCATGAAGTTGGACTTGAGACCTTGAGAGAGCTCATGAGGAGTATTGAAGTCCATTTTTGAAGCCTGGACAGGTCATCATGCAAAACATGTGGAGCTACTACCAAGATTGGTACAACTAGGGTTTCATCTGGTCCACCCTGGGTTAACTGATGATTTGAAGAAGGTTGAGACCTAATTCCAAGTCTATGTGATCATGGATTGATGTATTAAGATTCCCAAGGGATGATTCCAAAGTCAACTCATCATGAATCAAGAGTGTGAGGAGTACCTAAGCTAGGGTTGTTATGCTTGACAGTGTAAAATCCCCTAGTTTAGTGTCTAACTTCAAGACCACATACCTCAAGACGTGATTTTCATCTCACCTTGACCCCAACATGATTGTTGTAGAGCATGATCATAACTTTAAGTTGAGTACTATAAGTCCTTGATAGGGTTTATAGAACTCAAGTTATGAGCCAGACAAGTTACAGGTCATCAGAGGAATGTGAATTTGGAGCTTGAAAGTCAACCAACTTGCATGACACTTTTGACCTAGAAAGATGATTCTCATGAACTTTTGGCTAACACGAATGTTGTTCCCTATCTTCTTAGCTTTCTATAAAGTACTAGAAGTCCATGATTAGATTTGTGGAACTCAAGATATGAGCTTTGCAAGACAAGGGTATTTTGGGAATTTGTGATTATAGGCCATTTTGATTATGGGTCAAGTTCACCATCTTACATACCTCAAATGGAATTTTGTCCAACTTGAAATTTGTTCAAAATGATGTTATTTGGCTAACCATGCACCAGGAATCCATTGATATGGGTTAGAATGAGAAATGCTTGAAGAAGAATTCATGAATGAATCATTAAAGGGAGCTTGAAATGGGCTAGTTCAAACCAATTCATTTTGGAACCAAATTATGTCATGTTGGTACATTTTTTGAGTCCAATTAATATTTTAAGGACATTGGAAAAATCAGAAATCAAATTTGAATTCATTTGCTATGCCAATTTCATGGTTTCTTCACCAAAAAGCAACATAATGGAAATCAACCATCCATTCATTTCCAAGGGATCAATCTCAGCCACACATGATCCTTGTATCATAAGAAGCTGATATGAACAGAATTGGAAGCTTCCACACACCATGTTCATGGAAATTACAAAGGAAAAAGTGAGGAAAATCAAAATTTTGGATTGAGTGATTTGGGCCACAATTGGGCCAGGAAATGATCCATAATTGTACTATATAAGTTTCTGGATGAATTCATAGTAAGGTTGGTGATTGGAAAAGCTTGAGTGAGGTAAGAAGCACTTGAAAAAAGTTTGTTAGAGGTGAAAATTGAATTTCTACTTTGAAGCCATTTCAGAGGGAATTAAGGATTCAAGAAGCTTCTCCAAGCATCATTGAACGATTTTGAACAACTTTGATCAAGAATTCGTGCAAGAACACTCCACCATTGAAGCTCCGAACAAGGTTCCTATTTCTCATCCATACGCTCTGTTCTTGATGAGTTATTTCGTCATTTTTACATAATTATGATCCTTAGAATGTGTAGAAGCTTTTAGGATTAGTTTGGTTAAGTTCCATGAAACTTCAAGAATTGACACCCTAGGTTGTAGTTTGATTTTCTCTCTTGTTAGTGGATGAAAATGGAAAAGAATTTGATATTCATGATGTAGGAAGTGAGAGGAAGATATTAGTATCTTAAATTTTGAGTTTTGAGAAATTTGATAATTCTTGAAGATTCTTGGATGATATTGATTTATGAGTTTTAATGGAGGAAAGTGAAAACAAATTTGATATTTGGATTCTACACGAAAAAATACACAGTTTTGGTTAAAGAAAATCACATTTTGGTGAAGAAATGAGAGAGTTGGATTTTTGGCATAAGGAAGAAGATGACCGGAAAAGATTCCGGCCACCGTCCGATGTACAGAGCCGCCGCGGGAGGTTTCCCTCCGTTTTGCCATTCAAAAACCCAGACGCAATGATGTCCGTTGGATCGCGCCTTGCCTTGGCCTGTTATTCGCATCCTACGGCCGATAACGCAGCTCGCGTGGCCTTCCCATATGCGTCAAACGCTGCATTTTGGCTTAATAAAAAGCTGAGTTTTTGACTCAGCTGGGCCCAACGTACATATTGCTACCAGCAGCCCCATTTGCGGCCCATTGCAATGAATAACACGTAGAGATTTGCTAGATGCACCCCAGCCTGTTCCCTTTAATTTTTTTGTTTCTTTTATTTCTTATTATTACTTGTTTGTTTTAATTCATAGAAAAATAATAAATGGTGTCCATAGATCATGAGAAAAATTGTGGATGATTCTTACCTTGTTTCTGATTTTTGTATGGCATTTATTTTCATTTTTGGATAATTTTCTATTTATTTGGCATTTTTCTATTTTTAATAGTTGATTAAAAATGCATAAAATGAGTAGTTTACTTGATGATTTTATTACTAGTTCATGCTTTAAAATTTGATGCTGAAATTTTACATGCTTGTTATAGACTCCTTGATAGGTTTGTGTGATTTTTGTGGTAATTTTTAGATGATTCTAAGTAGGAGTTTGAGATAGATCTTTAGAAGCATTCCTTGATGGATCCCCTTTAGCACACCCTTTGAGTTTAGATTTTATTAGAACCTTTAGGATTACTTTTGGCCCCTGGTTTTTGTATCATAGATTCTTAACCTATGTAGGATAATCTAGGATTTTCCTTAAGATTTTTAGAATTGATTTTCTATTATTCCCCCATTTTACAAGTTGGCTTTGGTTTAGGTTACCCTAACTAGGTTAATTTCTTAGATTATTCTTTTAAGTGACCATTAGATGATTCTAAGTTTCATATCCTTTCTTGTTAGAACAGGACTTAGGTAGATAGCTCTTTAGAACCTTGATTAGGCCTTGATAGAGTCTTTGAATCCTTAGTTTAGGTGATCCTTAGAAGGTAAGCATTGAGGTTCCCTTAGAAGTTTAAATTAGGTGGATGATTTTTCCTATAGGGTTAGTTTCCCTCAAAACCATCCTTGCTTAATTAGGATCCTTCTTATGAGCATGTTTCCTCCTGTGGAGGAATTCATTGCATTTTCATAAAGGAGTTGAATCTATGCAAGCTCTCTAAGGAATTGGAGTTGGTTGAGTTCCTGTGGTAAGTTCCTGTGGACCTTACCTTACTTCCCATCTTCATTCTCCTAATCTTCTCTTATCCAATCATTTTAGGAACCTTCTTGGGGTAGCATAGTTGTAACAGCCCAATTTTCGATAACTGATTAATTGTACTAATGGATTGGTTTAGGTGGTTTATCTGATTTAAATAAGTTATGAGATTTATTTAATATGAGTTAATGGATTTAACTAATTTATTCTATTTGATGGAATAAGGTGGGCTTAGTAGATATTTTCCAATTAATGATAAAATGAGATAATTGTGAAGAGAGAAATGGAATGGAAAGAAAATAATAGAGAGGAAGGAAAAAAGAAAAGAAATAAAAGGATATAAAAAGGGGATTGGAGAGAAAGAGAAAGATAGAAAGAAAGAAAGAAAAGAGAAAGAAAGAAGAAGAGGAGAAATGAAGAGGAAAAAGGGAAAAAGCTTGGAGAATCTTCAAGAACCAATTTCGAAGCTCCGATTAATCGAGGTAAGGGTGAGAAACATTGCTATTTAATCATTGTATGCTATTATGTATGTTGGGTTTGGGTTTGTGGATGTTTTTCATCACTTTCCATTTTAGGGAAAGTTGGATTAATCGGTAGAATGATGATTTAATCGGTTGAAACTTGGAAATAATGCCGTAGAACAGTCGGGTAACATGAGGGTATGTTGTTTGAGCTGATTTTGATGATTAAGTGGTTGGTTGATGGTGGGATAAAGGGAGAAGACAGAATGGGGTTCTGTTCTGCGCAGGTTCGCTGGCTCTCGCCAGGTGAGTGAAGGCGAAGCTTCGTCGGGCGAAGCCCAGCGAATGCTGGCGAATAAATATGATTAAGTTCCAGTGGACTTCGCTGGCGAGTTCGCCAGGCGAAGTTGGATAGCGAAGGTTCGCCCAGCAAAGGTGCTGGCGAATGGTGGCGAATGAAGTCAGTAGCTACTGACTTGGGCTCGCTGGGAAGTCTCGCCAAGCAAAGCCTAGCGAGTGTTCACTGAGAGAGTTCTCCAGGCGAAGGCCAGGCGAAGGTTCGCTGCGAGGGTTCTCCAGGCGAATGAAGGCGAATGTGACAGCATTTTTCTTTTGCTGTGTTGCTCATGTGGTGATTGTTTGGTTGATTCACATAGGTTAATACTGAAGGTGAGATATTACTTAGAAGGGGGGGTTGAATAAGTATGAAAATTAGTACTTGAAAATAATCACACAATTATTTTTATCCTGGTTCGTTAAACAACTACTCCAGTCCACCCTTCCAGAGTGATTTGCCTTTCTCAACAAGGACTTAATCCACTATTAAATCAAACTGATTACAATAGTATCACCTAAGAACTACAGTTCTTAGTCTTCTCAAGAGCTACTGATTCACACTGAATCCTCTTAAGGAATATCCTTTACAAACAATGTAAATTAAATACAAGAGTTTTTAATGCTTCTATAAAGCTATAATCACAACAGTGATTTTTCTCTTAAGTTTTAAGTACAATAAGGTTCTATGAAGAATAAGAATGAGAGCTTATAGAATGTGTGATTTCTTTTCAGCAAGTGTGTAGCACTGAAGAATGAAGTGAGACACTCCTTTTATAGGCAACTGAGTCATGCACGTTGAAAAGAGAGTCCAAAAGGTCTGAGCCTTTTTGTCTTCACATGTACTGACCTTTCCTTGAAATAGATGGCACAGATAAATCCTTTTTGTCTGTGTAAGTGTGTCTAGCACAAATAAGGAAAGAGACGTTGAATGATTCCAACGGATACATTCTTGAAAACACTTCTTCAGTTTCAACAAGTTCTTCAGAGTTTGAATGGATCAGAGTCTTCTGATGAGATTCAGAACTATGCTGTATCAGAGTCTTCTGATGAGATTCAGAACTATGCTGTATCAGAGTCTTCTGCAGCGTGTGTGCTTCTAGCGTGTTGATTATCAGAGCATCTTGACACAGAACTTCAGTACTTGGCAGCATAAGTACTTTCAGAAACTTCTGTAGACTAAGTGCTTTGAGAAACTCTTCAATCAATATTCTTCTATACTTCTGATGCTTTAGCTTCAGATGCTTCTGATTATCTTCAGATGCTTCTGACTATCTTCAGATGCTTCTGACTCAGAATGTTCTGGAGCTTCTTTCTTCAGATCCTTCTGGAGACTACGCTCAGGATCTTCTGTAAGGAGCAAGCAGATTCTTTTGAAAGGTGCATCTGGCGCTACAGAGTCAGAACAACTTCTTGTATTCAAGGCAAATTTGCTTCTAGAGAGTTAATATAATTTTAATCTGCAGCAAAACTCTCAAACAAATTTTAGAGTATATAATTCTTAAATATAAATTTCCTAACAGTTATCATCAAAACAAAGAGTAATTATTAAGAACCAATCTGTGTTCTAACAATCTCCCCCTTTTTGATGATGACAAAAAGTATCAGAAATTTTATTTAATTGAACATAAAGAATTATAACTCCCCCTGAGATGATGAATCTCCCCCTGAGTTAAATATGAAAAAGAAATAGAAACTTCCCTTTTTATCTTGAGTAATCTTCAGAGTCAGATCTTGTTTGCCTTGTAATAATCAAGGGTCAGACCATCTTGCAGATATGAGATTCAGAGTTTGATAAAAGATAAATGATCTGAGAAACTCAGAGGTTCTTTTATAGAGTATTCTTATCAAATGTTCTGAAATAGTCAATTTAGATATTAGAAAGAATAGATATGTCTGAAGATTCATTCTAGTGAAATTACATTAAATAGTTCAGATCTTGATTTTCTCCCCCTTTTTTGTCATAAGCAAAAAGTAAATAACTTTTAATAAAGACAATTAAAAGGAACAAATAGCAGATAATTCAATGGAGAATAACAAACTGTTTCATTCAATCATAGCAGAGCAAAAGTACATCAGAAGATAGAACAAATCATTCAGATCCAAAAAACAACAGATGCATAAACATGAGAGAAAAAATCTAAGTGTGTTTAGACAAAAGCATCTTCAATAGGTCTGTGATCTCAGATTGTGATTGCTCTTGCTTTGACATGAACTTAGTGATTGTCTCATTCTTCTCATCTTGTTTAGACATCCATTCTGACATGTCCTCAGATTTCTTGTCTTGCTTCGCCATCCAAGATTTGATTTCAGATTGACCAGCTTCCAGAGCAGCAATCTTGTTTGCCAAATCTGGATTTTCTGTCTTGATCTCTGATGATGGAGGTTCTGTATCCTGAACAGAGTCAATTGCAATATGTTCTGGAGATCCTGAAGAGGGTTCTACCAGAGTCATAGTTAATGCAGTGGCAGTTGGTTCTGGTGGAGGAGGAGGTGGAGGAGCATCCAAACACAGCAGAGGTTCAGTCTTGTTGTTGATCCAGAATTGAGTTCTTTCAGCTCTGAGCTTTGCATCATCAGAACAGATGTTCTTTAGATTAGAAGCAACAGTGTTGAATCTATTTAGAAATCCTTTCCAGATGAGTTCAGTCTCATTTGCATCCATAGTTTCAGAACATCTTTTCTGAACAGTACCTAAAGACATCTGTATTTCTTGCAAAAACGTTTGAAATAAATGTTCAATATTAAGTCTGGGTGGAGGTTTAAGCAAGGTTTCCAGAGTCATCTGTTTAGGTTTTGGAGTTGGTGGTATCAATGATTTTAGAATGGAAATCAGAGGAGGGGGAACATATGGAAAGAATGGAATTTCTGGTTTCTGAGGAAGGGATCTGTTTAAAGCATTAAGCAGATTTGGTTGAGGTCTGGTGCGTGGGTAAACATCATCAAAGACTGCATTAGAGTATGGTACGAAAGCAGAGTTTGATGGTTTATCAGATGCAACTGTGTTATCAGATGCAGGATGCAGAGCTGAAACAACAGCTTTACTAGATGTAGCAGATATGAGGGCTAAGGATCCTTCATTTTCCATAGATTTAATATATGAAAGGATTACAGATGGAAGGGTTGGTTTGAGTTTAGGTCTCAGAGGTTTCAAGGGTTCAGAGGGCTCAACTCTATCATAAAAATCTTTAAGTTTGAAACCATAAGATAAATTATGATACAGAGAAGACACTTGAGCACAAGATATTCCAGATGATGATGGATTGGAAGAAGGAACAATCATCTCAGATGAAGGTACAGGTGGAGGCGTAGGTTCTGGAATGGTAGTTTTAGTAGGTACAGATGATTCAGGTTCAGGGTCATGAACAGGGTATTTGTCAGATGGATTAATCAGAAAATCAGGATGAATTTCTGATTCAGATGAATTTGAAGATGTTTCAGGTGTACAAGAGGTAGAAGAAACTTGAAACACTGTTTTTAATGGAGTGATATCAAGAACTTCTGTCTCAGGGATATGAGATGGTTCTGAAGGAATATCAGGTTGTTGAGATGGTGGTTCAGATGAAACAGGAGCAGGAGTTACTTTAGTGGGTTCAGAAGTAACAATTGCTACAGGTTCAGAAGATGGAATTTGTGATGGTGGAATGACAGATTCTTTTTGTGGTTGATCTTCTGTGGTTTGTTTTTCTGGATGATTTTCTGTTTGTGGTTGTGCAGAGTTTTGTTTGTCAGAATTTTGTGGTAGTTCTGATGGTTGTGGTTCTGTTTGTTGTGAAACTGTTGGTTGTGGTTCTGTAGGTTGTGGACGTGGAGTGAAGTGGTTGATGTGTAATTTAGGTTGAGGTGGTTTTGATACAGAAGCAGTAGGTTGTTTCTGAGGTGATACAGAACTGGGGGCAGCAACAGATGTTGTTTGAGTGACAAGGGGTTTGGGAACAGACTTAATAGAAGAATCATTTATAACAACATTTTTAGAAGAGACAGAAGCTTTAGTACCTTTGAGTTTAATCCTCTTAGCAGATGCAGCTTCTCCAGAATCTTTTCTCTTCAGAAGATCCTTAGGTTTCTCAGCAATCTTAGCCTTCTTCTGGACAGGTTCAGATTCTGCTGCAGGTTGAGGTCTTTTCCTCTGAAGTGGAACTTCTGCTTCTTCTTCTTCTTCTCCTGCATCTGGCAGGGGTTGCTTGACAAGTTGAAACACATTTGCAGGAACAGGCACTCCTTCCCTTTTGCATTCCTCTATATACATCAGAACAATGTGTCTAGGTTCTTCAGCAAAGAATAGAGGGAAATCTGATACTGGAATCCTTTTATTCAGATCAGACATGTTTAACTTCTTTGGAGCAGTGGTAAGTTCATCTACAATCTTGAGTCTCAGAAGACTCTTAGCGTTCAGAGGCTTTCCCATAATGAACTCTAGTTCCTCTGTTACACCAGCATCATACAGAGCAGCCACTAAACCATTTTCAGTGAGAAGATCTGAGAGCAACCTTCCAAAAGGTATCCAATTCCTGATCTTCTGGTTCTTTTCTTTCACAGATTCTCTGGATGCATTTATGTGATTCCACAGATGCATGAACAATAAGTAAGGAAGATCTACCATATTACTCTGACTGAGGCAATACATAAAATAGATCTGTTCATTGTTGACATAATCTGGGGAATTTGTTGACTTTCTGTGATGAATGCATCCCATGAATATCTTGGCCCAGATCTTGTAATCTGGCTTCAGATCTTTGAATCTGTTAGAGGCTTGTCCAGCAGTCATAACCTCTTCATAGACTTCATCCATATCAACACGCCCAACTGGCAGATGTGAAACACCATCTGTTTCTTCATAACCAATCAGTTTTCTAATTAGATCCTCTATGATGATGATCTCCTTTCCCAGCACAGATGATAGAATAAACTTTGGATACACAGATGCATGAATCCAGAATTCCTTAACAATAAGAGGGTAAACTGGTCCAAACAGTCTATCAAAGTATTTCACCCAACCTTGAGCTCTAACAATGGAGCGAAAATCAAACCCATTTTCATCCAGTGAATCAAATTCAACCATGGATTCACACAACACTTCTAACTTATCAACAGGTGTGAGAAGAGTTCTTTGTGGAGGAATGTATGGATTAGCACCTAGATTATCTGAAGTTACAGCAGCCATTGTTGATTGAAACTGAGCAGTGGTTGATGAAGAAGACGTCATTGAAGAATGCTTTTTAGAACACTTAGGTTTTGAGTTTTTGTGAAGAGAGAACAAGAGATGAAAATGCATATAAATTCTGAGAGTGAAAAGTGTGAAAGTGAATACACTTCAAGTATTTATACTAAACACATAGGCACACCAAAAGACAGAAATAAAGCACGTTTGAGCAGCATTAAATGAAAAGAATAAAATCATTGCAAATAATAAATGCTTCTGACAGATTTGGGGGGAAAACCAAGAATTTTACTATTCAAATTTCACCTCAAATGTCTTTTCAGTTGTCCACACACCACCTCTTCAGATTTTGTGGGACACGTGTTTGCTTGCATGCTGTTCTGAATTCTCTCAAGAAATGAAACGTTAGCCACGTTCAGATCTTCTAAAGATGGTCAGTTCAGATTTTCACATCAGAAATAATAAACAGAATAGAATAAATGAACAGAATAAATACTTCAGATCATTAAACATTTTGCATCTGAGAGGTTCCCTCTGATAAATATTACTCTGGACAAAAATCCATACAAATATTTTTCAGAATGAACTTAAATCTATCTTCAGCAAGGGGTTTAGTGAAAATATCAGCCCATTGATGATCTGTATCAACAAAAGCTAAATTAATTACAACCTTCTGAACATAGTCTCTGATGAAGTGATGTTTAATTTCTATATGTTTTGCCTTAGAATGCAAGATTGGATTTTTTGACAAATATATAGCAGAAGTATTATCACAAAAGATAGAAAGATTACTCTCATAGACTTGATAATCTTCTAATTGACTCTTCATCCAGAGCATCTGAGTACAACATCCAGCAGCAGCAATGTATTCTGCCTCTGTAGTTGATAGTGCAATGGTAGGTTGCTTCTTGCTGTACCATGAGATCAGATGACTTCCAAGAAACTGACAGCTTCCAGAAGTTCTTTTACGTTCAACTCTGTCTCCAGCATAGTCAGCATCATAGAATCCAACTAATGAAAATTCATCAGATCTTCTGTAACACAAACCCATGTTAGCAGTACCTTTCAGATACCTTAGAATCCTCTTAACAGCTGTTAAGTGTGATTCTCTAGGATCTGATTGGAATCTAGCACATAAGCAGACACTAAACAGAATATTTGGTCTAGAAGCAGTCAAGTATAGAAGAGATCCTATCATACCTCTGTAGAGTTTTTGATCTACCTTCTTACTTACCTCTTCCTTACCTAGAGTGCTTGTAGGATGCATTGGAGTCTTTGCCATTTTGCTATCGACCATGTTGAACTTCTTCAGAAGCTCTTTAACATATTTGGTTTGATGTATGTAGGTGCACTCTGGAGTCTGATTGACTTGGATTCCCAAGAAGAATCTCAATTCTCCCATCATGTTCATTTCAAATTCTTCCTGCATACATTTAGCAAACTCCTTTCCAAGCGTAATATTTGTTGATCCAAAAATAATATCATCTACATAAATTTGACAAATCAACAGATCTTTCTTAACAGTTTTACAGAATAGAGTTGTATCCACTTTTCCTCTGATAAAATTTTTCTTCAGAAGGAAGTTGCTCAACCTCTCATACCAAGCTCTGGGAGCTTGTTTTAATCCATATAGAGATTTCTTTAATTTGAAAACATGATCTGGAAAATTTTCACTTTCAAAACCAGGAGGTTGGTGGACATATACTTCTTCTTCTATAATGCCATTAAGAAAGGCACTTTTAACATCCATCTGATACAGAGTGATGTTATTTTGTGCAGCAAAAGAAATCAGAAGGCGTATAGATTCTAACCTTGCCACTGGAGCATATGTCTCAGTGTAATCAATACCTTCTTGCTGACTGTATCCTTGAGCAACCAGCCTTGCCTTATTCCTTTCTACTTCTCCCTTTTCATTCAGCTTATTTCTGAAGACCCATTTTGTTCCAATAATATTGAATCCTTTAGGTCTAGGAACCAGATCCCAAACTTCATTTCTGGTGAATTGATTCAGCTCTTCTTGCATAGCTATAATCCATTCATTATCTTCCAGAGCCTCATCTACAGATGTTGGTTCTATTATTGACACTAAGCCAAATAAAGAAGATTCAGAAGTTCTGAGAAATGATCTTGTCCTTATTGGATCATCTTTCTTTCCAATTATCACATCTTCTGGATGAGAAGATTTGATTCTGGAAGAAGATCCTCTGACAGTTGGTCTTTCAGAAATTTGCAAGTTGTTTAGTTGGGAAGTCAAAGGTGTAGCATCTAGAGTTACTTCAGATTCTTTGATATTTGCCTTTTCTGCCTCTGAGCCTTCAGAGTCTGTGAGAATCACTTCTCTATCTGCAGAACTTTCAAACTGCTTTGGCTTTTCAGAGCCAAGCTTATCATCAAATCTAACATGAATAGATTCTTCAACAATCTGTGTTTCAGTATTGAATACTCTGTAGCCTTTAGAGCGTTCAGAATAACCAAGCATAAAACACTTCTGTGCTTTGGAATCAAACTTGTTCAGATTATCTTTAGTATTAAGCATATAACAAATACATCCAAAAGGATGAAAATAAGAAATGTTAGGCTTTCTGTTTTTCCACAATTCATAGGGAGTCTTTTCCAGAAGAGGTCTTACAGACACTCTGTTCTGAATATAACAAGCTGTGTTAATTGCTTCTGCCCAAAAATGTTTTGCCAGATTTGTCTCATTGATCATGGTTTTGGCCATCTCTTGCAATGTTCTATTTTTCCTCTCTACAACTCCATTTTGTTGTGGAGTTCTAGGGCAGGAGAAATCATGTGCAATGCCTTTTTCAGAAAAATATTTTTCAAAATGTTTATTTTCAAATTCTCCACCATGATCACTTCTGACTTTAATAATTTTGGAATCTTTTTCAGTCTGGACTTGATTGCAGAAGTCAAAGAACACAGAATGAGACTCATCCTTGTGTTTTAGAAACTTTACCCATGTCCATCTACTGTAGTCATCTACAATGACTAACCCATACTTCTTGCCTCTGATGGATGCAGTTTTCACTGGTCCAAACAGATCAATGTGAAGTAATTCCAATGGTCTGGAGGTAGACACAACATTTTTTGATTTAAAATGAGATTTTGAAAAATTACCTCTTTGGCATGCTTCACACAGAGCATCTGAGTTGAACTTCAACTTAGGAAGTCCTCTGACCAGATTGAGTTTATTAATCTGAGATATACGTCTCATATTAATATGCCCCAATCTTCTATGCCAGACCCATTGCTCATCATTCACAGATAAGAGGCATTTTACATTTTGAACTTTAAGTTCTGAAAGATTAATTTTATAAATGTTGTGTTTCCTCTTTCCACTGAATAGGATAGAGCCATCCTTTTGACATACAGCTTTGCAACATTTTTGATTAAAGATTATATCATAACCATTGTCACTTAATTGACTTATGGACAATAGATTATGTTTCAATCCTTCAACTAACAGAACATTAGTAATAGAGGGAAGCTTACCATTTCCAATAATGCCAGATCCAATGATCTTGCCCTTCTGGTTCCCTCCAAACTTCACGTCCCCTCCTGATCTAAGTTCCAGGCTTTGGAACATAGACCTTTCTCCTGTCATGTGTCGTGAGCATCCAGAGTCCAGGTACCATGATTGGTGTCCTGACTTTGCTGCTAAGAACATCTGCAACAGGAATTATTTCGTCTTTAGGTACCCAGATCTTCTTGGGTCCTTTGGGGTTAGTTGGTTTGCAGGTTTGTCTAAACTTCTGTTTTGCAACATAATGTTTATTCTGACTTGCCTTTGGTTTAAACACATAAGTACTCTTCTCAGAGCTTGTGTGTTTAATGTCATTCAGATGACCAAATTTGAATTGAGAGTACAGAGGTGTCTTCCTGATGAAAAGTTTATCAACAGGTTTTGGATTGCTTCCAGATGAAGACTCATATCCAATGCCTCTTCTGTTGTTTCCACTAACACCATAGATCATGGAAGCCATTTTGCTTCTGTCTATGCTCTTAGTGAGAAACCTCTGAAAACTAGAGTCATATTTTTCTAAAATATTTTCACAAGACTTATTTCAGAATCAGATTCTTGTTGAGTTCTATCAAAGTCATTTTTGATTTTTAAATTTATTTCCTTCTGCTCAACAAGTTCTGTTTTCAGAAGATCAATCTCAGATTCAAGATTGCTTTTCAGCTTCTTGTATTTGAGTTTGATGTTGTTGTAACTTTTAAGAACTTCTGTTAAAACTTTAATGAGTTCTTCTTTGGTAAGTTTGGCCATTACCTCTTCTGCATCATCATCAGATTCAGATTCTGATTCATATCCAGAGGTACCTTCCTCTTGATCCTCTGTCCTGGCCATCAGTGTAACGTTTGCACATTCTTCTTCTGATTCAGAAGATGACTCACACTCATCTGAGTCATCCCATGTTGCCATCAGAACCTTCTTCTTCTTGTTGAACTTCTTCTTAGGTTTTTCTTTCAGAAGTTTAGGGCAGTCATTCTTGTAGTGCCCAGGTTCTTTGCACTCATAGCACAACACTTCTTTCTTGGCAGATCTTCTGTGACTATAAGATTCTTTTTTGTTGTCAGATCTTCTGAAGTTGTTAAACTTCTTTCCCTTGTGCTTCCAGAGTTTGTTAATCCTTCTGGACAGCATGGACAACTCATCTTCTTCTTCTTCAGAAGAAGATTCTTCAGAGCTTTCTTGAATAACCTGCAAAGCTATAGCAGTTTTGTTAGATTTTAAAGCTATGGATTTACCTTTATCTTTCTTCTGGGGTTCATCTTCCTCCAGCTCAATTTCATGGCTTCTCAAAGAACTGATAAGTTCTTCTAAGGAGATCTTGTTCAGATCTTTTGCCATCTTCAATGCAGTCACCATTGGTCTCCATCTGGTGGGAAGACTTCTGATGATTTTCTTGACATGATCTGACGTTGAGTAGCCCTTGTCCAGAACTTTCAGACCAGCTGTAAGAATCTGAAATCTAGAAAACATAGTTTCTACATTTTCAGAATCTTCCATTTTAAATGCCTCATACTTCTGTATGAGCGCCAGAGCCTTTGTCTCTTTAACCTGAGAGTTTCCCTCATGAGTCATTTTGAGTGATTCAAACATGTCATGAGCAGTATCTCTGTTAGTAATCTTCTCATACTCAGTATGAGAGATTGCATTAAGCAATATAGTTCTGGCTTTGTGGTGATTCTTGAAGTCTCTTTTCTGCACTTCAGTCATTGATTTTCTATCAATCTTTTTGCCATCCTCTCCAGTAGGATGTTCATATCCATCAATGACCAAATCCCAAAGATCAGCATCATACCCAAGAAAAAAAATTTCTATTCTATCTTTCCAATAGTCAAATTTTTCTCCATCAAACATTGGAGGTAATTGTGAAGAGAGAAATGGAATGGAAAGAAAATAATAGAGAGAAATGAGATAATTGTGAAGAGAGAAATGGAATGGAAAGAAAATAATAGAGAGGAAGGAAAAAAGAAAAGAAATAAAAGGATATAAAAAGGGGATTGGAGAGAAAGAGAAAGATAGAAAGAAAGAAAGAAAAGAGAAAGAAAGAAGAAGAGGAGAAATGAAGAGGAAAAAGGGAAAAAGCTTGGAGAATCTTCAAGAACCAATTTCGAAGCTCCGATTAATCGAGGTAAGGGTGAGAAACATTGCTATTTAATCATTGTATGCTATTATGTATGTTGGGTTTGGGTTTGTGGATGTTTTTCATCACTTTACATTTTAGGGAAAGTTGGATTAATCGTTAGAATGATGATTTAATCGGTTGAAACTTGGAAATAATGCCGTAGAACAGTCGGGTAACATGAGGGTATGTTGTTTGAGCTGATTTTGGTGATTAAGTGGTTGGTTGATGGTGGGATAAAGGGAGAAGACAGAATGGGGTTCTGTTCTGCGCAGGTTCGCTGGCTCTCGCCAGGCGAGTGAAGGCGAAGCTTCGTCGGGCAAAGCCCAGCGAATGCTGGCGAATAAATATGATTAAGTTCCAGTGGACTTCGCTGGCGAGTTCGCCAGGCGAAGTTGGATAGCGAAGGTTCGCCCAGCAAAGGTGCTGGCGAATGGTGGTGAATGAAGTCAGTAGCTACTGACTTGGGCTCGCTGGGAAGTCTCGCCAAGCAAAGCCTAGCGAGTGTTCACTGAGAGAGTTCTCCAGGTGAAGGTTCACTGCGAGGGTTCTCCAGGCGAATGAAGGCAAATGTGACAGCATTTTTCTTTTGCTGTGTTGCTCATGTGGTGATTGTTTGGTTGATTCACATAGGTTAATACTGAAGGTGAGATATTACTTAGAAGGGGGGGTTGAATAAGTATGAAAATTAGTACTTGAAAATAATCACACAATTATTTTTATCCTGGTTCGTTAAACAACTACTCCGGTCCACCCTTCCAGAGTGATTTGCCTTTCTCAACAAGGACTTAATCCACTATTAAATCAAACTGATTACAATAGTATCACCTAAGAACTACAGTTCTTAGTCTTCTCAAGAGCTACTGATTCACACTGAATCCTCTTAAGGAATATCCTTTACAAACAATGTAAATTAAATACAAGAGTTTTTAATGCTTCTATAAAGCTATAATCACAACAGTGATTTTTCTCTTAAGTTTTAAGTACAATAAGGTTCTATGAAGAATAAGAATGAGAGCTTATAGAATGTGTGATTTCTTTTCAGCAAGTGTGTAGCACTGAAGAATGAAGTGAGACACTCCTTTTATAGGCAACTGAGTCATGCACGTTGAAAAGAGAGTCCAAAAGGTCTGAGCCTTTTTGTCTTCACATGTACTGACCTTTCCTTGAAATAGATGGCACAGATAAATCCTTTTTGTCTGTGTAAGTGTGTCTAGCACAAATAAGGAAAGAGACGTTGAATGATTCCAACGGATACATTCTTGAAAACACTTCTTCAGTTTCAACAAGTTCTTCAGAGTTTGAATGGATTAGAGTCTTCTGATGAGATTCAGAACTATGCTGTATCAGAGTCTTCTGATGAGATTCAGAACTATGCTGTATCAGAGTCTTCTGCAGCGTGTGTGCTTCTAGCGTGTTGATTATCAGAGCATCTTGACACAGAACTTCAGTACTTGGCAGCATAAGTACTTTCAGAAACTTCTGTAGACTAAGTGCTTTGAGAAACTCTTCAATCAATATTCTTCTATACTTCTGATGCTTTAGCTTCAGATGCTTCTGATTATCTTCAGATGCTTCTGACTATCTTCAGATGCTTCTGACTCAGAATGTTCTGGAGCTTCTTTCTTCAGATCCTTCTGGAGACTACGCTCAGGATCTTCTGTAAGGAGCAAGCAGATTCTTTTGAAAGGTGCATCTGGCGCTACAGAGTCAGAACAACTTCTTGTATTCAAGGCAAATTTGCTTCTAGAGAGTTAATATAATTTTAATCTGCAGCAAAACTCTCAAACAAATTTTAGAGTATATAATTCTTAAATATAAATTTCCTAACAGTTATCATCAAAACAAAGAGTAATTATTAAGAACCAATCTGTGTTCTAACAAATACCTCTATGATATGAATAAGTATGTGATCCATGGTGATGATATGTGTTGTGGGTAGCCTTTGGGCGTGAATCCTATATTTGTGGTATGAGTATTAATCAGATCGATTATAAATACATGAGAACATGATAATGATTATGTGTGTATTATTTAATAATGGTAATGTGCGTATTATTTGATGAGTTTGTGAAGGTTTGATGTAGTGTACAATTAGGTAATAAGAATGCATGAGAACATTGTGGATATATGTGTGCATAACTTATAATTGTATTATTGGTACTGTGACATGTATACCTTGTATGAAATGGCATGAGATGAATAATAAACATAATACAAAATGTATTGTGGATGTATATTGTTTATATGCGGTTGTATGTTAAGATACATGAAGAATGCATGAGAGCATATTGATGGATATGCGTGCATCGTTTGATAAATATGATGTTTGTATTGATTGGATGCAATTATGTATGAAAAATGCGTGAGAATATATCGTGAATATATGTACATTGCGTGGTAAATACGTTATGCGTGTAAGCATGATGTAATTCTTGTATGATGAATTACTTGAGAATGCATGAGAACATATTGTGGATATGTGTGCATTGTTGATAATGCGGTGATGATATTGAATTGTGAATGTATATTGTTGGTATATGGTGGTATGAATAGAATGCATGAGAACATGTCATGGATATGTGTGCATTGCTTGATAGATGTTGTAAATGCATATTGTATGTATGTGATTAAATGTGAATAATGCATGAGAACATATCGTGGATATGTGTGCATTGTTTGATAACTGTGAAGAATGCATGAGAACATATCGTGGATATGTGTGCATTGTGAGTGATAATGTGGTGATAGTGTTGAATTATGAATACATCGATGAATGTTATGTGAATATGTTGTGTGTGCAATCATAATGTAATTCTTGAAGAGATGAATTATTTGAATGCATGAGATTAAGATGTCGGTCTTAAGTGCATTTGTTGTGGTTGATTGTACATGCATCATTTAGTCAAGAGGCAATGTCTGTTAGTTTCGTGGAAACTAGTGGCTTGTCCCAAACCTAGAAGAGTGGGTTTTAAGGCTTAGAGGACGGGCCTTTGTGGTTATCGGTCTAGAAGAGTGGACCCGGTTTAATGTAAAAACCAAAAAAAGATAACGGGTTATCGGTCTAGAAGAGTGGACCCGATTTAATGTAAAAACCGAAAAAAGATAACGAGAGTCGGTACCGCATTGCATTGAGTTGCATTGAGTTGTTGAGTCACATTGTATAATGTCATTGATATATGAAGTATGCATGTGAATGAGATGTTTGTTGAATACTTATGAAGCGTGCATGAAGAGATGCTTACGTGTGAATGTTAAGATTGTGGAATTGTGGATGTATGCATGATGTAAAATGCTTGGTGAATATTCATGTTGTATATATATATAAGTGACGATGTAAATGACTATGAGTTGAATTGTGGTGAGAAATAGGGAGCTAATTATATGATACCTATGTATACATGATTTTATGCTTTGATTACTATGGTAATATTTCTCACCCTTCTGCTGTTTTATAATGCTCTATGAGGCATTGCAGATTAGGTTGCTGGAGGCCTTTATGAAGTTCTGCTTGTAGTACGAGGTCGCTACGTGTGTAGCGGTTTAGTAATTATTTATGGGTCGAGTCATGCTCTGGTCGTGTAACACGGGGATCGATTGCTTATGTTTTAGGATTACATTATGTAACCTAAGTTATGTTTTCATATTTGGAGTAATTGAGATAATGAGATGTTGGCCTTAGTGCCTAGAGATGTTGATTTTATATGATGAAAGTAAATGTTTCTTTTAAAGGATTTTCATTAATGAATCCGCTGCTAAATGGGAAGGTGTTTATGAGCATGACAGATTGTTTTAATGTGGTGCAAGTTTTGTGTGATGCCCTTTTATGGATGCATGTTAACTTTTACTCTGATTATGCATATATTATTTGCGGGGTTTAGAAGGGTGTTACATTAGTGGTATCAGAGCAGGTCGGTCCGTCCGGCCAAGTTGTCTAATGTTATTTGTTCCCTTGTATGCGACATGTGTGTGAAAACACTGTCGATACATGTTGTTGCTTAACCTTGTCTGGAGAAGTGGGAATGATCTAAGTGGGGGAGAAGTTGTGCTTCTCCAAGATGTTGCAGGTGTAGAAGTTGTAGCTCAGTGGGTGGTTAACACTCTTGTGGTTTGGTAAAGATATTCTATACTCCATCATGATTTTCAGCTGCCTATTGACAAATTGAGGAACTGATCACCCTTAATCTCTTGTTGATAGTAGTTGGAGTTCTGTTGGATGGGATGGACGTGTCTTGCAAGCTTAGGTGGCGTGAGCAGAGAATTGTTTGGAGCTAAGCCAGGTGCTTAAGAAGTGTGTTGATGAGTCGGCACGAGACAGTGAGGAGATGGTTAATTTTGATGGGAATTCGGGGTGCTAATGAAAGTGGGAAGATGGCGGTTTTGCCGACTAATTATATCTGTTTGGATAGTCGAAGAATTAAATTGATTGAGTAGTGTTGAGAATTATGTCTGGTGTGTGTGCTACGGCAACAGATTGTGGAGTTGAGTATAAGGGTGGATAATGACTTCTAGTGGTTACTAAAGGAAATGAGATGTGGAATACATGGTTGGTATAATTGGACCCTTAAGAATTTCAAGAGTTGGAGAGGTATTGGATGACCTTTAAGTGTGGAAGGGTTGTTTCCGTGATTTTGTCGTAACGGAAAACCGTAATTCGGAATGACGCAAGATTAGAAGCGTTGGAAGATATTACAGTGCTCTATGTGATGGGAAAGTAGTGACATGGAATTAAGTATTTATTGGCAAAAAATGGTTGGATGTTATGGTAAGCGCGGAGAGTGCGGTTTGTGTTATCACCATGAGTTCACAGCTGAGTGTCCGTTTGATATAATGATTTTCCACACTTGATTGAGAGAGTCAATGGTTATGTAACTGATGGTGTTTGGATATGTTCGGAGAGTATAGGGGTTCCTGTTGAGCGTCGGGAACTTGAGTTATTAGTATTGGGGAAGAGGCAGTGATGTACTACTGTGAAGAAAGTTCAAAGAGTTTTGAGAAAGCTGTCAACAGTTCGTGTATTGGTTTTGCCAAGTCCGACAGGATTGTCGTTGTGTTTTGAGATACTTTGTTGATATGATTAAGAGATGTGTTAAGTACAACATTAATGAGTTTTGGTTATGCTTGAAGGCAATATAAAGTACAGGGAGGGATTATCTGACAAGTAATTTGGAGTGGGTTGCTGTTGTGTGTTTGTACCGGAGTTTGGAAGCCTCAATTGTTTAGTTGAGATTTGAGATGGTTACTGACCTTAAGGTATTTGTTTTATTTGAGAGAGAGTCAAATATGAGACAGAGAAGTAATTGGAACTCCTGAAGGAGTATGGTTTTGGTTAAATTACCATTCGGATGAGACCAAGTGGTAGCTAAGATATCGAATCGGGAATTTTGGTATACACTAATGAAGATGGTAAGGAAGTTAGAACTGATTAAGCAAATTCAAATATGAGTTCGGCCTGTGAAGTGACTTCTTATGGAGTTGAGCCTTGGATGTTGAGATTGACTTTTGGTATTCTGATGAGGTTCGAGGAAATCGGAATTCTGAGTTGAGTTGATAGATTAATTGAATTTAATGGATAAAAGTCAGAGGGCTTATTTTCGGATTAAGGGAAATGGTATTGTGAGATGTTGTGATGAAGTGTGTATTCTGAATAGTGTGAGTTGGATAAGAGTACTCAGGGAGAAGTACATCGAGAAAGATGGAGTATCCGTGCAGGTACTAGGAAGATGCGACCGAATTTGAGAAATAGTTTTGGATAGCCATAGATGGAGAAGGAATTGATTGAGTTTGTATATGTTGATTAGACTTGCTGGGAATTGAAGTATGGACATTAGAGATGGTTGGATCTGATACAACTGTTGAGTATTTCGAGTGGGATGGGATAGTATTCCCATGGGCTTTGTGCCGGGTTTTCTAATGAATTTGAGGAAGTATGATCCGATTTGGACAGTTAAGAATGGATTAACAAGAGTAACTCGTTGCCTACCAGTGAAGATGAATCATTCTGTTAGATGGGAACTCAAGTTTTTCGTTAAGATTATGGGAAAGATTGCGAAAGCGGTTGGGTGCCATGTTGAAGATGAACTCTGACTAGCGTCCGTGAATGGCATGGACAAACGAAGAAAACTATCCAGTATGAAGAGGACTCGTTGAGAGCTTGTGTGTTGGACCAAGATGGATCTAAGGGTAGTTAATTGTCGTTGATGGAGTTGCCTACAATAATTGTTGCCATTTCGTATCAGAAACAACATCGTATGAAGTTCGTTGGGTAAGAGGGTATGACTCCTTTGTGTTGTTGCATGTCCAACAGGAGTGTTGTACTCAGATCAAAGACCGTGCAAGGGACGATGGAAACGATCAAAGAATCCAAGTAAGGCCGTGTTTTGAGAGTTATGGTAGTAATTGGTGTTGGTCGAGCTTGAAGTCTCGTGAGCACCCTGTGTTTTGTTGATCTGTATCAGAGTAGCGCAGCGGAAGCGTGAGGCGGATAACATGTTAGACTGTTTTACCGCTGTCGCTTGAGAGGATTGCATGAGGTGTTCATATGTCTAAGTTGAAGAGGTACATTGATTCAGGTGGATGGTGTACAAGTGAGAGAGAATTTGACTTCGGAGGCGTGGCTAGTTCTAGTTGTTGATAAGAAACAACTTCGAAGTATAGAGATTCCTTTGGTGGAAGTAGTTATGGGAGAATTGGATTTGAAAGAATTGGAATGCGAGAGTCGTATCCAGAGTTGTTTGGATCAGATAACATTTTCGAGGACGAAAATTCCTAAAGTGGGGGAGGGTTGTAACAGCCCAATTTTCGATAACTGATTAATTGTACTAATGGATTGGTTTAGGTGGTTTATCTGATTTAAATAAGTTATGAGATTTATTTAATATGAGTTAATGGATTTAACTAATTTATTCTATTTGGTGGAATAAGGTGGACTTAGTAGATATTTTCCAATTAATGATAAAATGAGGTAATTGTGAAGAGAGAAATGGAATGGAAAGAAAATAATAGAGAGGAAGGAAAAAAGAAAAGAAATAAAAGGATATAAAAAGGGGATTGGAGAGAAAGAGAAAGATAGAAAGAAAGAAAGAAAAGAGAAAGAAAGAAGAAGAGGAGAAATGAAGAGGAAAAAGGGAAAAAGCTTGGAGAATCTTCAAGAACCAATTTCGAAGCTCCGATTAATCGAGGTAAGGGTGAGAAACATTGCTATTTAATCATTGTATGCTATTATGTATGTTGGGTTTGGGTTTGTGGATGTTTTTCATCACTTTCCATTTTAGGGAAAGTTGGATTAATCGGTAGAATGATGATTTAATCGGTTGAAACTTGGAAATAATGCCGTAGAACAGTCGGGTAACATGAGGGTATGTTGTTTGAGCTGATTTTGATGATTAAGTGGTTGGTTGATGGTGGGATAAAGGGAGAAGACAGAATGGGGTTCTGTTCTGCGCAGGTTCGCTGGCTCTCGCCAGGCGAGTGAAGGCGAAGCTTCGTCGGGCGAAGCCCAGCGAATGCTGGCGAATAAATATGATTAAGTTCCAGTGGACTTCGCTGGCGAGTTCTCCAGGCGAAGTTGGATAGCGAAGGTTCGCCCAGCGAAGGTGCTGGCGAATGGTGGCGAATGAAGTCAGTAGCTACTGACTTGGGCTCGCTGGGAAGTCTCGTCAGGCGAAGCCTAGCGAGTGTTCGCTGAGAGAGTTCTCCAGGCGAAGGCCAGACGAAGGTTCGCTGCGAGGGTTCGCCAGGCGAATGAAGGCGAATGTGACAGCATTTTTCTTTTGCTGTGTTGCTCATGTGGTGATTGTTTGGTTGATTCACATAGGTTAATACCTCTATGATATGAATAAGTATGTGATCCATGGTGATGATATGTGTTGTGGGTAGCCTTTGGGAGTGAATCCTAGATTTGTGGTATGAGTATTAATCAGATCGATTATAAATACATGAGAACATGATAATGATTATGTGTGTATTATTTAATAATGGTAATGTGCGTATTATTTGATGAGTTTGTGAAGGTTTGATGTAGTGTACAATTAGGTAATAAGAATGCATGAGAACATTGTGGATATATGTGTGCATAGCTTATAATTGTATTATTGGTACTGTGACATGTATACCTTGTATGAAATGGCATGAGATGAATAATAAACATAATACAAAATGTATTGTGGATGTATATTGTTTATATGCGGTTGTATGTTAAGATACATGAAGAATGCATGAGAGCATATTGATGGATATGCGTGCATCGTTTGATAAATATGATGTTTGTATTGATTGGATGCGATTATGTATGAAAAATGCGTGAGAATATATCGTGAATATATGTACATTGCGTGGTAAATGTGTTATGCGTGTAAGCATGATGTAATTCTTGTATGATGAATTACTTGAGAATGCATGAGAACATATTGTGGATATGTGTACATTGTTGATAATGCGGTGATGATATTGAATTGTGAATGTATATTGTTGGTATATGGTGGTATGAATAGAATGCATGAGAACATGTCATGGATATGTGTGCATTGCTTGATAGATGTTGTAAATGCATATTGTATGTATGTGATTAAATGTGAATAATGCATGAGAACATATCGTGGATATGTGTGCATTGTTTGATAACTGTGAAGAATGCATGAGAACATATCGTGGATATGTGTGCATTGTGAGTGATAATGTAGTGATAGTGTTGAATTATGAATACATCGATGAATGTTATGTGAATATGTTGTGTGTGCAATCATAATGTAATTCTTGAAGAGATGAATTATTTGAATGCATGAGATTAAGATGTCGGTCTTAAGTGCATTTGTTGTGGTTGATTGTACATGCATCATTTAGTCAAGAGGCAATGTCTGTTAGTTTCGTGGAAACTAGTGGCTTGTCCCAAACCTAGAAGAGTGGGTTTGAAGGCTTAGAGGACGGGCCTTTGTGGTTATCGGTCTAGAAGAGTGGACCCGGTTTAATGTAAAAACCGAAAAAAGATAACGGGTTATCGGTCTAGAAGAGTGGACCCGGTTTAATGTAAAAACCGAAAAAAGATAACGAGAGTCGGTACCGCATTGCATTGAGTTGCATTGAGTTGTTGAGTCACATTGTATAATGTCATTGATATATGAAGTATGCATGTGAATGGGATGTTTGTTGAATACTTATGAAGCGTGCATGAAGAGATGCTTACGTGTGAATGTTAAGATTGTGGAATTATGGATGTATGCATGATGTAAAATGCTTGGTGAATATTCATGTTGTATATATATATAAGTGACGATGTAAATGACTATGAGTTGAATTGTGGTGAGAAATAGGGAGCTAATTATATGATACCTATGTATACATGATTTTATGCTTTGATTACTATGGTAATATTTCTCACCCTTCTGCTGTTTTATAATGCTCTATGAGGCATTGCAGATTAGGTTGCTGGAGGCCTTTATGAAGTTCTGCTTGTAGTACGAGGTCGCTACATGTGTAGCGGTTTAGTAATTATTTATGGGTCGAGTCATGCTCTGGTCGTGTAACACGGGGATCGATTGCTTATGTTTTAGGATTACATTATGTAACCTAAGTTATGTTTTCATATTTGGAGTAATTGAGATAATGAGATGTTGGCCTTAGTGCCTAGAGATGTTGATTTTATATGATGAAAGTAAATGTTTCTTTTAAAGGATTTTCATTAATGAATCCGCTGCTAAATGGAAAGGTGTTTATGAGCATGACAGATTGTTTTAATGTGGTGCAAGTTTTGTGTGATGCCCTTTTATGGATGCATGTTAACTTTTACTCTGATTATGCATATATTATTTGCGGGGTTTAGAAGGGTGTTACAATAGTCCCTCCTGTTGGGGGAATTTTGCACATCTCCTGAAGGAGTCAAACCTCTAAGATTCTCCAAATCCCTTTAAGTTTGTTGAGTGCCTGTGGTAAGTTCATGTGGACCTTACCTTTGCTTCCCAACATTAAATTCCTTTCTTTAGGATAGAAGCCTTGTTTGATTACTTGTGGAATGAATTCCTTATTTGTCATAATTCCTTGCCTTCATTCGTGATTAAGTGGTGTGTTGCATTAGGATAGTTCATGTTTAGGATAGTCTAAGGGTAGGTGCATGACTGCATTAAGAGGTTGAGTGGGTCTCCCTCTGCTTGCTTGCCTTAAGGGTTGAGGTGATTCTCCCCTTGCTTGTGTGTTGTTTTTTCCTTTCTAATTGATGTATTTGCATTGAAAGGTCGAGCTGAGCTCCCTTTGCTTGACTGCTGTTGCCTGTTTCTTTGCTTGATTGCTAAGAGGTTGAGTGGGTCTCCCTCTGCTTGTATTGCTGCATTGCATTTGCATCTTTACTGTTTCCTTTTCTATTTATTTGCTTTACCGATGTTTAGCTGATGCTTTGTCTGTTTATGTATTCCATTGACATGATCCCCTAGGACTCTCACTTCCTTTGATAAGGAAGTGATGATAGAACTTTAGGTTGAAACCTATGCATGATAACATTTAGGAGTTCCCTGTTTCAAGCTTCAACCATAGGATGAATCCTTGGCATGACAACTGTTAGGACTTGATAGTTTCCCCTTAGTTGTGCCCTCTCTCTTCTCATCTCCAAAACAACAGTAAAAAACGTAATAAAGGCAAGTTGGTACAAGCGCGTTACGAGCCTTAAGCTACTTGGGAAATGATAATTGAGCGGTATCTTCTCAATCATCTAGAGTGTTTAGTATATGTCCTTTGGACGATATGCGACGCATTCGTTCTCAAGTCATAGTCTCTAGAGCTGTACAGACTACAAACAATCATAAAAAACACTTCTTCCGTAAAAGACAAAAAACAAACTGCAAACCTCTTTTGCCCCGCGGGCCCATAATCCGAGGAAAACGTTTTCAGAAAAAGAGTGTCGTTAACCCTCAGTTCTACTGCAAAGGGTAACGCACGAGTCTCCGACGAGCGAGCTGCATACACCAAACTGCTGGAACTGTTTGTTAACCTTACTCGTAAAAATAAATGAATCTGAACCCCCGTAAGCCGTATTATTCCGAACTACGTAAGCTCTGATCTCTCATATCCGTTGAGAGTACGTAGGCACAATATTGACGTATTGGCGAGCCACCTTCCCTGTAACCCGTAGTTAGCCGAACTACGTTGACTCTGATTTCTCGTTCTCTAACGAGAATACGTAGGCACGAAGCGCAACGATTTGCCGAGTCAATTTTCTTTTCTTTTTAAGCCAGCCTTGATAGGTAGATAGATAAACCAACCCGTCAGATAAACACAACAAGTGTGGATCCCGTTGAGTACAACGGACGTGAGGGCTGCTAATACCTTCCCCTTGTGTAATTGACTCCCGAACCCAGACATTGGTTGCGATGACCTTGTCTTATACCTTTTCGTCAGGTTTTTCCGATCGTTTCCTTTCCCTTTCTGTGGGATAAATAACGAAAGGTGGCGACTCTTCTGTTTTGCCGGCACCTTATTTTCGTGGTAGCGACACTATTCTCTTAGAGAAGTCCTCTTTTTGGCACTTGAAGTGCCTTAGGAACAGTTAAACCACTCTTGGAAAATATATGAGGTCATCGTTGGAGCAACTTTTCGCACTACGAACTACCTCACTAAAAGTTTGCACACCGAACTTTGGTCCTTTAGCTACTGACTTCCAAGGTTTCCTCCTTGTTGGGACCTCGCTTATACTTCGCCCAGGGAACATTCGTTGGAAGCTCTCTACTATTCGCCCATCAAACATTGTAGAATCTTACATTTTCTTTGCTTCCCTTTCTAATCTTTTATGTCTTACTCATTGATGTTTTATGCCTAATTTTTGCACAATAACACACACATCAGAGAATCCAAAGTATTTGCAATATAATTGAAGAATCATACAAGAACAAGAATTGAATCTATAAAAACATGAGAAATGAGTTGAAAAGTGCCAAGAAAGATAGTTCATTTTAAGTCAAATTTTAAACTAAACAAGTGACAATAAAAAAATACATGTATCAAATAGGGTTGAGTTTTATGAATATATGAATAATAACCTAGAAGATATGATCATTGATATTGGATTAGATTCTTTTAAGAAAAATCATGTGGATGATACTTTACAAAGTGGCATGGAATAGTCGTTATTTTTGGAATGCAAAAATTTGGAAGAGTGGAAGGAAGCATCTATTTATAGGCCATGAGAAGGGTTTGGGGCAGATTTGGATTTTGGCCTTTGGAGGGAGATTTTGGAAGAAAATCTGTCTAAGATATGTGGCAGCTGTGCATATCAGATCCTTGGCTCAATGCAAGGCACAATTCAAGTGGTATGAAGGACATGAAGGTGACTAAAGTGAGGCTAGAGTGTAGGGAGCTGTAGCTGCAAGTTTCTCACCAAAAAGTTTCTCTTTCCTCTTGATTTTTGATTAAAATAATGCCACTTGCTTGCCAATCTTGTCAAGTCTTTCAAGCCTTCTTTCTTCTGCATTTTAAACCATCAACCTCTCTAATCATCAGATCAAGACATGATATAATGGTTGAGAATGGTTCAAGTGGCTGAAAAGTGAATTTGTGAAAAAGTTGAAATGGTGCATTCAAGTGTTGAAACCCCAACTTGTTGGATTTATAACTCTCAGCTCACAAGGGTTATGGAGTGGAGTTCTAGTAATTTTTGGAAAGCCCTCATAGAGCTCTACAACTTTCATGTTTTCATGAGCTTCATATTCCAAGTGGAACTAGGTTAAAAAACTCCTCAAAGTTGGCTAAAAACATGCCTAAAAAGGCCAGAAACTTGGAATTTTTCTTAGTGTTTTCTCGCTCTTGTGATAATTTTGACTATAACCCCAAATCTATGCACTTTTTGCCCATGGGACAGTTTTACACTTTTGTAGGGCTTGCCAAGACCTTCCTAACAAGCTTTGAACCACCTCAATTGAATGTGTGGTTAGGAAGTTATGGTCTTGCCCCTTTCAAAATCCTAATTCCCGACTTTTTTGATTACTCCTCAATTCTTGATCCAATGGTCATGAAACTTCATGGATAGGTGTAATATGTTATTAGGAACATTTTTGCTTCACACTTTGAGGTAAAATTCCTTAAGGTTGAAGAGTTGAATTTTCGGTCAACAAAACGATCGATCGATGACTACCGAGTCGACTGTTGATGTTCTGTGTCTTCTGAGGCCTTGAAACTTCTGGAGTAGACTTCACTAAGCCATATGAACTTTGTGGATCATAATTCCATCATCGAAACTGCACTGTCTTTAATCTTTGGGTGACAACCTCAAATTGGATTCATACTTGACCCAATGGATTATATTTGATGATGTAGAGACTTGTTTCATGGAGAATCAATCCAATACATTGACTGATTAAACCATCGAAACCTCGATTCCTGACTGCACGGAACCCTAATTTACCTGTATCTCAACAAAGACAAACTTGAAATAGGTTACGGTTAGATAATCAAATGAAAATGGTCCTAAAATAATGATGAAGATCTAAGGGGTCAAAATTTGGGGTGCAACACACACCAATATGGGACATGTACGGTACATTTCTGAAGCATTTTATGACTTGATGTATTTGTTGTATCGTGTATGTTGTTTATGATTTGTTGTTTATGGATGTTTTTTTTATGAATGTCGTTGTTAATGTTTGTTTAAAAGATGAGTTTATTATATTTTATAAGGTTTGAGTGTTTTTCCAATCCCATACCGAATATACAACTTTTTAAATTGCATTAAAAATTATAATATGATAGATAAAATTATATCAGAAAACAAGTACAGATTCAATTCTTGACAAGAAATCTCTAATCCATTATCCCCATGTTGTTCTTTGACTGTTATAACTTTATTTAATAATTGTAGTTTTTCAACCACCCCTCCCTCCACCTCTAATTTTGTTTGCAAAGTAAATAATATTTTGCAAAATGAACTAGAGATGAAGGCAGGGGTGTTTGAAGAATTATGATAATTAAACAAAGTTCTAACTGTTAAAGAGAAAAATGCAGATAAGGAGTTGAAGAACTCTTGTTAAGCATTTTGAATGTGAACTTGTTCTTCTAATATAATTTAATTTTTCATATTATAATGTTCTAGTTCATATTGAAAGGTTATATATTTAGTGAGTATTGACAAAATAAGCATTTCAAATAATTTATAATAAACTCAGGTGTATATATCACAACAGTGTTTAGCAAAACCGTTGTTAAATATTTTGCATTAAAGAATATCACAACAGTTGCTTAAAGTAACCGTTGTGGTAGGTAGCGTGCTACATAGATACAATCAGGATCGACATCCGTGGTGGAAAGTATCATACATATAATCACACCTTACCTCACAACGATTGCACCAACATGGTGGTATCCCTTCACCAACTATTGTGATAGGTGTTTTCTGTAGTAGTGCAACCATTACAAGACTCCTAATAAATCTGAACAAGCAAACCATCATATCCCTTCCACTAAACATTCCACTAGAAACAAACACCTTTCATCACACCTCAAATATTACATTTGTTGTTCACTTAGTGATTGACCAAATTAGTCATCATTAGGTACCAACTATCCTTTTTCAAATTACTTGTCTTATTCTTGTTTGTCTCCTTTATACAACCACACTTTGTCACGTCCATCAATACCCTTCATGAACAAAACACATATGCTGAAGCTAGCAAATTTGAAAGTTGGAATCAAGCAATGCACATTGAATTATCAGCTCTTGAAAGAACATGTACTTAGGAATTTAATGATTCTTCACCCAATATCAAACCAATTGGTTGCAGGTGGATATACCAAATCAAATTTCATGTTGAGGGACCAGTTAAAAGATTCAAAGCTCAATTAGTGGTAAAGAGATATAATCAAATTGAAGGCCTAGATTACTTTGATACATATTATCCTAGGAAAAAATGATTGCAGTTAGACTTTTTATTTCTTTAACAACCATTAATCATTAGTTTATCCAACAATTAAATGGAAACAATGCTTTCTTACATGGAGATTTTCATAAAGATGTCTACATGACTATACCACACGGAATTACTTCGTCCAAACCTAATCAAGTGTGAAAACTCATTAAATTATTATATGGTCTTAAACAAGAAAGTAGAAAATTGTATGAAAAGTTCACATCTCTTCTCATTACACACCATTTATATCAAGCCAATTCAGATCATTACCTTTTCATCAAGAAAAATGCTGACACATTCACTCTAATTTAAGCATATGTTAAATGAAAAATGCTGACACATTAACTCATTATCTGAACAAAGATATACATGCTAACAAGCTGATGGACGATGCAAGTCCTGCATACACAGATGATATACATGCCCATAGACTCCTTGTTGGAAGCTTTCTCTACCTCATAGCCACAAAGACCGAACATCACCTTCATCACACAACAATTGAGCCAAATTATCATCAATCCAACAATTAATTACTATAAAATTGTCACCAGAAAATTAAAGTATGTTAAAGGTTGTCGTGCTCTGAGTTGTATTCTTTTCAAAAAACTTCAACAAATCATAGACTTTTCAAATGTTAATTGAACAGGATGTGTAAAAACACAAAGATCTATTTCAAGATAACATTTCTTAATTGACAATTTTTTAATCTTATGGCATACTAAAAAAAACAATTAGTTGTATCAAGATCCTCTTTTGAAGTCGAGTATCGAACACTTGCAACTGCCACTTATGTATTGCAATTGCAAGTTTATCAACTCAATGATCTCCAAGTCAAATGACACAAACCTCCTATCTTATATTATGACAACCTTAGTGTTATACATATTTAAGTCAACTATGTGTTTTTTGAGCCAACAAAACACTTAGAAACTGATTGTCACATTGTTCGTAAAAAGTAACATGTCAATATCTTCAAGCTACTTAATCATTAGTTGACTTCTTCACCAAGCCTCATCCAATTCAACTTCTTTTATCTAAATTAGGAATGATTAATATCTACCATCCAACTTGTGGATGGATATCACACCACACATAGGTTTCCATATAGTAACAAGTTAGTTACATAGGAGTTTGTTACAGATAACGATATTGTATAGCAGTCCAACAACTAATTGTATATCACACTACACATAGCATTCCCATAGGAGTATGTTACTGATAATGATATTGTATATCACACCACACATAGCTTTCTTACATATGAGTTTGTTAGAGATAATGATACTATAGAAGTCCCACAACATAACTAACAACCACATACCTTACTACTTATGTAATCATGTTCATCATTTCTCAATTAACGAAGACTGTTTATATTTCCGTATCATTAGATATTTAAGGAATTAAACAATAAACAGCTTGAAAATTTGAACATTGCTTTCAACATAATACGAACAATATCTCAAGTTTTTCGATGTCTTAGATTATTTGCAATTTAATCAAGACAAAAAATAAAGATCTATTTAATTACGGTTTAATTGAGATAAATATTATATAATGCTCTTAATAAATTTTAAGTTATATGTAAGAGCATCTTTAATGGGAGCAACTAAATTGGATGAACTAAGTTATTTTATGTGGGTTCAAATCGACATGAAGGATTTAAGCAATCCAAAATTGAATTAAGAAGTTTTTACTTCAATAGTAATTGTTTATAAGGAATTAAAATTTGATATTAAATGGTTAATAAAAATCTATTATTTATGTTAAATAATTAATAAAAATTTATTATTTATGTTAAATAATAAGTTAGAGTACGTTGCCTGCGCACGTAAACTAGTTTTAGAGCATCTCATATGTCATGTCAGCTCTACTGTAATGCAAATTCTTTATTACTAACATAAGTTATACAAAATTTTAATTTAACAACTATGCGTTAAAGTACTCTGTCTTATATATTAAGACGACGGTTAATATCATAGGTCATTTCAAATAAAAGCGTGATAAATTCTCCTTCAATTTTTAAGTTTAATTATCTCTTTAATTCTGATGTGTATTCACTCAATTGATTCATGTTATCATTCATTTGAAAGCATGCCAGCAGTCATCCATTGAACGTGTCTCGTGCATTTATATACCACATCCTCTTCAACCACGAATGTCACAAAGATGATGCAATCATGCTTTAATTTATATAAGTTTTATTATTAGCTATCATCTATATATGCATTTACGTGTCACACCAAATGCATTAGTATATTACGTGTACCTATAGAACAAAATACGTATTTCATTTATCATCTTTATTAATAAACAAGTACCAAATCAGATATTAATATCCATATTTAAGTAGAAAAAATCAAATGCCATTTCATCTAACCCACTTCTTTGATTGTCCAATTTTAGATGTATATGATAATAGCATGCCGATAGGTTAACCAATAACCATGCAAATACGGATTAAACACCATCCATGTGACTTTGCTTTTTCATTCATAGTTTTAGTTTAAAGTATTCATGATAGAAGAAAAATAATTATAAAAAATGTGCCAATGACTATATAACAAATTGGAAGGTATATATTAATGAGTTGCTAAGTGGGAAATGCAATACATTGTTTTGATTAATAATAAAGTATATATAGTTGATTTAAAATGTGACCTATAGAAATATGAGTTCTTATATTGCTATACAGATTGACAATGATCTTCTCCAATGTTGAAAATGAGCACTAAGAAGATTTTATAGTAATATATGTACACTTAGGATACCTTAGTTTAATGTAAACTTCTTATCTTATTAAATTGATTAAGTGAAATATTTGCTAACAATGACTCTTATGAAAGGATAGAGCCATCTAATCATAAATATATAGAAGAGGAAAACAAGTCTAAAGGGTCATTTTTGTTGAAAAATATATAGACTTTATTTGGTATGCTCTATATCAAGTAAAGGTTTAATCGTTATATTAGAATTTGAATAATGCTATGAAGTGGGAATGAAAACGAATCAATTTATATATAACACTCATATTTTTAAAGGATAAATTTTGTCGGATTTTCACACTCAAAACAGATAATATTTTGCAAATGCAGTTAAGGGTGGCAAACGAGTATCTCTGCTCCGTTTAAGTCTGCCTTCCAAAAGTTCACAAATAAACAGGACGGGGTGAAACTGTGATCCGGGTCTAAAATCTAAATTTATTCCGTAAAAAATAAGAGCGAGGAATGAAAAGCTCGCGGACACTGAACTTTTTAAATCTAAAAACACAAAGATTTATATAAATTAATATTCGTGCCAACAAAATCCTGCGAAAAAAATACGGCGGGACGAGAAGTCTAAACTCTTATTCCGTCCTGCACTGAAGTGTGAGTAAAATGGGTATGACCAAAGAGTCGGACCCATTTTATCTCCCTTAAATGCAATGCAGTGCAATTGACATCACGGAATTTTGTTAACTCTTGCAATTTAATCAAAATGATCTTGTAATTAGAGATCAATGTAGTAATATTATTAGTGGCACTAATAATGATCAAAATATTAACTTTTGAAAATAGATCATGGAAACCACATCTTTATATATATGATAAATAAAGAAAGTGGGAACAATAATTTTTTTATTTAATACAAAAAGTTATTAGTTTTACTACAAGGTGTATAGCCATATATATGGTTGGCCAAAACCATACCAATATGAATAGAATAGAAAATACTCATTTCCTAGTTCATAGTTCCATTTTTTTAAAGCTAGCAAGGAAAATGTATACCATGTTCATAAACCTTATCTATGTGAGAAGAATCTTATCAATTATTTAAAAGAAGATTCTCTATATACAATACTAACTCAAAAGATTCTCCAAATACAATACTAACTCAAAAGATTCTCTTTACTCTATATGGTTTCCCAAGGCACATTGACCTTGTACTTGTCGAAGTTAATGTTCTTAAACACACTGACATTGAAGTGAATGCCTCCACCCACTAAGTGTTTTTCTGTCCTTAAGTAATGGGCAATTTTTGTCCTTAAACTTAACATTCACCAAAGGCCATTCCTACACAATTCCATTAACATAAAAAATGTATTATTTTTAGGAAGATATGATATTGTCTTAGTGGAAACAACATAATTATTCCAATCCAACGTCATCCACACTGAAAATAAGTGTTAAATAATTTGCATCCACAATTACAGTCCCACTAAATCATCTTTTTCTCTATTGCACTGTACATAACTACTCTTCAATATTCCAAGATCCTCTTAAGTCTCTTCTTAGTTTCTATTTGTGGTTGCAAATTTGGTGTATGAATGGTGAAGAATGTGTCCACGTTCATGGTGTCTGTGGATTGGAAACTTGGCACTACAACTGGTTAAATGGGTTGGGTGGATAGATCACCAATAAAAAGGAGACATGATTTTCATCCTAGCTATTTAATTTTAGAATGGATAGAAGGGTTAATCTGTTAGAAAATAAAGAGTTATTCTTGGTAAAAGTGATGGATTGAATAATGAAATCCTCCAAGAAATAATATTTAAAAATTATCAAAATCAAAATATATATATATATATATATATATATATATATATATATATATATATATATATATATATATATATATATATATATATATATATATATATATATATATATATATATATATATATATATATATATATAAAATTTCTGAGTCGATCATATCGACCCTGGCCGACCACTAAGGAGTAATTTCACTTATTCTATAACCTTCTCAACACGCGAGAATGACTATATATATATATATATATATATATATATATATATATATATATATATATATATATATATATATATATATATATATATATATATATATATATATATATATATATATATATATATATATATATATATATATATATATATATATATATATATATATATATATATATATATATATATATATATATATATATATATATATATATATATATATATATATATATATATATAGAAGGCGTCAATTCAAATAACAAGTTTCAAACACAATTTGAATTCACACTTCTTCCTCACATACTGACGTGAGCGTTGGAGTGTTAACCTTGCAAGTCAATCTTCTATTCACAGGGCAGGAAGCACAAAACCACCATTACTTTTGATCCTCAACATATTTCTGCTTCCAATATGGAACAGTGACGTCATATGTGGAACTCTAAATCGGCTTTTGATTCTTGTGTTTTCCACAATTCACGACCGCTCTTCGATTCACCAATTCGTAACCTTCTCAAGTCACTTAACCAAGAGCCTTTGAAATCGAACGCAAAGATCCACCGCATCCGATCTGATCATACATCACTTCAACTTGGATTTCCTAAATTCCTATATCTCTAACTCTTACACTTTTAAGAAGCCGCTACTGTGGCCGCCGCTTAAGTAACTGTTAATCAATCACCTCCACCTCCTAAGTGAAACATTGCAAATTCTAGAGAAGAAGTTTTGTTAGATCCAAATTTGATTCAGATTCCTTAGATAGCTGGATCTATTCAATCTCCTTTGGTCGTTCCTCCAATTTCACCTCTAGTTACTACGAGCTAACCTTGGAGTGCAAGGCGCTAACGATCTGTTGAATAACATGTATAACATCGTTTGACAGCAAAACTCATAAGCTATATAAGAAATGTTACTTTGACTTGAATAAAGCCTTCATAACATGCTACAACGAGGGAACATCATTCAAGAGGCCATATCCAGAAGGACTCAAGCATTCGGTCCAAAGCCGACCGCAATGATAAGAGATGAAGCTACTCAATATTAAAATTACCATAAGAGCAGAAAACATCATAGTCTTTCCCAAAGTCCTAAGGGAGACCGAGGCATTCATACTCCTCCCTTAGATCAAGTAGAAAACTAGATGTTGAAGGTTCAACTAAAGCTTTTATTGTGCTCTGGGATTTTGGAAAACAAATACCAAAATCCATAAAGAAGTCGCCCAAGCCAGGAGAGTACGATGGAAAGGGAGATCCCGACCAGTACATACAATTCGTAAATGACTGGATGAACTATTTTAGCGCTAATGAAACATCTAAATGCAAGTTATTTGCATTAACCCTGGTCTGCCTGGCCTGGTTATGATGAAATGGTCTTCCATACGGGAGCATTAAATCGTGTAATGATTTTTGTGTGTGGTTCTATATACATTTCACTCCCTAGAAGATACACTTGGTGTCTGTAGTTTCCTTGAGCAGAATCGTTCTAGGGAAGAATGAAAGTTTGTGGTCTTATAGTAACAGTTTCATACAGGTTTCTATTGAGGCGAAAGAAGCAAAAAAGGGCCTGAAGTGTTGGATCTTTTAGAATGACTTTCTGTAGGATCACCATTTCTAGAAGAAGATCAGAAGAAAGAAGGTCAGAACCACTCAAGATATGTTGAGCATGGCTTAGTCATACATGATTTTGGATGAGAAAATGAACACATACTTGGATAACCCCTATCTTTTCTTACACTAATTCCAGCCGCCTGACAGGGAAGGAGTCCCACGGCAGAGGGACGACTCACATCGAGGTACGCCAGGCCGATGCGAGAATTACAAACCTTTGAACATATCTAGAGAAAATATTTACTAATATTGTGCCAACACAGAGTTCAAAAATGGGGGAATCTGACCCCTTTACCCTATTGGAGAGACAATCGCGCAGACAAGTTAAAGTACCAATGTTTTCATTAAATTCATGGCCATAAAACTAACGAGTGCATCCAGTTGAAGGATGTCATTATAACACTGATCGAGAGGGTCAGTTGGCCGAGTATGCGAATGGGGGAAAAGTAGACCATGAATAGCCTCCTAAAGGGAAATCCCCCTCGAAGACTACAAATGTCGGGACCAGTGGTGAGAGTTGGGAGGCTAGCAAAGTCAAGCCCCCATATATCACCGCCATTATAGGAGGAGTACCCCCGAGAAAACCTTACGTTTAAGGGAACAATGAAGAGGAAAATCGCTGAGATGTTCGCCGTCCAAAATAATTTGAAGCTTCCCTCTAAAAACTCTTGACCGACCTACTTTTGGATTTCGAGACTCTGAGAAGGTGGGAAGTGTCCCTAATAAAATTTTTTCTCTGGTAATTACTGTCACATTTGGGAAGTTTGATGTCTCCAGAATCCTTATTAACGGTGGAAGCTCTTGTGAGATCATGTACTCCAAGCTGTTTGAGAAAATATGTCTCTAAAGAGGAAGCTTATGGTCATATGAAGGCTTGGATTTGTGGACATTCCATGGGAAGAGAACTCATACTTGAGGGTAAGTCGAGTTTTGTTTTCAGTGGGTGAAGGCAAGGATTCCTGAACAGTTGGTTTGCAATTCCTCGTTTTTCCATGCAGGGGTGTCTACAATAACATCTTGGGAAGATCATTTGTAGCCATGTTAGAAGTTGTAGCTACATCGGTCTATCTCAAGCTCAAATACTATAACCTACATGGAGAACTGTTCATCATCAACTCTAATCTCAAAGGAGCAAAAAGAATCTACCAAGCACTTCAGCAAGACCAAGGAGAGGGCCTGGCCATAGAGATCAACGTGGAGTTTGTGACACACTTATTCTACCCCATAGATATCACGACAAAATAACACGAATTTCAGAGTAAAATATTAACTTTCATTAAAAAGCCACAAAAGGGCATACATTTCTCAATGTCAACAAAATTGGTCAATACTCCGTAAAACACGGGTTTTCTCAAAATACATCAAAACATGATATACATCGAAACTCAAAACATAACTCAATGTTTTCCTCATAAGGGAACATCAGTAAAATAACCCAATGATATGCAATCAACTAAAAGAACCCAACCTGATGTTACATATCAGAGAAAGACGCTATAAATTAACCATAAAGGCTAACGACTCTAAAACTCCAAAATACTCATCGACGGCGTCCACGGCTAAACTTGCTCATCTGCACGTTACCCACGTGGAGGTAACATTCAAACAGGCAGGGTGAGTAGGACAATTCATAATAATTAATGTATAACAATTAATGCATAAACGACATATTACTCATAATTATATTCAACACATTTATATCCTTCAAATATGCCTCAAAGGCCACCACGTCATAATTTATACACAAAGGCTCATAAATGCAAATGCAACATAGACTCAATCCATGTGGTACCAATCATCACAACGCGATGGACACTGGGCCATCAACCCTCCATAGATCCCCATCAATAGGATCGAGGCACATCAAAATACTTCACATCCACACAGTGGGATTGAAGCCAAAGTAATCGAGGTCCTCAACCAAAGTCCGGATGCACATGAATGCATGATGCACACTTCAAATATCATCCTCATAATAACACCATGGTGCATCATCATTCATCATATTCATCATGTCATCACATCACATCATATTAATTCATCATATTAATCTTCATACAACATATCATCATAATTCACCATATTAATCATCATACAACAATTCATAATTCATCATATTAATCCTCATACAACATATCATCATAATTCATCATACTAATCAATCTCACACATCATGTCATCATATAATCACGCATAAATCACATACTAGCTCATAGTCATATCATCTCATATTATCCCATATTAATTCATCAAATTATACTCACGGTAATCCTCACACTATCGCCTATCAATCCCGTAAACTTCACAGTTCTACTCATGTTAATTCGTCATATTATCACATAGTATTCACATATTAGTCCCTAATATCATCTCACGTTGCCTCATACTAATTTATCACAATTACACTCACGGTAATTCTCATACTATCACTTATTACTCACGCAACCTCACGGTCATACTCATAGTAACTCATCACAAGAATCTGTTGGATAGACAGTGGTTAAGTGTCGGGTTTTTGTTATCGTCTCCACAGGGAATATGAGATATTGTCGCAGTTTGACAGTTATCGAGTTCTTAACTTTTTAGTAACGAAAGGGGTTTGGTTTTTAGTAACGGTATCTTTGCATAAAAAGTATTGAATCGCGGTAAAAGATTGATTTTACGATTTAATAAAGATTGCCAAAGTTAGGGTTCGGTAATCACTTTGCTTGTATATGTCCGATCAACAATAAGCATAAACTTCTTCAGATGATAAACAGATTCACAACATCCTCCCAATGTGATTATCTCTAACTCACATTGTGATTTTTCTCATTTTGATCCATTGTTGATTTCTCACACAATCTATCAAAATGACAACATTTAGGTTTAACATTTTTCGTGAACAACCACATTCAAAACTATCTCTAGCTTAAGAAAATAGAAGGATGAAAACCTAGGTCAAGAGTTGGAAAATATCTTTCGATCATAAACCAACACAAAGAGTTAAAGATAAAGCAAGGTTTTCACCATATATTCATCATCCAAGAGTTTACAAATGAAGATCCTCCATATACTTACAAAGCTCAATGATCACCTACTTCTAACCTTGACAAAATGAAGAACTTAGCTACTCATTTTCATGGTAGCTTGCAAAAGAAGATTCGGAAGAAGGGTGATGAACATCCGAGTCAAAGAATCCAACTTGGATGAGAATCCACCTTCTTTTTGTGGATTAATGTTTGGAAATGAAGAAAATAAGAGGTAGAGTGTTTCTAGGTCACAAAATCTCTTATGCAGCAAAACAAAGTAAAAAATGATATCTTGTTCAAAAAGTACAAAGGCTATATATAGAAAAAGTTGTTGTCCTGTCACGCTCGCAACTTCATTCGCCTAGCGAGCTAACAGCGAACGTTTGCTACAGCTTTGCTTAGCGAACATGCTAGCGAGGGCTGAGGAAAAGATTCTGGAATGCTTCGCTACTTGCTCGCTAGGTGTTCGTCTAGCGAGTTCTTTGCCACCTGCCTCGCTGCCAGCGAATAATGCATTTTTGGTTCGGCCCAAGTCTGGGAGTGTTCGCTAGCAGCTCGCTGGATGCTCGCCTAGCGAACAACTCGCTGCAACACTCGCCAGATGTTCGCCTAGCGAACATGCTTTTGCTCTTGAACTTTCTTGATTCCTTTGTCAACTTTCTTGTGTCTTCAATTTTTGCTCATTCATGCTCAAATACTGCACAATAACACACAAATTAAAAGGAACAAGAGCATTTCACGATATATCGCATATCAACAAAAACAAGGCGGTTTTGAACCGAAATTGCACAAAAAGAAGCGGAAGATGCCCACATTTGATAGCTCAAATAAGCACAATTGGGCATCTAACAACTCTCCCCAACTAGAATCTTGCTTGCCCTCAAGCAAAGTATGCCTCTCGCAGAACAAGAGTATTCGCTTAAAGAAAAAGGTATTTCCGAACTTGGATCAAATGGCTCAAACACAAACAACTCAACTAGATACAAGTCTCCAATGGTTAGAACAACACAATGCACAAAAACTAAAATCTTAAAGCAATGCAAAACATGTATCAATCAACAACAACGATATCCTGAATGAATCACTCTATCACTCCTCTTCGAATAAGGATTGAAGAGATCACGCGCTTACAACCGCGGGTGCAATCTCACTCTCCAACAAACAATGCCAAACTCAATTCAATTCATACAATGTCTAACAATTACAAATGAAAATGCGGAAGCACAAAGATCACTAAGGTTTTTTCCGGTTGTAGCTTGGTCAGGTTAACAAACAAGGGGCATATCTAAAGCCATTGAAAACGAAGTTGCCGATGCAAAAGAGACATTCACTGTACAATTATTCACACATCTCAACTTCATCTTACTTATTTCTCATTTGAAACCTTCACAACTCTTATTCCACAACTCAATAATTTTTTTCTCAATATTTTTCTTCCAAGCAAGCATTCATTTTCATTCTTTTCTTTTGATTATATTTTTTTTTCTTCACACCGTATTTACAAAACAAGTGTTTCTCTTTTCTTTTTTTTTTTAAATTTCTTTTCGATGCTTGCTTGGTTTTTCTAGAGTTGTGATAAACTACCAACTTACAATTTCTTTCTCCCCAACTTATCTTCTACTTCCTTCTTAAGTGAATGCTCTCTACTTTTGACGGCAAAAGAAAAATAATCATAAATTTGCAGATTTTCAAGAAAAAGATTTTTGAAATCTTGCTTTGTTTTAAGCTGAGCTTCAATAGTTTAGGCTCAAGGGGGGTTAACAAATACTCACTGCTCACGGGTAGCTTGTATATGGAACTGGTTGTGCTCTAAAGAAACAAGTGCCTTGATCATTTCTAATTGCTTCCACAAGTTCACAATAATAAAAGACAAAGCATGAACAAAACGAATCAACACAGTTCATTAGAATCCAACATTTATTTGAACAATGGAGGTTTCCTCACAATTTGTGGTCTTAAGTAATAAGTGAATTATTCATTCAATCATGTTGCAAAAAGAACAATATTCAATTACAACAAGAATAAAGTTCTTCATGCATTCTAAAGTTCTAACCGAAGGTAACCATGTACCTTAGTCGTATTCGCTTGTTTATTTTTATCATTGCCATCCAAGCTCGGATGCACCTTCATTGGATACTTCTTTTAGAGAGCAACCAATCTAGAAGGTTTTGACACCCAGCAACCACAAAAATCATTAAACTGAATAATTTAAAATAAACACAATAATTTAAACAAAGCATTAACCAATAAACTAAAAATAGTGTGCACGGGGGACTGAACACCCCAAAAGTACAACCACAATAATGAAATCAAACAGAAATATCCGACAATAAAACAAAATACAATACTAAAACTGAAAAGAAAACAACTCAGACCTCCTCGGACTCAGACTCCTCCTCAGAATCGTCATCATCATAATCCTCCTCTCCATCAACATCATCAGTCTCATCCTCATCGTCAGCATTATCATCAACAACAGGACCACCAGCACCCGCCCCCTCTCCAAAAACAGGCCTGTCCACAGGCCTGTTCGCGTGCTGCAAGAACTGCTCACGCGTCATCAAGGGACGCTCAATGGAGAGGTCTCGGATCTGGAGCTGCAAGACCTGCATAGAATCATGGATATCCATCATAGCCCGTTGTGATGCCGCCATCCAATCCCAATTATAGTTGCACACTGCTTGCTGAAAAGGGTCGAACCCTTGAGAAGAAACACCGGAACCATCAGTAGTTCTGGCACCAGCAGCTGCACCACACCTGTAGTTCCTAGACCTACAGTACTTGTCCACATACTTATCATCAATGGGGGCTGGGATCTTTACCAAACTGGGGGAAGGAATCTTCATCCGCGACTGAGTGCATAAGGCCATAATGAGGCAGGGAAAAGCAAGGGGGCAGTTAACACGTGACCCCGACTTAAGACCACTCTCAACAATGGACTTCATCTCATTAGAAATAATCCTGGCCACATCAATTTGGACGTTGGTGAGAATGCTATGGACAAGGTGTGCCACTGGGATCGACACGGTAGATGTGTGGGATTTTGGCATGATGTTTGTAAGGACCAGAAGTAAAATCAATTGAGCTAAAGGAATCATGTCCTCCCTATGATATCTCAAAGGGTTACCAACTTGGTTTAGCTCAACCGATTTCCCTTCTATCAGCAGGGCAACGGATATGGTATCGGTGTCTCTATGCAACCTCAGGTCTCGGGTATACCTGTCCAATTCATTGGCTCCCAGAATAAGTGGTTCACCTAGCACTCTGTTGATGGAATCCCTGTTGAAGGTCACCTAACGGCCCATCACTCTTGTAGGCCATGGGAAGGGTTCGTCATCATTTGGCAGCGCGTTCGCGTAGAACTCGCGCACCATGTCTATGTTGTAGTTCTCGAGAGGGGAAACCAATCTGGCCCACCGCTTACTGTTGATCAGCCCAAGAAAAGTGTTGTACTCGCCTTGAGGGTCTATGATGAACCTCTTCTCAGGGAGGATCTTCCTTTTCTGCAGCGTCCCAAAGCGTACAACTTGCTTTGCCCCTATGAACTTTTCTGTGTCGAATTGAATCGGGACCGTACGGGAGGTGCTGGCAACCTTTCTTTTCTTGCTGTGACTACCTGAGGCCATCTGCAAAACAAACATAGAAGACACCAACAAACAGTAGGACAAGATCATCAGTAATCAAAAATAAAAACAAAGTTCTGTCACGCTTGCTGGCTTGCTTTCCTAGCGAACCCATAGCGAATGCTCGCTACTGACTCGCCTAGCGAACGAGCTAGCGAGCGCTGCGAAAATGCTAAAATCAGCCACTGTTTTGGACCCTAACATCCAAAATCCCAAATTCGATGAAAACAATTCAAGAACTACATGATTGAACATGAATGGAATCGTTCTTGGTAAACATGAAAACCTAAAGTTTCACAAATCTCTAACTATCAAAATCTACCTAAACCCTAATGTTCCTACTATTACAAAAATGGAGAACAAAAAGAGAAGAGATTGCTCAAATCTTACTGTAGCAGAGAGATTAGTGAACACGAATTAGGGCTTGCAAGGAGTAGAGAGGAGAGCTATGGTGCTTTGTGTTTTGCAGTGAAAGTGTGAAAGTGAGAGTGAGTGGGAAAGACTTAGTTTCAAAAGAAAAACTGATTTTGGCCCTACAAGAGTGGCCCACTAATAACTAAAAGTGCCAGATACGTGCCCATTCGCCTAGCGAACAGGTAGCGAAGGCTCGCTGTATGCTCGCCTAGCAAACGTGCTAGCGAGCATGACAGAATTTTGAAAAAAAATCAGGACAGCAGCCAAAGGTCAAATTCAGCATGCTTCCTCATGTAGATTCCCACAAAACACACTCAATAAACAGCAAATACTTACAATGTTGAGGTGCCTCTCAACAAGCGCTTGTTTAACGTCGGATAAGCTCGGAGGTCCAATATGCTCACACCGAAACATCCAGAAGAAAGGCACAACTGTCTCGATCAATTAGGCCGCCAAGATACACCTTTAAACGTTGGCCATTTACTATCCAACTGTCCTTCTTTGCCAAGTCTTCAATCACAACAGCCCAAAAAATTTTCACCTCTTTTACACGAAATGGCCCGGACCATTTTGACTTCAATTTTCCAAGAAAAACTCTCAACCTGGAATTAAACAACAACACCAACTTCCCGGGCACAAATTCTTTTTTCCGGAGCTTTTTGTCATGATATTCTTTAACTTTTTCTTTGTACAACCAACTTGAGTGATATGCGGCATTGCGCATCTCTTCCAACTCAAGCAGTTGTACCTTTCTTTTTTCACCGGCTAACTCATCATCAAAGTTCAAAAATTTTAAAGCCCATAAGATTTTGTGCTCCATTTCGACCGGCAAATGGCAAGTTTTACCAAAAACCAGTTGAAATGGAGTTAGCCCAATTGGAGCTTTATAAGCAGTGCGGTATGCCCATAAAGCTTCATCCAATTTTTGCGACCAATCTTTTCTCGAGTTAGACATGGTTTTTTCAAGTATTCTCTTGATCTCCCGATTAGAGACCTCAGCTTGACCATTTTCCTGTGGGTGTTACGGAGTTGCCACTCTGTACTACACCGTAATGTTGCAAAACGTTTTTCAACGGTGCATTACAAAAGTGTGACCCTCCGTCACTGATCAACACACAGGGGGTTCCGAAACGGGAAAAGATGTTTTTCTTTAAAAAATTTATGACCGTTTTAGAATCTGCCCGAGGTGAGGCAATCGCCTCAACCCACTTTGATACGTAGTCAACTGCAACCAGCAAGTATTCATTTCCAAAAGAGGGTGGGAATGGTCCGACAAAATTGATACCCCAACAATCAAATAATTCAACCTCTTGGATGTTTTGGAGAGGCATCTCGTCTCTCTTACCTATCCCACCACTTCGTTGGCAACTGTCACAACTTTGCGCATGGGAATTTGCGTCTTTAAAAATAGAAGGCCAATAAAATCCTGATTGAAGGACTTTATTTGTCGTTCTTGCCGCATTGAAATGTCTGCGATAAGGCGAGTTGTGACAATGCCATAGAATACTTTACTCTTCATCGGTGGTAACACACCTTCTCAAAATGTTATCACCATCCAACTTAAACAAGTATGGGTCATCCCACACATAATACTTACAATCCGAGATGAATTTCCTTTTTTGGTTCGGAGTTAGGTCTGGCGGCACAAAACCACTCACCTTGTGGTTTGCAAAGTCTACAAACCATGGCCTAACTTGAACTTTAAAAAGTTTTTCATCGGGAAATTCTTCTCGGATTTCCTTTTCAAAAGATGTAACCTCCACATTCACAAGGCGAGATAAATGATCCGCCACCAAATTTTCTGATCCTTTCTTGTCCTTAATTTCTATATCAAATTCTTGTAACAAGAGGATCCAACGGATGAGCCTTTGCTTCGAATTTGGTTTGGTGAGCAGATATTTAATCGCCGCATGGTCGGTATACACAATCACTTTAGAACCAATAAGATAAGACCGAAATTTTTCTAGCGCATACACTAACGCAAGTAGCTCTTTTTCGGCGGTAGCATAATTAATTTGTGCCTCATTTAAAACCTTACTTGCGTAGTGTATAGCATGAAAAAAATTTTCTTTCCTTTGTCCCAATACCGCTCCAATAGCATAGTCGCTCGCATCACACATTAGTTCAAAATTCAAATTCCAATTCGGAGCGACTATAATTGGAGCGGTAACAAGTTTTTCCTTCAAAATTTTAAAAGCATGTAAACAATCTTCAGTTAAGAGAAATACCTGGTCTTTGGCGAGCAAATTACTCAAAGGCCTAGCTACCTTTGAGAAGTCTTTGATAAATCGCCGGTAAAAACGGACATGTCCAAGGAAGCTTCGGATTCCCTTCAGATTAACCGGAGGAGGAAACTTTGCAATCACGTCAACTTTCGCTCGATCCACTTCAAGCCCTTTTGAAGAAACTTTGTGTCCGAGCACTATCCCCTCAGTTACCATAAAGTGGCATTTCTCCCAATTAAGCACAAGATTTGTTTTCACACACCGTTCAAGCACCGTTTCCAAATTTTCCAAGCATAAACCAAAAGAACTTCCAAACACGGAGAAGTCATCCATGAACACTTCCATCGTTTTCTCGATCAAGTTGGCAAAAATGGCTTTCACACATCTTTGGAAAGTCGCTTGTGTGTTGCATAACCCAAAGGGCATTTTTCTATATGCAAAAATTCCAAACGGACATGTGAAAGTCGTCTTTTCGTGATCGGTCGGGTCAACCGCAATTTGGTTGTACCCGGAATAGCCATCAAGGAAACAATAGTATTTTTGGCCCAAAAGTATTTCCAACATTTGGTGCATGAACGGAAGTGGAAAATGGTCTTTTCGAGTTGCGATATTCAACCACCTATAATCAATACACATTCTCCACCCCGTTGCCACCTTCGTCGGTATCAATTCATCTTTTTCATTTCGAATGACGGTCATTCCACCCTTTTTCGGAACCACATGCACGGGACTCACCCAAGGACTATCCGAAATTGGGTAGATCATTCCCGCATCCAAAAGCTTGACAACTTCTTTCCGAACAACCTCCTTCATCGTAGGATTCAAGCGGCGTTGAGGTTGAGCTACCGGCTTAAAATCCTCTTCCATTAAAATCTTGTGCATACAATAAGAAGGACTAATTCCTTTAAGATCGGAAAGAGTCCACCCCATTGCTTCTTTATTCTTTTTCAACACATCAATTAAACGAGATTCTTCATTTTCAGACAAAAGGTTACTTATGATAACCGACTTCTCTTTGGTTTCATCAAGGAATGCATACTTCAAGTTCGAAGGTAGCATTTTCAATTCAATGGGTGGTTTTTCTTCATGGATCTTCTTTTTCAACACTTCCTCTTCAACTTCCCATGGTTGCAACTCTTTAAAATTATCAAGTTCTCATAAACATTCCTCAAGAGCTTGCTCTTCTTCAATGGTGAAAACGTCAAAAGAGTCATCAAGGGCTAATTCCACAGGTGAGGTCACATGAATATGCTTAGATACTTCCAATGTTGCTTCTTCAACCACATCAATTCGGAAACTATCACGATTATCTTTTGAATGCTTCATAGCTTCAAAAAGATCAAAAGTGACTTCTTTATTTTGTACTCGCACTTTCATCAAACCGTCATCAACATCAATCATCATTCGAGCGGTTTTCATGAAAGGTCGGCCTAAGATTAGCGGAGCATTATCATCCTCTTCCATGTTAATCACAATGGAATTAACCGGAAAGAAGAATTTGTCGATTTTAACCAATACATCTTGAGCTAACCCATGAGGATGGGTAGTCGACTTATCGACCAATTGCAACATCATCCGTATGGCTTTCATTTCAATGTTGCCAAGAATTTTCACAATAGACAAATGTATTAAATTAATGCTTGACCCCAAATCAATTAACCCTTTCCCGACATATTCATCACTGATAGTAACCGGAAAAGTAACTCTTCCCGGATCCACTTCTTTTCTCGGAAGAGTCCTTTGGATGATGGCACTAACACTAGCATCAAGAACAATTGTTTCCGGCTCCGTATACCTCCGCTTTTTAGTTAGTATGTCTTTCATGAACTTAGCATACTTTGACATTTGTTCCAAAGCTTCGGCAAACGGTATGTTTATTTGAAGTTGTTTAAAAATATCCATGAACCAGGCGTAATGCCGTTCATTTTCTCTCTGAGATGGAGCATGCAGATATGGTAAGTTTTGGACCGGAGTAGTGCTCACTACCTCCTTTCCTCTAGACGCTCTAGAATTCCTCTCTTTTTTCTTCTTCACTTCCTCCATCATGACTTTTTTACTTGTATTATTTTCAACTTCTACACTTGTTTTATTTTCAACTTCACCATTTTTCTCATTCTTTTCAACTTCACCATTTTTCTTATTCTTTTCAACTTCATCCTCACTCAATATTTCTTCCTCAACTCTACCATCAAGTTCATCATCAATTTTTTTCTTCTCATCATTTTTCTTTACCTCTCTTTTTTCACTCTCGTCAACCAACTCTTTTCCACTTCTCGTCTTTATTGCCTTACAATGCTCCTTAGGATTTGTTTGCGTGTTTGCCGAGAAAGATGGTCCGGATTGTTGTTCCGCTAATTGCTTAGCAAGTTGACCAACTTGAGTCTCAAGATTTTTGATTGCCGCGTTGTTGCTTTTTTGATTAGCCATTGACATTTGCATAAATTGCATCAATGTCTCTTCCAACTTTGAAGTTACGACCGACGGTTGTTGAGGTTGATAAGGATTTTGACGGTTAGAAGAACCACCCCCATAACCTTAGTTATGTTTATAGTTACCTCTTGGTTGGTACCCTTGATTTTCTTGATAGTTTTGTTGTTGTTGATTGTGAGATTGTTGTTGATACAGTGGTTGTTGTTGCCTTGGTTGGTAATCTCTTTGATTTGCCATGTAATTCACATCTTCAAACCAGGGAGGTGGACAAAATCCAGTATCATGTTCACCTTTGCAAAGTTCACAACAAGCTATTTGTTTAGCTTTTGAAGGCTCTTTCAACTCTTTTATTTGTTAAGTTAAGAGTTCCACTTGTTATGAAATGAGTTTGTTTTGGGCGAGAATAGCATCATTTGTCCCTAACTCGAGCACACCCAGTTTTCTTTGAGTCACTCCACGGTTATGATTCCCTTGATGATTATTAAGTGCCATCTTATCAATAATTGCAATTGCATCATCTACACTTTTTGACATCAAAAAACCTCTCGCCGTAGCATCCAATAAGGTCTTGTGAACTGAAAGGAGTCCATTGCGGAAAATATGAACTTGAGTGAGCTCGTCGAAACCGTGTCCCTTGCACTTTCTTAACATAGATTTGTATCGCTCCCAAGCTTTGTTTAGTGATTCACTAGCTCCTTGAGAAAATACCGTAATCGCAGTTTTAGCCTCCATGAATCGGTTATATGGAAAGAAACGTTCAAGAAACTTCTCTTCTAGAAAATTCCAATCCTTCATGATTGTTGTCGATTGATCAAGATACCACTCCTTCGCTTTCCAAATCAAGGAATGAGGAAATAGTCTCCTAAACAATGACTCTTCGTCAGCTTCTGTTGCTCCCGTTGCACCCGCAATCTCATTGAATTTTGTAAGATGGGTGAACGGATCCTCATGGTCTAGTCCCGTGAAAGGATTTTATAGACTAGAGCTAGGATTCCCGTTTTCATCTCAGCTTGTCTTCCATTTTGAAGATTCCGTTCAAACTGAGTTATATGTCTTGGATTGTTCGTGCATGGAGTGGAAACTGGAGGTGGTGGTGGAGGTGCTGCCATAATTGGTGTGAAATATGGTGATGGTGGTGTTGTAGAAGAACTTTTTCCTTGTTCTTTTCGTTGTTGAGCAAGTTGCCTCCTCCGTCTTGTTCTACTATTCAGTCTCCTTGCGGTTCTCTCGATCTCGGGATCAAAAAGAAGTTGGTCCTCAGGAATCTGTCCTCGCATAAAACAAAAGTTGCACACTAAATAAAACAAATTAACAAGCACAAGTCAAAATTTCAAGAGTTAACAATTCAACAACTATTGCGATGCTCACAATATCAATTTATATTCCCCAGCAGCGACGCCATTTTGTTGAACAGACAGTGGTTAAGTGTCGGGTTTTTGTTATCGTCTCCACAGGGAATATGAGATATTGCCGCAGTTCGACAGTTATCGAGTTCTTAACTTTTTAGTAACGAAAGGGGTTTGGTTTTTAGTAACGGTATCTTTGCATAAAAAGTACTGAACTGCGGTAAAAGATTGATTTTACGATTTAATAAAGATTGCCAAAGTTAGGGTTCGGTAATCACTTTGCTTGTCTATGTCCGATCAACAATAAGCATAAACTTCTTCAGATGATAAACAGATTCACAACATCCTCCCAATGTGATTATCTCTAACTCACATTGTGATTTTTCTCATTTTGATCCATTGTTGATTTCTCACACAATCTATCAAAATGACAATATTTAGGTTTAACATTTTTCGTGAACAACCACATTCAAAACTATCTCTAGCTTAAGAAAATAGAAGGATGAAAACCTAGGTCAAGAATTGGAAAATATCTTTCGATCATAAACCAACACAAAGAGTTAAAGATAAAGCAAGGTTTTCACCATATATTCATCATCCAAGAGTTTCCAAATGAAGATCCTCCATATACTTACAAAGCTCAATGATCACCTACTTCTAACCTTGACAAAATGAAGAACTTAGCTACTCATTTTCATGGTAGCTTGCAAAAGAAGATTCGGAAGAAGGGTGATGAACATCCGAGTCAAAGAATCCAACTTGGATGAGAATCCACCTTCTTTTTGTGGATTAATGTTTGGAAATGAAGAAAATAAGAGGTAGAGTGTTTCTAGGTCACAAAATCTCTTATGCAGCAAAACAAAGTAAAAAAATGATATCTTGTTCAAAAAGTACAAATGCTATATATAGAAAAAGTTGTTGTCCTGTCACGCTCGCAACTTCATTCGCCTAGCGAGCTAACAGCGAACATTTGCTACAGCTTTGCTTAGCGAACATGCTAGCGAGGGCTGAGGAAAAGATTCTGGAATGCTTCGCTACTTGCTCGCTAGGTGCTCGCCTAGCGAGTTCTTCGCCACCTGCCTCGCTGCCAGCGAATAATGCATTTTTGGTTCTGCCCAAGTATGGAAGTGTTCGCTAGCTGGTCGTTGGATGCTCGCCTAGCGAACAACTCGCTGCAACACTCGCCAGATGTTCGCCTAGCGAACATGCTTTTGCTCTTGAACTTTCTTGATTCCTTTGTCAACTTTCTTGTGTCTTCAATTTTTGCTCATTCATGCTCAAATACTGCACAATAACACACAAATTAAAAGGAACAAGAGCATTTCACGACATATCGCAGATCAACAAAAACAAGGCGGTTTTGAACCGAAATTGCACAAAAAGAAGCGGAAGATGCCCACATTTGATAGCTCAAATAAGCACAATTGGGCATCTAACAACTCTCCCCAACTAGAATCTTGCTTGCCCTCAAGCAAAGTATGCCTCTCGCAGAACAAGAGGATTCGCTTAAAGAAAAAGGTTTTTCCGAACTTGGATCAAATGGCTCAAACACAAACAACTCAACTAGATACAAGTCTCCAATGGTTAGAACAACACAATACACAAAAACTAAAATCTTAAAGCAATGCAAAACATGTATCAATCAACAACAACGATATCCTGAATGAATCACTCTATCACTCCTCTTCGAATAAGGATTGAAGAGATCACGCGTTTACAACCGCGGGTGCAATCTCACTCTCCAACAAACAATACCAAACTCAATTCAATTCATACAATGTCTAACAATTACAAATGAAAATGCGGAAGCACAAAGATCACTAAGGTCCTTTCCGGTTGTAGCTTGGTCAGGTTAACAAACAAGGGACATATCTAAAGCCATTGAAAACGAAGTTGCCGATGCAAAAGAGACATTCACTGTATAATTACTCACACATCTCAAAGGCGAGCTGGTAGCGAGCCTTCACTGGCTTGTTCGCTAGGCGAGTTGGTAGCGAGCCTTCACTAGCTTGTTCGCTAGGCGAGCCTATAGCGTACCTTTGCTGGCTTGTTCGCTAGGCGAACATAGCGATGACAGTAAAACCTACTACGCACTAGAACTGATTTGTAATCAAAAACTCATACGATCCACATACCCAATGCCTCTAAAACATCCCCGAGATATCTCTAAGGTCATACGGCAATAACGACATAACATCTATGGTTTATTAGGCCAATCTGGCAACATTTGCACAACCTAAAACACTATTTTCCTGCAATTGCTCTGAGTACATCAGAGTTACTTCACATTCGAATATTCCTAATCCTACAGGGTCAAACATATCACAATCCAAGGTTTTGGCCACGAAGGCCTAAGGTTTCCTTTCTCATGTTACATATCAAACAGTCCGATAAGGTTTCCTAAATTCATGTCAATATTCAGTGTTACATACCATTCCTCCTAACCTCAAAGCCTTATTATCAAATTCCCTATTTTCCCACAGTCAACCCAAAATATCTTAAATCATAACTTCACCATAAACACACCGAAAGGCATACATAGAAAATCATGAAATGCGATACTCCCCATACCTTAGTCGATTCACATCTTTCACAATTAATCTTTGGGATCTTTTGCTTCCAGCCTTTCCTTCAGAGCTCTGCCCACCAACTTTCACGTTAAACACAAAATGAAATCTAATTTCCTTTCAGAACTCAATTTTGTCTAACTTTGTCTAAATCTTCATAATGCCCAATTTACCCTTATTTCACTTATATTCATTTTAATCAATAATAATACTAATATTCTCATATAGTATACTATTAATTAAATAAATAGTCCAAAATGCATAATTCCCCAATAATTCCCAAAACCACCCAAAACACCAAAAATACGAATATTCTTAATTAAATAAATTAATTAAAATATTCCGATTAAATTCGGGGTGTTACAACTCTCCCCCACTTAAAAGAATTTTCGCCCTCGAAAATTACCTCGAGGAACAGAGTCGGATACGACTCCCTCAACGGATCTCCAAGTTCCCAATTCCAACTTTCTCCAGCTGGTCCTCCCAAACTACCTTCACCAAAGGAATCTCTTTACCTCGAAGTTGCTTCTCGTTCATCAACCTGAACTAGCAATGCCTCAACAGTCAAATTATCTCTCACTTGTACACCATCCATCCGAATAAATGCACTTCCTCAACTTAGGCACATGCCACATTATTTAAATTCACAAGCGATAGCGGTAAAACAGTCTAACATGCTACTTCTCTCACACTTCCGCTGCGCCATTTCCGATATAAATCAACAAAACACAGTGTGTGTGCTTCCGAGACTTCAAAGCTCGACCAACGCCAGTCACCATCGTAACTCTCAAAACACGTCTTTTCTTGGATCTTCTTGATCTTTTCAGTCGTCTCTTACACAATTCTCAGGTCCGGGCACAATACTCTCGCTTAAATCATATCAACACAAAGGAGTCCTACACCTTCTACCATACAAATCCTCATACGGTGTCATTCCGGTACTAGAATGCTAACTGTTATTGTAGGTAACTCAATCAACAATAATTAACCATCCCACGACCCACCTTGATCCAAGATACAAGCTCTCCACAAATCCTCTAAGGACTGGATAGTTCTCTCTATCCGTCCATCCCTCCACGGATGATAGGCAGAGTTCAACTTCAACATAGTATTAAAAGCGTCTGCAAACTCTCCCAAAAATCTCGATGAAAACTCAGATTCCCGTCTGACACAATATTCTACGACATCTCATACAACTTCACAACTTCATCGATATACATCTCAGCTAGCTTCAATATAGAATGATTAATCCTCAGTGGTAAGAAAAGAGCCAATCTAGTCAATCTATCCAAAATCACCCAATTAAAATCATATCCCTCCAATTCTTCAGAAAATCCAACACAAAATCCATGGAAATACTACCCGATTTCCACCCTGGAATATTCAACGGTTGCATCAGACCCAACGGTCTCTGATGTTTATTGTTCGACTTCCGACAAGTCTAACCAGCATATACAAACTTAACCACTTCTCTCTCCCTCTATGGCCATCAAAATAATTTCCTCAAATCCGGTTACATCTTCATAGCACCGGGATGGATACTCCATCCACCTCAATACTCTTATTCCACTCAATAATATCTAGAACACAAACTCTATCACAACATCTCATGATACCATTTCCATTAATCCGAAAATCAGCCCTTCGCCTTTAATTCATCAAATTCAACCAATCTACCAACTCAAACCAGTGTTCTGACCTTATCAAATCTCATCAAGAATACCACTAGTAAGGTCCAACACACTAAGCTTAACTTCATAAGAAGTCTCTTCACACACCAAACTCATATCACAAAATTGCTCAGTCAGTTCTAACTCTTTTCACCATCATCATCGATATATGCAAAGATTTCTAAATCAATGCATAAGCTACCACTTTTGCTTCACCCGAATGGTAATTCAATCCAAAACCATAATCTTTCAGGAGTCTCAATTATTTTCTCTGCCTCATATTCAACTCTTCCAAATCAAGCAAATACCTTAAGCTCTTGAGATCACCAAACATTTCAAATCTCAAACTAACCAATTGGAGCCTCCCACTCCAGCACAAACACAACAACACCCAACTCTAAATCATGCGTCAGATAATTCCTCTTATGCACTTTAAATTGCCTAAAAGCATAACTAAAACTCGTTGATGTTGCACTTAACATATCTCCCAATCATATAAATAAAGCATCTCAAAGCACAACGAATAGTTCTGTCAGATTCGGCAAAAAATCAACACACGAGCTATTGACAGCTCTCCCAAAAACTCTTTGAACTTTCTGCACAGTGGCATATCCATGCTTCCTCTCCAACATTGATAACTCAAGTTCCCTATGTTCAACATGATACTTTATACTCTTCAAATATATCAAAATATCATCGGTTAACACAACCACTAACTCGCTCAATTAAGTATGGAAAATTCCATGGCAAATGAACACTCAATTTGCGAGTTATGGCAGAAACACGAACCGCACCTTCCGCACTTACCACAACATCCAAACATATTTCATCAATAAATGACTTAATTCTGTCCCACTACTTCACCATCACATAAAACACTGAAATAGCTTTCCAACGCTTTGAACCGTGTGTCATTCTGAGTTACAGTTCTCCCGTTACGAAAAAAATACCGAAACAACATTCTTCTGTCCAAGACACCTTTGCTAAGCGAACACAAAAGCGAGCAGATGTTCACTAGGCGAAGGACCTAGCGAACCTGGCAGTCCGAAATTCTATTTTTGACTGTTACTTGACTTTCGAGTGTCCGATTTCGATTCCGTAAAAAGTTGGGATCTCAGAATTCGATGTACAACAACAATTTCACACTTAGAAGGCCATTCAATACATCTCCAACTCTTGAAATATTTAAAGGCCTAATTATACCAATATTGCATTCCACATCTTACTTTCTTTAATAATCATCAGAAGTCACTGTGCACCTTTAATATATTCGACCTCACAATGTGTTGCCTTAGCACACACACCAGACACAAGTCTCAAAACTACTCAATCCATTTAATCCCTTGACCATCCAAACAGACATATAATATGGAGCTCTCAATCTCGGACTAGTTTCCGTAACTAAGTCGATCACAACTCCACTTCACGTCCTGGCTGTATATCACTATCTTGTCAAGATAACTTCCAGACAACCACAATTATTCGGCAAATCGCCAACTTTCCCACTTTCATTAACACTCAAAATTCCCATCAAAATTAAACATCTCAACACTGTCCTGTGCCGACTCATCAAAACAATTCTTAAGCACTTAGCTTAACTCAAGACAATTCACTGCTCACGCCATTTAAGCTTGCAAGACACGCCTATCCCATCCAACATGACTCCATCTACTATCAACAACAGATTAAGGCTGATCAGTTCCTCAATTTGTCAATAGACATCCGAAAATCATGATGGGGTATTAACCAGCTTTACCAAACTATAAGAGCGTTCAACCATACACTGAGCCGCCACTTCACACTTGCAGCGTCTTGGAGAAGCACAAATTTTCCCCAACTTGAATCATTCCCACTTCTGCAGACAAAGGTTAGGCAACAAACATGTACAGATAGTGTTTTCACACACATGTCGCATACCAGGGAACAAACAACATTAGACAACTTAGCCGGACGGACCGATCTGCTTTGATACCACTAATGTAACACCCTTATTCTACCCCATAGATATCACAATAAAATAACACGGATTTCAGAGTAAAATATTAACTTTCATTAAAAAGCCACAAAAGGGCGTATGTTTCTCAATGTCAACAAAATTGGTCAATACTCCGTAACACACGGGTTTTCTCAAAATACATCAAAACATCATATACAACAGAACTCAAAACATAACTCAATGTATTCCTCATAAAGGAACATCAGTAAAATAACCCAATGATATACAATCAACTCAAAGAACCCAACCTGATGTTACATATCAGAGCAAGACCCTCTAAATTAACCATAAAGGCTAACGACTCTAAAACTCCAAAATACTCCTCGACGGCGTCCACGACTAAACTTGCTCATCTGCACCTTACCCACGTGGAGGTAACATTCAAACAGGCAGGGTGAGTAAGACAATTCATAATAATCAATGTATAACAATTAATGCATAAACGGCATAATACTCATAATTATATTCAACACATTGATATCCTTCAAATATGTCTCAAAGGCCACCACGTCATAATTTATACACAAAGGCTCATAAATGCAAATGCAACATAGACTCAATGCATGTGGTACCAATCATCATAGCGCGATGGACATTGGGCCATCAACCCTTCATAGATCCCTATCAATAGGATCTGAGCACATCAAAATACTTCACATCCACACAGTGGGATTGAAGCCAAAGTAATCGAGGTCCTGAATCGAAGTCCGGATGCACATGAATTCATGATGCACACTTCACAAATCATCCTCATAATAATATCATGGTGCATCATCATTCATCATACTCATCATATTCATCATGTCATCACACTACATCATATTAATTCATCATATTAATCTTCATACAACATATTATCATAATTCACCATATTAATCATCATACAACATATCATCATAATTCATCATATTAATCCTCATACAACATATCATCATAATTCATCATATTAATCATCATACAACACATCATCATAATTCATCATACTAATCAATCTCACACATCATGTCATCATATAATCACGCATAAATCACATATTAGCTCATAGTCATATTATCCCATATTAATTCATCAAATTATACTCACGGTAATCCTCACACTATCGCCTATCAATCCCATAAACTTCACAGTTCTACTCATGTTAATTCGTCATAATATCACATAGTATTCACATATTAATCCCTAATATCATCTCACATTGCCTCATATTAATTCATCACAATTACACTCGCGGTAATTCTCATACTATCACTTATTACTCACGCAACCTCACTATCATACTTATAGTAACTCATCACAGGAATCCCAGAATCAAACATCACGGCATCGCTGCACACGATCAATATTCGCGAACTCTGCTACGTTCGCTGGCTCGCTCGCTATGCGAGTTGGTAGCGAGTCTTCGTTGGCTTGTTCGCTAGGAGAGCCTGTAGCGAACCTTCGCTGGCTTGTTCGCTAGGCGAACAGAGCGATAATAGAAAAACCTGCTACACACCAGAACTGATTTCTACTCAAAAACTCATACGGTTTACATATCCAATGCCCCTAAAACATCCCCGAGACATATCTAAGGTCATATGGCAATAACGGCACAACATCTATGGTTTATTAGGCCAATCTGGCAACATTTGCACTGTCTAAAACACTATTTTCCTGCAATTGCTCTGAGTACATCAGAGTTACTTCAAATTTGAATATTCCTATTCCTACAGGGTCAAACATATGACAATCCAAGGTTTTGGCCACAAAGGCCTAAGGTTTCCTTTCTCATGTTACATATCAAACAGTCCGATAAGGTTTCCTAAGTTCATGTCAATATTCAGTGTTACATACTATTCGTCCTAACCTCAAAGCCTTATCATCAAATTCCCTATTTTCCCATAGTCAACCCAAAATATCTTAAATCATAACTTCACCATAAACACACCGAAAGGCATACATAGAAAATCATGAAATGCGATACTCCTCATACCTTAGTTGATTCGCAGCTTTCACGATTAATCTTTGGGATCTTTTGCTTCCAGCCTTTCCTTCAGAGCTCTGGCCACCAACTTTCACGTTAAACACAAAATGAAATCTAATTTCCTTTCAGAACTTAATTTTGTCTAACTTTGTCTTGGGCCTCACAAATTGGATTTTTCCCTCTTTACCCTTACTAACTCTTCATAATGCCCAATTTACCCTTATTTCACTTATATTCATTTTAATCAATAATAATACTAATATTCTCATATAGTATACTATTAATTAAATGAATAGTCCAAAATGCATAATTCCCCAATAATTCCCAAAACCACCGAAAACACCAAAAATACGAATGTTCTTAATTAAATAAATTAATTAAAATATTCCGATTAAATTCGAGGTGTTACAAAGTTCCTGACTAGTTAGCTCTTAGACATGAACATTCGCCCACCAAGACGTGGTTGAGTCATAAGAAGGAAAAAATGAAAAATAATCCTCGGCTAGCCCGCCCAGTTATGTTTATTTCTTGTTTTGCACTAAATTTTATACTTGTATAATCTCCCTCCTTATATACATGAGTTGTTTTCGATTATGAATGTAATATGCCAGTTTTTTAAATGCTTATTTGTTTCTGAATATGCATGATATTAGTAAGTTTGGGGTACGACAGACAATGTGATGCTCAAAATAAATAAATTTGGGGTGCTATCGAAGATGCTTTTCACGTGCGACTACAATAATCAATTCCTCACATAAAGTTTGGGGTGCAGAAACGATTTGCACGTCCGACTACTATAATCTATTCCCCATCGAAAGTCAGGATTATTGTCGGAGACGCTTTGCACGTCCTATTACAATAATCAATTCCCCACTAAAAGTCAAGGGTGGTTGTCGAAAGTGCTTTACACGTCTAAATACAATAATCAATTCTCCACCAAAAGTCATAGATTTGTCTAAAATATTTTTCACATCCAACTATAACAACCAATTCCCCATTGAAAGTCACGGGTGTTGTTGAAGACGCTTTGCATGTTCAACTACAGGAATTAATTCCCCATAGGAAATAATGGTCCACCCTCCTCTAACAGGTAGCCACTCTAGGGGATATGGTGCACTAGCCACACGTCTACCCCGAATCGGGTTTTTACCTATGAGGGGGAAGGGCCGCCGACCCTTGGTTGGAAACGACCCTAATGATGTCCAACAAACTTCAAGGGAATACCTTGTAAGTTCACAAAATATATCAGAGCCTTGCACTCAGGATCATAGAAATATACATCCAGAGCCTCACACTCACGATCACACAAAGATACTTCTGACAAGTAAAAATGCAATTCATTCCAAAAAAATAAAATGCATTCACATGTATTTTTTCATTACAAAGGTACTCTACATAAATATAAGTGGACAACATGCCTACTTCGAAAAGGAGACAACCCCTCCCTCCCTCGTCTTAGAGCATCTGATCCGACTAAATGTGCTCCCTTGAGATATGCAGAGGATGGTGAAAATGCTCCACTTTCTACAAAGAAATCTCAAACTACTACAAAACCACCTCAAGACAAGAGGCGGTCCATCAGTCAAACGTTGAGTCAAATAAGCATTCTCGAGGTGCAAAGAATTCAATTCCTTTTGAGTCGTTGAAAGATATGTTTAAGTAGATGAAAAATTGCCTTAAATAATAATTATATCTTGATTTTTCCTTACCATAATTGTAACACCCTTTTCTACCCCACAAATATTATGGCAAAATAACACAGATATCAGAGTAATTATTAAATTTCAACAAAAAGCCACCCAAAAGGGCGTATATTTCCCAAATCAACAAAATAGGTCAAGGCTCCGTAAGCAACAGGTTTTCCCAAAATACATCAAATTGCACAAAGCAGCGGAACTCAAAAGGCATAAATCAAGGTTTTCCTCATACGGGAAGATAATCAAAATAACTCAAATAAAACATAGTTTAACTCAAAAGACCCTAACCCGATGTTACATATCAGAGCAAGACCCTCTAAGTTAATCAAAATGCTAACAACTCAAAGACTTCAAAAATATCCTCGACGGCGTCCACGGCTAAACCTGGTCATCTGCACGTTACCCACGTAGAGGTAACATTCAAACAGGCAGGGTGAGTAAAATAATTCATAATAATCAATGTATAAAAGTCAACATATAAAACGGCGTCATATTCATATTCAACACATTGATATCCTTCAATAGGCCTCAAAGGCCACAACATCATAAATTATTCCAAATGACTCATAAATGCAAATGCAACAAGACTCAATGCATGTGGTACCAATCATCACAGCGCGATGGACACTGGGCCATCAACCCTCCATAGATCCCCATCAATAGGATCGATTCTACCTGAGAACTGAAGCACATCAAAACACTTCACATCCGCACAATGGGATTGAAGCCAAAGTAATCGAGGTCCTGAACCGAAGTCCGGATGCACATGAATGCATGATGCACACGTCAATAATCATCCTCATAATAACAACATGGTGCATCATCATTCATCATATTCATCATCATCACAATCATCATCATATCTCATGTCATCACATAATTCATCAAATTCGTGGTGATATCATCATAGTTTTCCAATCAATACATCATAGAAATCATCATGTAATCATGTACACATCCCATAAAACTCACAGTCATACTCATGTTAATTCATCAAAGAAACCACAGAATCAAACATCAAGGCATCGCTGCACACATCAACATTCGTGAAACTCTGCTACATTCGCTGGCATGTTCGCTAGGTGAGTCTGGGGCGAGTTTCTTCGCTAGGCGAGTCTGGGAACAACATGGTTCGCTAGGCGAACAGTGCGATAACAGCAAATTCTGCTACGCACCAGAACTTAAATCCACCCAAAAGTCCACACGATTCACTTCCCCAATGCCCCCAAAACATTCCTAAATCATCCCTAAGGTCTTACGGCGATAAAGGCACAAAACCTACGGTTTATTAGGCCAATCCCGTATCATATTCACGCCCTAAATCACAAGTTTCCCTACAATTATCCCAAGACATTAGAGTTACTCATTATCTAATATTCCTATCCCTTCAGGGTTAGACAAATAACAATTCATGGTTTTGGCCATGAAGGCCTAAATTTTCCTTTTCCCCAATGAATTCCACAGTTAGATTCACAATAACAGATTTAGGCCACGAAGGCCAAAGATCACTATTTCTCATATCCACCCTCAAAATCCCTTAAACCTTAAATAGACCTTAAATACATTGAAAGTTACACATGGAAAATCATGAAGGTAATACTCCTCATACCTTAACCGTCAATTCAAAGCCTTCACGAATCTTTGAGGGAATCTCTCGAAGCTTCTGCCTCTGATCCTCTCCTCAGAGCTCTGGCCTCAATACTTTTCACGGTCTAACAAATGAATCCTAATCCCTTTCCAATTTCCTTTTTGTTAAACCTAGTCTTGGGCCTCACAATTGGGCTTTCTCCATAATACCCTCACTAACTCCTCTGAATTTTCCCAATTGCCCTTATTCATCTTATATTTATTTTAATTCATATTACATACTATTATTCAAAATAAATAACCCCAAAAATGCACAACTCTCAAAAATCCACAAAACCACAGAAAATCACCGAAAAATGAATATTCTCAATTAAATAAATTAATTAAAATATTTCAATTAAATTTGGGGTGTTACAACAATCCTCACCATATGAGTTACTTGACCTGCCAGAGGGCCAGAAAGATTAAGAGGGAGCAAAACATTTTTTATCCTAGTAAGAGAGGTATAAGTTATTTGTATTTTCTACAGGTACTTATTCTGCTAAAGCTTTATACTACGAACATTCTTTTCCAACCGATGTTTCTCAGCCCATTGTTGGTCAGACCGAAAAGCTTCCCAGCGACCAGCTACCCTGAGAGCCAAAGCAGCAGGGGCCCACCAGATATACCAAGTTAGAGTTTCCAATTCTTCTTTCAATGTAGGATCGGAAAAATTTTCCAGATACGAATAATATTTCTCGGGGAATGAGCTTAGCATTCTCTAGAAGATCAAGAGCCTAGCCCCGAAGCACCCTGAGACCGATGAAGATCAATCAAAGCAGCAATGCTCCTAAAGGGATCTAAGGTAGTAAGTGAGCTAACTTTTATTCCCACCGACCATATTCCTCTCCTTATAAGCCAGAGTTGTACTCTATCATTCATGAAATCTTCACAATCATGATTAAACCAAGTATTTAATGAATAATCAAATAAAAAAATAAAAGCCAAAAGCTTCTAGAACTTACCAAAGATAACTTTCGTTTCTTCTTGGGAATGGGCTTCTATCAACAATTGGGTATCAATGAGATGTTTCAGATGTTTATGATCGGCCTCGTCCTAGGAGTACCACCCTTAAGATAACTCAGGTCTTTGATAAGATTGGCTAGTCGCTTCTTCTGGTACAGGTCCTCCTTAGAAAGGTCATACAACCCATTTCCCATGAGGAAATGTCTCTTAATCTAATATCTGGGGAATAGCTTAGCACATCTCCTTTCCACTCCACTTCCAACAACGCATATTATTGTCTTATCTCTCAGACGTGTAGGGGTGACCATGAAAAATTGATCTTTGAAAGGATGCAACCCTAGGAAAGTGATGAAGCCTTTGACGATCGGTGTTAGAGAAACAAAGCCTCTACTCCGACTCTAGACCAAATGGTCGCACGACATTGGAAGAGATGAAAGAAAATATTAACCGAAGGATTCCCCTTCAAGTAGTCACACTAATATAGGTAGACTTTCACATACTTCCATCTAGCCAGATAAAGTTGTGAAGTATCCACCACCAGATGCTTGAAAACTTCTATCTCAAAAGCAGTAAAAGGCATATGGAGATTAAAAACATAGAAAGTAGATTCATAAAAAGGAATGACATAATCATCATATTCATTACATATCCTATCATTTTCAGTAGGTGTCTAAACACCACAGTCCGAAGATGGACCAATTTCAAGAAAAGCTCCGTCAAGGTTTCCATCACTTGAAAAAACAAAAATGTTGTAAGAATAAACAGAGTCCACCCAAGAAGACTGAGCATTCTTCTGGGATTTGTGAGCACTCTTATGTGATTTTTTTATCCATGTTCCACTAATTTTTCTAGATGCAGGAAAACTAAATGTCAAAGGAGAGAAGAACAATCGTTGACTAAAGAAATGAATTTAAGAAATGCAACGATAAACTATCCGAGAGTCATAATTAATATGTTAAAAGAAAGTAGACTTTATTGAGCGCGTTAAATCACTTGGACGCAACAATCAAGTGTTTCAGTCCCCATGAATGATAATGGGAGTACCTTTAAAAGACGTTTAAAGTATGGCACATTAAAGATATGAATCTCCAGAAAACTGGAATGACCTCTATTTTAATTTTAAAATAGATAAAGAGTGGGGTCGGCATCCGAGACTAACATGAAAAACACTCACCTTACTACACGTCGACAATGGCTTGAGTGACATTTGTTCTAGTCGACCATATCGACCCCGGCCAACCACTAAGGCGAAAATTCACTTCTTCCAAAACCTTATCAACACATGAGAATCATCCTTGTAGCAAGCACAGAAGATCAAAGCCCTAGGTGTATCCAACATTTCTCCGCAATTCACTCCTAACTAATAACAAGTTAGTTATTCTCTCTCTATTATATATAAAGAATTCGTCAATTTAAATAACAAGTTTCAAACACAATTTAAATTCACTCTTCTTCCTCATATACTCACTTGAACATTAAAATGCTAATATTATCGGTCACTTTCCTCTCCACCATGCCGGAAGCACAAAATCACTGTTAATTCTAATTCTCACTACACCAATTCAATCCTACATTTTTTAGTCATCTGCAGTTAATTTAATTTAGTAAATAATTAGGTTAATTCATATAACATATAATTTAATTAACCATAATTTTGATTATTAATTAAAATAATTATTTGATCAATCAAATTAACCACTTGTGTTTGTCAGGCAAGATTTTGTTAAAATAAATAATAATAATATATTAAAAAAATAATAATAATATTTTAAATAGTATTTATTTTTGTTATAAAATTTATATATTGTTGCCGTGTAACTTTTAAAGTTTATAGAAACTTTGGTCATATTTACACAATTTAATCAAGTGAAAAAGTGTTGAAGAAGATATTTACAATTAGTATATGTAAATAACATGTATCTTTCCTCTAATTTTACCTAATTCACAAAATAATTATTTCATTTTAAATTTAAATAGTTTTGATTTTTATCTCACATTTTTTTCATAGAAAATCAATGAGATATTTATATACAACGATTTTTCATATTTTACAAAAATAATATTATATAAAAAATAAAAACATCGTTAATTTGAATGGCAAAAATATGAGAAGGAACCAAAATGTATAAATTTAAAATAGATAAATTAATTTTGTGAATCAATATTTTAATAAAAAGAATCGGAAGCTCACGGGGACGAGGACAGCCAAAGAAAACGGTGTCACCACCACCGAAGCAGACTATTACTCAGACGACTCAGCCAAAACGAAGCCAGAACAACGACGAATCAAATGCAAAGCAAAATTCACAAGGTATGGAAGCACAAAAGGGTACGGAAGAACATTCTGTAACAGGTGATAAAGTTAAAACCCTAGAATCAATTGACTCAACAGATGCGCAAGAACCGAAGGAACAACGCAAGCTTTGGGTTGACGTATTGAACGACAATCACAATCCAACTAAAGGCATGTCGATGAAATATGTCGTCCCATCAATTGTTGCCGGGGAAGATTCAAATTGCTATTGAAGACGAGGATGTTGAAACAGAACTCAAATTTTGGGAAAGTTCTTTGATCATGTATGTGCTGGGAGGGGATCTCAGTATGAATATAGTGAAGAATTTTATGGAAAGAATGTGGAATATCATCAAACTTCCTGATATACACTACCACGAGGAAGGATACTTTATCCTCAAATTTCATTCGCATACGGATATGGATACAGTGATGCTGAAAGGACCCTACACAATTTGAAATATGCCCATGTTATTAAGAGAATGGCAGCCTGGATTTAATCTGAAGAATGATATGTTGCGTACATTACCAATATGGATCAAACTCCCTAATCTACCGCTCCACCTTTGGGGGGAAAAGAGCATCAGCAGGATTGGAAGCGCAATTGGGAATCCTGTTACAACCGACGAATGTACTGCACATAAGTTTCGAATCTCGTATGCAAGATTGTTAGTCGAAGTGGATGTTACCCAAACATTGGTGAAGGAAATCATTATTAATGATCGAAATGGTGCTAAATTGATTCAACCTATTGAATACGAGTGGAAACTGAAATTTTGTGAGCAATGTCAATGGTTTGGTCACATATGTGAGGCTCTAAAACCTGTCAAAGTCTGGAAGCCAAAACAAAAATAGAAGGCTGAACATATAAGAACTGATGATGTAATACTGCTGACACCAGCTATGGCTGCTACTGAATCTAGAAATACACCAACAGTTGAAGGTACAAAATTAAACATACAGAAGAATGCTAATCCTGAGAACTGGACTACAAGTACCAAAAGTGGAAGGGATAAACACAAGGGCACCCCAAAGGATAAACTACTATTAAATTATACTAATGGATTTGGTCTGTTGGGGGATATGAATGTCTCAACAATGTTAGTCGACGGTGATCCATGCTAGCAGCGTGGAATGTGCGGGGGCTAAACAACACGGGCAAGCTTAGGGAGATTTGCTCCCGTCTCCTAGAACTTCGTCCAAAAATTATCACGTTACTAGAAACTCGTGTCAAAGTAAAAAAATATACCTTCTGTCCAAAATAAACTCATGTTGCAGAGCAGGTTTGCAGACAACTACCAACATCATGCTAATGGCAGGGTTTGGTTGTATTGGGATTCAAATGAAGTTGATGTTAAAATTGTTACTTCTTCTAGCCAATTCATCTATTGTGGTATTCATGACATGGATGGGAATTTATTATTTTGGTTAACTGTTGTTTATGCCTTGAATAGACTCGAGCAATGTCACGTATTATGGAATGATATTGATGTCATTCACGCGCAGCAGCTAGGCCCTTGGGTTTTGATGGGTGACTTCAACAATGTTATCCATAGCAATTAAAGGATTGGTGGAAATGTTGTGACAGAAACTGAATATATCGACATATGCAATATGATGGAAAATTATGGCTTATTTGAGAAGGAAAGTAAGGGTAGCTATTATACATGGTCAAATAATCACACTGCAGGTACAATCTATTCTCGCATTGACCATGTGCTTGCTAATGTGGAATGGCTCCAACGGGATATTGATACTACTCTCCATATATTACCTCCAAGGGTGTCGGATAACTCGTTATTATTCGTGACAGGTAATGATAATGTACACAAACAGTATAGAAAACCAATCTTCAGATTTTACAATTGTATTATGGATTTTGAAGGATATGGTGCACTGGTAGAGAATAATTGGAACGTCCCAATCGTAGGCAATCCAATGTTTATCTTGTGGAATAAGCTTATGCATTTACAATCGGCTCTGCGTAATTTCAGTAAACCAGCCCGACATAATGATCAGCAGCTTATTCAAGCCAGAAATAGATTAAACACAGCGTAAAACTCCCTTGAGGCTGACCCGATGAATGTTACGATATTAACTCGAATTAAAGAGCAGAAAATATAGATTATAAAACTGCAAGAACTAGAGGAAAATATACTGAGACAGAAATCAAAACTTGATTGGCTTAAATGGGGTGATGGCAACAACTCGTATTTCCACGCATCCGTAAAGGCCAAAAACAATTCAAAGAATATATCACAACTCATCAAAGAAGATGGCACAATACTGACAGTGCAAGCTGATATTGAAGATGGAGTCTTGGATTATTATAAGAACTTGTTAGGCACTGCTGATAGCACAGTTCATCACATTGATGTCGCCGCCATGAGAGATGGACCACAACTGAACATGGAACAACGACAGTAACTCTTGGTACATATAACAGAGAAGGAAATTCACACAGTGCTTATAGGCATTGGGGACTTGAAATCACCGTGGATTGATGGTTACGGAGCCCGTTTTTCAAAGGTAGTTGGGAAACCATTAAATCTGATGTGGTAAATGCAGTACATGATTTTTTCCGCCATGAACGCTTATTCAAAGCCTTCAACGGTACTGTGGTGACGCTTATTCCGAAACACTGTGACGCTCAATCCATTAAAGATTATAGATCGATAGCAGGGTATACCACTGTCTATAAAAGAATCTCAAAAATACTTACTACAAGATTAGGTAAAGTTATTGGCGATGTTGTCCACCATTTGCGAGCTGCATTTGTGCCGGGCCAACAGATCCATAATCATATCCTATTAGCGTATGAACTGATTAAGGGGTATACCAGGAAAAGAGGCGCCCTTCGATGTATACTTCAAATTGATCTTCAAAAAGCTTATGATATGGTAAATTGGGATGCTCTATAGTGTATTATGAAGGAAATTGGAATTCCAACCCAATTTGTTAGATGGATAATGATTACTGTCACTTCTGTTAATTATAAATTAAACATCAACAGGTATCATACAAAAACTATCCAGACGAAGCGGGGTATCAGACAAGGGAACCCTATTTCCCCCCTATTATTTGTTATTATAATGGAATATCTCAACAGGTGCTTTTGCAAAATGCAGAAGAATCCCAATTTCAACCATCACGCTAAATATGAGAAGTTACATATTACTAATCTCTCTTTTGCAGATGATTTACTTCTCTTTTCTAGAGGATATTGTATGTCGGTGGAGCTGATTATGGAGGCTTTTAATATTTTCTCTGATTCCACTGACCTCAAATTAAACCCGACAAAATGCAAAATTTATTTTGGTGGGGTGGATGCAGATACAAAGAAGAACATCATTAACATTACTAATTTTCGGGAGGGACCTTTCCCCTTCAGGTATTTGGGGGTCTCTTTAACCTCTAAAAAATTACTTATCCATCATTATATGTCGTTGAATAATAAGATTATAAGTCGAGTTAATCATTGGAGTGCTAAACTCCTTAGTTATGCAGGGCGTGCCCAACTTATAAAAAGTGTTACTTTTGCCATTGTGAACTATTGGATGCAATGCTTTCCTATCCCTAGATCTGTTATTCATAAAATTGAAGCTATGTGTAGATCATTCATTTGGACAGGTGGAGTTGATATTAGTAGGAAGAGCCCTATTGCGTGGGACAATGTTTGTAGACCTCTGAATTATGGAGGCCCTGGTATCATTGATCTTAAGATCTAGAATAAAATTACTATGGTTAAACTACTCTGGAACCTTAGTAGTAAAACTGATAGCTTGTGGGTAAAATGGGTCCATAGTTATTATTTAAAGCATGAGGAGCTGATGAATGTCAGTATCAAACCCCACACCTCATGGATTATGAGGACCATCCTAAAACAGAGGGACAACTTGGTGGATATTCAACAGGTATGGGATCGCATGTTAACTAGCAACAAGTTTAGGATGAATGATGTTTATATGGTAATCTGTAGTAATGCCCCAAAAGTAATGTGGAAGAACGTACTCTAAAGTAATGTTGCTCGACCAAGGGCTCTAATTACTATGTGGTTTGCGTGTCATGGAAGATTGGCTATAAAACAACGCCTTTTTCGTTTTGGTATGATTACCGATGATAGATGTTGTCTATGTTCTAAAGAGGAGGAAACTATTAATCCTCTGTTATTTTGTTGTCCTGAAACGGTGTGTATTTGGATCAAAATCCTAGAGTGGATCCAGATTCCGCATGTCCCGCGACCATGGGATGAAGATATGGAACGGTTGTGTAGGAGTACGAACGGTAAGGGTTGGCGAGCATCCATCCTTAAACTAGCTATAATCGGAAACTATTTATGGTGTGTGGAAATACCGTAATGACATTGTTACAGTAATGTTATAGATAAGACAAAAATAGGTGATAATATTATAGATATGATTGTTTATAGGGGGTGACATAACCAGAAACTTAGGCCACACATTGCTCATTTGATGACTTATTAGTGTTCTTGGTACTTTTCTTTTGGTCTCTGTGTCTTTTCTGAAGGCACGATCCTCACGATCGCCTTGTATTTGTACTGTTTTTTGAATTAATTCAATCTTCCTTTGATTAAAAAAAAAATAAAGAATCAAAAAATTGTAATTAAACCTAAAATATATTAATCACTTTTCATTAAAAAAATATTTTGATGAAATAATTATGCAATATTTAAAGTTGATATAAATTTTGGTTGTATATGTACACAACTAACTAATCATCAATTTATTTGAGGAACAAAAATGAATAATTAAAAATTTACAAATAGCATATATAAATATAAATATAATACATTAATCACTTTCCGTAGAAGAATATATTTATTTGAATTTAAATTAATTTGATTTAGATAGTCGACTGATTTTTACCTCTCTAAAATATCATTCATGAGATTTGTTTCATAAAAACAAAAAACAAAAAAAGTGATTGTTGGAAAATGGCATCTAAGTTAATTGATTAGGAATATAATCATTATGATTTCTTTGTAACACCATTTTTTTAATATTCAAAATTGAATGGAGTAATAGCACTATAAAAGAACTATTTTAATTAAAGTTAACTTCATTATACAAGTTTTATCCAAAGTTTAATTAAAAAGGTTCCACTCGATAAAATATCAAGCAAATAATAAGTTGTGGCTCTTGTGCATGGTGAAAGATGAGCTAAGAGGCAGAAGCAATAATTTGAAGTCCAATTCATCTTGTTCTAAAATGAGAATATTCTGAGTAGATACTTCTTCAAACTAAAAAGGTGTAAGCCCTTTTATGATATCCACTAAGGAAATTAATAAAAGTAACAAACAAGTTGTATTGGACACGAACTAGAAAACTTGTAATGTACATTTGGGACATGGCAAAAAGCTATAAAGCTTCCACATTTGGATCTTGACACAAACAAAGTGTTGTAAATCTTTCAGATTTGGATCTTGAGGTTTTTGTGTTCATTTGTTTTGTTTTGATGAATCATTGGTATCTTAGACATTGTAGGGGCAACATGTTATGGGATTGGACAACTTTTTTCTTTTTCACACAACACCAAATACTACGATTTGATTTGTGCAGATAACATGTGGGATTTTAAATAGCTTGAAATTCAATTTGATAATTTTGATCAATACTATTTTAATCATTTATGACTTAGACCATTATATACACTACTTCGAAAAAGTGCTTTAACTCAATTAGAAAAGGGGGGTTTATTTCGGTTTTTATCAATTCCACTTTAATCATTTATGATTTAGAGCATTATATATACTACTATTATGAAAAATAATTTTTACTTTGGTTGAAAAATGGTTTTTATCTCGATTAGATAGACGAAATAACGTATAGTGTAAAGGAAAGTGCGCTACTATTTTCTCATACCACACACGTCGAGGTGAAAATTTTAAAAGCGCACAATTTTCCTCTTGGTTGAATATGTTAATGGTAAGAAAAGCCCTATTTTTTTTCTCTTGGCTAGAATTAGAACCGAGACGAAAAACCTCACTCTTACTCACGGTTGGTTTGTTTATCTTATGTAATATGTGGAAAAAAAATTTAGGAAAAGGGATTTTACCACGGCTGAGAGTTTCAACGGAGAAAAAATCCCTTGTTTTTTTTTTTAAATATAAATTTTTAATTTTACATAATTTTTATTTAACCAGTATTTTTTGAAACAAAACATAAATTACACATTTTTGTGAAATATAACCAAATGGCGCATTTGTAAAACAAAACTATGTATACCTAATGTACGAAATTGGCTCACATTTTATGCCAAAATATATTGTTTCACCAAAGCCAAAATGACACACATATTCTTTTTTACAACGAAACTAAAATATATAAATAGTTAACCAACAAGGTAACAACTAAGAGAAATCAGCGTGCTAGTGAATCAACAAACTCAAAGATGCAAGTTATTTATTAATTGCTAATGACCACGACATAAAAAGCAGAATAATTAATAATGAGTACAATTTGAAAGCTAAATAAGAAAAAATATGAATTCATATATCCTTACAAATAGATAAATGGCGCTAGGTAACCAACCTTATTCGATTGAATTAACTAATTTTATATGTAACTTTGAGATAAATTTTTATGGTCACCATAGAGGCTTTTTTATTGATGAGTATGTGAGTTGTTGCATTACATTGTTATAACATATGTTAACATGTGATGTATTGTGAGAAATTGTTTGAGTTACTGTGAAAATTGAGATATTTTTTATGTTTGTCTTCTTGTTTGTTTCTCAATTCCCAAAAATCTTACGATCTGTAGTTTTTCACTAAATTTTCTCAAATGTGAGAAACCCAATTTTTTCAAAACTGGACTTTTTCACGAAAATTTAAAAATCTTTTATTTTTACAAAAAATTTTAAAAACCGAATTTTCGAGGGAAGAGCCGCACCGTGGTGATGAAGGCGGCGACACGATCTCATATCGTAGATCAAGGCGGTCGCGACAGTGGATCGCTGCGGCTGCGGTGATTGTGGATCACGCCTCAGAGCCGCGTGGTGGCAGTCGTAGAGGCGGCTGAAGTCAAATCAGATCTGCGTGAAGGTTGTTATAGCATCGAACAACGTTGGGCGGCGGGATCCGGAATTCAGAATCGCAACTATGTAGTTGATGTCGCGGCAGTGATTGCATTTCATGCCAGAGGGTGCCTCGCTGCGAGTCGGCGTCGACGGCCTGCAACGGTGATTTTGGGTCCGGCGGTGGTTCGGGGCTTTTTCTGCAGTTTTTTAGTTCATATTTTTTGCTAAATTTTGAGTAATTGTTTCAATCAGTGACCTTTTGGTAACCTTAGGTTCACAGTGGAGTAATTTGAGTTAAACTTTCAGCCCTTAGAGTCCAATGGAGTTATATCGTGTGAACAATTGTCTTTAGAGTATTTTTCGATACTCTAGAGTCATTTTGAGAGTTGAGAGTTGTTGTTGAGCTGTTATAACTGATTGAAACAATTACTCAAATTACTCCACTGTGAGTTATAACTTTCAGCCCTTAGAGTTAAACCTCATATTTGGATGTTGTTTTTGAGCTTTTTGTGAACTCTATTAAGTTATAAATAACATAATAAAATTTCAATATTTCATGAGGAATTTTGATGAGTTTAGAGTTGTTTAGTAATAATATAATTTTACTTATTTTTTATGTGAATAATAATTATTTTAAAATTATATTTTTGATATTAGTAATCCGGTGGGATTACAATGAGGCTTGTGATTGGAAATCTTATGGTTCAAGAGTGTAACCATATTTTAATAATGATATTTTGATGATTATATTTTGATGATGATATTTTTATGATGATATTTTTATGATGATGTTTTGATGATGATGTTTCAATGATGATATTTTTATGATGGTGATTTTTTATGATGATTTTTTATGGTTGTTTGAGTTGCATGTTTGTCTTTTATACAAGATCATGTATGCATATATTTTGGAGTTAGGTAGAAATTCGGTTTAATGATGGCCAAGTACAGAGAGGAACCATGGAGGTCTCATGTCCAGAGAGGGACACAGTTCAAGAGGAACGAGACACATGGGCAATCAGTAATAAACCTCTAACCCAAAAACTCGATAACACATGCATGTTGATAAAGGAGTTGGTGACATTAGCATTTGCATTATAATTTGAATTGTGATTGTGTTTGGTGTGAATAATATACTTGTGGTTGTTGTTATTTACCATCTTGTTGTTAATTTTTACCATTGACATTTGTAAGGTGTATTCTCACCCCTTTTTTGTTGTGGCATTTATGCTCCTCTAAAGTACAAACAATCAGGTACTCGACAAGAGTAGTTTCTTGTGAGTTGGAAGATGGCCTTGGACCTTTTCTTCATTTATTTTATCGCTTATCGCTATTTAGTCAGTCTATATGCTCTAAATTGTAACATCGAGAATGACGCGTATTATTTGATTTGAGTTGATGTTAGAGTTTATTTCCTTAAAATAATTATTTGGTGCTATGAGATATTTTGAGTTTCTGTTGCGAGATTCTTTTTTTAAATATTCATAAAGTTGCATGTTGTGTTTTGAGTAGCATCCGAAGTTGTGAATTTTTTCTTTTATATTAAGAGTTGGGGTTTAGGGTTTTATAGTGCACGCGTTGATATCTCTTTCAAATGGAGATCTTATAAATGTACGTGAGGATGTGATTTCTAATAGCATAGTTAACCTCATCACCACCTCTGCTACGATGTTGAGACACTTGAGTATCATGACTACTTTGTGTAGTGACCAAGGTGTCGATGCCGAAAAAAGTGATATCAAGGTAAAACCTAAAATACCAATGAACAAAGTATACTTTGATAATATAAAGAGTGATATCCATCTACCACCTTTAGTGGAGAGAACTCAAGAAGCTCGACAAATGGAGCAAGAGCAGTAGTTTCCCCAACACCACCACCCTACGTATACCCTATGTCTCATGAGTTAGGCAGAAGATATGTCTGTCAGGTTTCTAACCAAATCTCTAATCATGGAACCTTCTTTTTGAACATCTTGATTGATTATCATAGGAAAAAAAACCTTTACATGATGTTTATGAGAGATTAGGGACGAGGTAAAATGCAACATTTTTTGAAATGAAAATAGAATTGCTTGCCATAGGAGAAAAGACAATGACATTTGAGTTTGATCAAAGAGAGAGGGAAAATTTTGACCTATTTTCTCCAAACAACAACCCAAACCATATGTGATTTAGGCATCTCACTCTGAATTCTATTTTTCTATTTTAGTTTTATTTTACTTAGTTTGCATTTCTTTTGTTTCATTTTCGGTATTTGTTTTTTATTTTGTTCTTACTTTTGTATTGGTGTTGATGAGTAGTATTTACAACACAAAATTTATATTGATTTCCATTCTCATATTAACCAAAGTATTTGAATTATGAAAAAAAATTATGTTCATAAAGTTTTATTTTTATTTTTATACTACTAATCATAAACACAAGTTGACTGTGAAATAAGCTAGGTACCTAATGTGAATATTTAAGATTCATGGAAGTTCAAAAATACTAAGGGGAGGATAACAACTAAATATGGAAATATAGTTTAAATATATTTCAATTTTTAGATACCAAAACAAGTAAAGTTTGATTTAAATGATCATAGTATATTATTTTTGTCTGATTATGAGTGTATCCAATTTATAGTGAAGTTTATAGAACTTGATTTATTTCACTACACTTAATTGTATTGTTATATACATACTGATGCATATTTTTTTAGAATCATAGAATCCAATAAGACTATTCTTTTAGTGTTGTTAAATACATTGGTTGCTAGTGTCTTGAGCCTTAACCGTTTCTTCAGGAAAACCTCATAAAATGCTATGAATTACAAAAATAAAATATTGTAATCATACATCTCTTTGGAGTTAAGTAATTATAAGAAGGAAAGTCCTAGGTGTTGCATATCTCTAAGTTTAAGGTTTCTTTGGAATAACAACCTTTTAAGTTTGAGGTGGTGTTTCTAAGAGCATACACAATAAAAAGAGATTGAGAAAAAGGAAATGATGAAAACATGTAACCAAAGAAAAAGAAAAAAAACCTAAAAAAAAATTAATGAGTATTATTCTATTACGAAAAACCAGAAAATGGAAGGGATTGTGAAAATTACTGCATAGTAAAGCTTCCGGAGCACTACAATGATGTGACACAAATTATGAAAATGGGCCTCGTGTTGTAGGTCTTTTATCCGGCACAAAGTTGTGGGTCTCGAGAATTTGGCCGACACGGAGTTTTCCTCAAGACTCGCCGAGCATGATTGATATCGGGGGAGTCTTCTAGTAGTCGTGGTCGGCCTTTGAGGATGATTATCCACACATCAGCTAACATGTACAATTTTGGTTTGACCAAAGTGAGATTGGAATGTGAGCATTAAATGCAATCCCATTATTGAAACATTTTACCGTTTTCCTTTAACGTATGACCTGAAAAGGTATGAGTTGACATGACACATATTTTCGTGTACTCGAGTACACTTGACTACGATTGTCTTGCCTAGATGAACAGTGACTATTAATTTACCTTTGTGTCCTACTTTTGATTCGACCTGTTCGATTGTCTTTGTCTATATAAAGATGGAAAGAGATTGTGGGCAAACATGTTAGCTATCTTGTAGACTGAGTTTCCCTTGTCTCTTTGAGTCCTTCCTTCTTTATCTAAGAGAATTTTTCTTCTAGAGTAATTGTTGTTGTATGTTCATAGTTTCAAAGCATTAAGCTTCGACTTTTTAGCCCTCTTCCTTGCTTCAGCGCTTTCCCATCATATTTCAAGGTAGTTTCTCTTCACTTCAGCGCTTTCCCATCATATTTCAAGGTAGTTTCTCTTCACTTCAGCTTTTACTCAAGTATTTATTGCATTTTTATTATGGTGAATGCTAACCCTATTATCATCGAGAGTGACTCAGAGGGTAGTGTTTCTTTGTCTTCAAAAATAGGAATGGAGTCTGAATCACATTCCTTTCCTTCCAATAATGGGGATTGTAACGCCCCAACTTATTTTATTTATTTTTCGTAATTTAATTATGTGATAATTGTGATTCTGTTGTACTGTTGGTGTGTTTGAGCCACCTTTGTGTGGGGTAGTGGCCTTAAGAGAGACTTTAAGATGTTGGGGGTGTGTGAGTAATTGTGTAGAGACTTTAATAATAATAATAATAATAATAATAATAATAATAATAATAATAATAATAATAATAATAATAATAATAATATGATAATAATAATAATAATGATGATAATAATAATAATAATAATTGATCTGACCTGATCAGAAGGGGATCACTAGCTGGCCACACTCTGTTGGACTGCTACCTATTCACCGGTGATGAGGAGGAGAAGGGGGTGTACCTGCAAGACACTCTGATGCCAAAGTAAGAAATTGGGCAGAGTGAGAGCAAAGTACAGAAAGGGCAAGATGTGAATTACCTGACCCTCTTGTGAAAGAGGGTATTTATAGAGAGACCCCAGCGTTGGGCCAACGGTCACTTGTGTTGGGCTGGATTGCCAGGCCCAACCCAGGTGACTGCTAGGGCTTACATGGCGTAGTGAAGACCAGGACATGGTCTTCTCCCTAGTCCAACTGTCCCGTGATCTCCGGAAAGTGGGTTTGACTTGCTCTTTCGGAGGTGGGCAGTTGGTCGGTGACGTGTCCCCGCGGAGGGGGCACGTGGAGAACGTGCGACTGGCACGTTGATCTCCCCACGGAGGGGAGCTCACGAGGTTCCTCGGAGGTGTGTTGTTCTCCCTGCGGAGGGGAACATACGAGGGTGTGGGATAGACACGTTGTCCCACTCGACGGTATGGGGGTTCTTCCCGGGGAGGGCTAGTCTGTCCGGTGAAGAGAGAGCGCAGGGGGCGTCTTGAGGCACACCGTCCTGCTCGGCGGGAGCATATCCTGCCCATCGAGGGGGGTCGCGTGCCCGGCCAGCCTGCTTAAATCATATTGGGCCTTGGTTATGCATCAGTGGGCTGGGCCGCGAGGCGAGGCCGGGCCCAGGCCAGAACAGGAGCCCCCCAAGTTGAAGCTCTTCGGCGGGAGAGCAAGAACTTGAGGCCATTGCTTCGGGGAAAGAGATAGCGAGGCGCGTGACCCGCTGGTTTGTGCTCGGCGGGGCGCGCGTGCGCGAGGGTCTCTTCCTGCCGCCGGGTGCGCGAGGCAAAGGCATTTGAAGGGACGCGACTGTCAGTTTTCTGCCATGTGTCACACAGCGAATGGGCGTGAGGGCGGCTACCCTAGGGTACTCAAAAGCCTAGTGTCGCTTCAAGTTCTGCGTCGGGCTATAAATATGGGGGCCCCCGTGCATTTTTTACTTTTCCTCTTGCTTTCTCACCCGCGAAGCTCTGTAATTCCTCCCCGTCCGCCGTTACTGTGAATCGCTGCCGCGCTGTTAATCTCGTCTCTCCCTGTCTACAAAGTGAGTTTTCTTCTTCTTTTCTTTTATTTTCGTCGTTTAATTTGGGCTGGTGGTCGGGGCATGATGAATGCCCCAAGGAGAGATGCGAGTTTTCGCCGTACCTGGTGGTTTTTAGGGTCATTTAGATGAATGCCCCGGGGAGGATCGATTGTTCCGATGAATGCCCCGGGGATGGTCGCTTTCTCCGATGAAGCCCCCGGGGAGGGCGATAGGTTAACTTTGAATTCCCCGTGGAGAAGTGGTGGGGAGTGCCCTTTCGGGCCTGCCCGGGTATTCGTCCTTTGTTCGCGCACCCGCCGTCGTCGCCCTTTCACTTGACCTGCAGTGGAAGGGTGGATTTGATCATGGCTATCGAATTCACCTTTATCCTCTGCTTTTCAGGTTTACATGTCGGCCTTAGTACCGGGGACGATGGTTGAAGACAACGAGCCCGAGATCCCAGATTTTGACGAGCGGGTTCTCCCCGTCGAGGAGTGGGTGGCCGAAGAGCCTCTATCCACCCCTTCTTGCTTCGCGCTCGATCCGTCTGGCGCCTATGCC